>CM061133.1:117405556-117840257 GCA_030789695.1 Scilla litardierei | reverse complement strand
TATTTTCCAGTTGAAGATGACGATCTTTTTATTAAATGATATGATTTTTGGCTTAATTTTGTCTTCTTTTATATTCTAGTTGAAGATGGCAATCATCCGATTCCAACGAACATTTTTGCAGATTTTTCTGAGCTACGTCCTATTTTCCATATTTTGGAAGATATAGATTGTTTTATTAAAGGATATGATATTTTCGCCTAATTTTACCTTTTATTATTTTCTAGTTGGAGATGGCGATCTCCAGTTTTCTGCGGACATTTTTTGCAGATTGTTTTAGTTTGAGGCTATTTCTACATTTCTAGAAGGTATGTTTCTTTTAATTAAACTATATGATTTTTTGGCCTAATTTTGTCTTCTCCAGTTTTTCAGTTGAATTTGTCGATTTCCTGGTTCCAACGAACATTTTGACGGATATTTCTAACCTTATGGCAATTTTTCTACATGTTCTGGAAGATATGGATCTTTTTATTAAATGATATGATTTTTTGGCCTAATTTTATCCTTTCTTAGTTTTCAGTTGATGGCGATCCCCGGTTCCAATGAGCATTTTTGCGGATTTTCTTAGCTCCGAGCTATTTCCTAAATTTTTGGAAGATATGGATTGTTTTATTAAATGATATGATTTTTTATTAAATGATATGATTTTTGGCCTAATTTTGCCTTCTCTTATTTTTATGTTGAAGAGTGCGATCTCTCGGTTGCAACGGATATTTTTGCAGATTATGAGTTCTGTGTATTTTCTACATTTACTAAAGACATATATCTTTATATAAAATTATATGATTTACTTACCCTTTTCTCTTCCCTTATTTTTATTGAAGAATGCGATCTCCACGTCCAACATACATTTTTTTAGATTTTTTTTGAGCTCGAGGCTATTTTCTACATTTTTGGACAATATGGAGCTTTTTATGATTTTTATAACCTAAATTTCGCTTATCTTATTTTCCTGGGCTCCGGCTTATTTTCTACATTATCTGGAAGATATGAATAGTTTTATTAAATGATATGATTTTTTGGCCTACTTTTGTTTTCTCTTATTTTTTTAAAGTTGAAAATTTGCTCTCTCGGTTCCAACTGATATTTTGCAGATTTTTCTTAGCTCGGGGCTATTTTCTGCATTTTCTAGAAGTTATGGTTCTTTTTATTAAATGATATCATCTTTGGCCTAATTTTGTCTTCTGTTATTTTCTAAGTTGAAGATGGCGATCTCACTGTTCCAACTGACATTTCGCAGATTTTTCTGAGATCGGTGCTATTTTCTGCTTTTTCTGGAAGATGTGGATCGTTTTATTAAAAGATATAAACTTTTGGTTTAATTTTTCCTTCTCTTATTTTTTTCCCTTGAAGATAGCGATTTTTCTGAGCTTGGTGCTATTTTCTACATTTTGTGAAAGATATGGGTCAAAAATATTCAATGATATGATTTTTAGGTTCTAATTTTGTGTTCTCTTATTTATCTATTAAAAATGGCGATCTCTCAGTGCCAATAGACCGTTTTTCGGAATTTTATGTGCTCGGTGCTAATTTCTAAATTTTAGGAAAGATTGGATATTTTTATTAAAAGATATGATTTTTATCGTCTCAGTTTATCTTCTTTTATTTTTCAGTTGAAGATGGCTTCTCCCAGTTCAAACCGAAAATTTTTCGAATTTTTATGAGCTTGGGGATATTTTCTGCATTTTCTAAAAGATATGGATCGTTTGATATATTTTTTTGCCTAATTTTGGCTTCTATTATTTTTTTCGTTGAAGATGTTGATCTCTCGGTTCCAACGGACATTTTTGCGGGTTTTTTGAGCTACGTGCTATTTTCTACATTTTCTGTAGGATATGGATCTTAATAAATGATGTGATTTTTATAACCTAATTTTCTCATCACTTATTTTTCATTTGAGGATGCGATCTCCAGGTTCCAACGGACTTTTTTGAGAATTTTTCTAAGCCCGAGTCTAGTTTCTATATTTTCTGAAAGATATGTATTTTTATTAAGTGCTATCATTTTTGGCCTAATTTTGTCTTCTCTTCTTTTTTCGGTTGAAGAAGGCGATCTCCTGGTTCCAACAGATTTTTTAGGTTTTTCTAGGCTTGGGGCTATTTTCTACATTTTTGTAAAATGTGCATCTTTATATTAAATGATATGATTTTATAGCCTAATTTTATCTTCTCTTATTTTTCCCGGTTCCAACAGACATTTTGCAGACTTCTCTTAGCTATGGACTATTTTCTATATTTTCTGGAAGATATGGATCTTTTAGCTAAATGATATGATTTTTTGGCTAATTTTGTCTTTCCTTTTTCAGTTGAAGACGACGATCTGCAGGTTCTAATAGATATTTTTCCAGATTTTTCTGAGATCGGTGCTATATTTAACATTTTCTGTAAGATATATAGATCTTTATATTTTTCTGAGCTCGGCCTAATTTTGTCTTTCTCTTATTTTTCAGTTGGACATGGCGATCTCATGGTTCCAACGGACATTTTTTTTGGATTTTCTGAGCTCGGTGTTATTTTCTTTATTGTATGGAAGATATAGATCTATTTATTAAATGATATGATTTTAATAGCTTAAGTTTATCTTCTATTATTTTTAAGTTGAAGATGACGATCTCCCAGTTCCAACGAAATTTTTGCAGATTCGTTTGAGCTCCGGGCTATGTTCTACATTTTATGGAAGATATGGATCTTTTTATTAAATGATATGATTTTTATAACCTAAATTTCTTTTCTTTCATTTTTCCAGTTGAAGATGTCTACCTTTTTTGAATGATATGATTTTTGCCGAAATTTGTCTTCTCCTATATTTAAGTTGAAGATGGCACTCTCTGGGTCCCAAAGGAAATTTTTACGGATTTTCTGATCTCAGGGCTATTTTCCACTTTTTCGGGAAGTTATAAAACGTTTTATTAAATGATATGATTTTTGGCCTAATTTAGTCTTCTCTTAATTTTCAGTTGAAGTTGGCGATCTCCCGGTTCCAACAGACATTTTTTGCGGATTTTTCTGAGCTCCAGCCAATTTTCCACATTTTAGAAGCTATGGATCACTTTATTAAATGATATGATATTTTGGCCTAATTTTGTCTTCTCTTATTTTCCAACCGAAGATTGTGATGCCCCGATTCCAACGGACATTTTTGCGGGTTTTTCTGAGCTCTAGATTATTTTCTACATTTTCTGGAAGATATAGATCTTTTTATTACATAATATTATTTTTGTGGCCTTATTTTGTCTTCTCTTCTTTTTAAGTTGAAGATGGCAATGTCACGATTCCAACGGAAATTTTTGACCGATATTTCTGAGCTCGGGACTATTTTCTTCATTTTCTGTAAGATATGGATCTTTTATTAAATGATATAATTTTTAAGCCTAATTATCTCTTCCCTTCTTTTCAATTGATGATGGCTATCTCCCGGGTTAAACGTAAATTTTTGCGGATTTTTCTGAACTCGAGGCTATTTTCCACATTTTATTGTAGATATGGATCTTTTTATTAAATGATATGATTTTTATAGCCTACGTTTGTCTTCTCTTATTTTTCGCTCGAAGATTCCGATCTTTCGGTTCCAACAGAAATTTTTACGGATTTTTCCGACCACGTGGCTATTTTCTGTATTTTTCTGACCACAGATTTTTGAGGATTTTCTTAACTCTGGTCTATTTTCTTTATTATCTGGAAGATAACGGTTATTTTATTAAATGATATGATATTTTGGCCTAATTTTGTCTTCTCTATATTTTGTTAAATTTTTCGCTCTCCCGTTTTCGATGGATATTTTTGCATATTTTTCTAAGCTCGGGGATACTTTCTACATATTATGGAAAATAAGAATCTTTATATAAAATGATATGATTTTTATTGCCTAATTTTGCCTTCTCTTTTTTCAGTTGAACATAGCGATCTACTGATTCTAACAGACAATTTTGCAGATTTTTTGAGCACTGTGCTATTTTCTTTAGTTTATAGAAGATATGGATTTTTTATTAAATGATAAGATTTTTTGGCCTAATTTTGCCTTTTCTTAATTTTCAGTTGATGTGGATATCCGTTTCCAACAAACATTTTTGCAGATTTTCTGAGCTCCGGGATATTTTTTAAATTTTCTAGAAGATATAGATCGTTTTATTAAATGATATGATTCTTTGGCCTAATTTTGTCTTTTCTTATATTTTAAGTTGAAGAGTGCGATCTCCCAATTCCAATGGATATTTTTGCAGATCTTTCTGAGTTCGCTCTATTTTCTACATTTTCTGGAAGACTTGTATCTTTATATTAAATGATATGATTTTCAAACACTAATTTTCTCTTCTCTTATTTTTCAATTGAAGATGGGGATCGCCTCGGTCCAACAAAATTTTTTACAGATTTTTCTGAGCTCGAGGCTATTTTTAACATTTTCTGGACGATATGGAGCTTTTTATGAAATTATATGATTTTTATAACCAAATTTTTGCTTATCTTATTTTTTTCACTTCAAGATGATCTCCCGGTTCCATTGGAAATTTTGGGGATTTTCTGAGCTTCCACCTATTTTCTACATTATCTAGAAGATATGAATAGTTTTCTATTATTTTTAAGTTGAAAATTCCGATCACCCGGTTCCAACTAACATTTTACCGATTTTTCTGAGCTCGGTGATATTTTCTTCATTTTCTAGAAGATATGGATCTTTTTATTATATGAAATCATCGTTGGACTAATTTTGTCTTCTCTTATTTTTAAGTTGAAGATGTCGATATCACTGTTCCAACAGCCTATTTCTCTCCATTTTCTTGAAGATATGGATAGTTTTATTAAATGATATAATTTTTTGGTTTAATTTCATCTTTCCTTATTTTTTTTCTGTTGAAGATAGCGATCTCCCGATTCCAACGGACATTTTTGCAGATTTTTTGTTCTCCAACCTATTTTCTAAATTTTATGGAAGATATGAATCGTTTTATTAATTGATATGATTTTTGGCCCAATTTTGTCTTCTCTTATTTTTAAGTTGAAGAGTGCGATCTCCTTGTTCAGACTGGCATTTTTGTGGATTTTCTGAGCTCGAGGCTATTTTCTACATTTTTGGACGATATACAGCTTTTTATTAAATGATATGATTTTTGTAACCTAAGTTTCGTTTATCTTATTTTTTAGTTTAAGATGACAATCTCCCGATTCCATTGGACATTTTTGCAGATTTTTCTGAGCTCTGACCTATTTTCTACATTATCTAGAAGATATGAATAGTTTTATTAAATGATATGATTTTTTGGCCTAATTTTATTTTCTCTTATTTTTAAGTTGAAAATTCCGATCTCCCGGTTCCAACTGACATTTTGCCGATTTTTCTGAGCTCTGTACTATTTTCTGCATTTTTGGGAGGATATGGATCTTTTTATTAAATGTTATCATCTTTGGCCTTATTTTGTCTTCTCTTATTTTTACGTTGAATATGGTGATCTAACTGTTCCAATTGAGATTTTACCGATTTTTCAGAGATCGTGCTATTTTCTGCATTTCCTGGAAGATATGGATCGTATTATTAAATGATATAATTTTGATTTAATTTTGCCTTCTCTTATTATTTTTCATTGAAGATAGCGATCTCCCTATTCCAATGGACATTTTTGCCGATTTTTAAGAGCTCGTGGCTATTATCTACATTTTCTGTTAGATATGGATCTTTTTATTAAATGATATGATTTTTATAGCATATTTTGGTCTTCTCTTATTTTTTCAATTGTACATGGCGATCTCTCGGTTCCAACAGACATTTTTGTGGATTTTTTTGAGCTTGGTGATGTTTTCTACATATTATGGAAGATATGGGTCTATACTGTCTTCTCTTATTTTTTGTTGAAGATGGTGATCTCTCCATTCCGACGGACATTTTTTCGGATTTTTCTTAGCTCGGTGCTATTTTCTAAATTTTATGGAACATTTGAATCTTTTTATTAAATGATATGATTTTATCGCCTAAGTTTATATTCTCTTATTTTGCAGTTGATGATGACGTCTCCCAGTTCAAACGGAAATTTTTGCGAATTTTAAGAGCTCGGTGCTATTTTTTGCATTTGCTTGAATATATGGATCGTTGAAGATGGCGATCTCTTGGTTCCAACAGACAATTTTGCGGATTTTTTGAGCTATGTGCTATTTTCTACATTTTCTTTAAGATATGGATCTTCATAAATGATATGATCTTTATTGCTTAATTTTTTCATCGCTTATTTTTATTTGAGGATGGCGATCATTTTTGCGGATATTTCTGAGCTCAAGTCTATTTTCTACATTTTCTGAAAGATATGTATTTTTATTAAATGATATGATTTTGGCCTAATTTTGTCTTCTCTTCTTTTTTCGGTTGAAGAAGGCGGTCTCCCGGTTCCAATCGACATTTTTGCAGATTTTTCTAAGCTCGAAACTATTTTCTACATTTTCTGAGAGATATGGATATTTATATTAAATGATATGATTTTTATAGATTATCTACTCTTATTTTTCAGTTGAATATGGCGTCTCCCGGTTGCAACAGATATTTTACAGACTTCTCTGAGTTCCAGACTATTTTCTACATTTTCTGGAAGATATGAATCTTTTTATTAAATAATATGATTTTTGGCCTAATTTTGTTTTTCCTTTTTCCAATTGAAGATGTTGATCTCCCGGTTCCTACGGACATTTTTACGGATTTTTCTGAGCTTGGTCTATTTTTTACATTTTTCGTAAGATTTGGACCTTTATATTAAATGATATGATCTTAAAATCCTAATTGTATCTTCTCTTATTTTTTAGTTGTAGATGGCGATCTTCCGGTTCCATCAGATATTTTTACAGATTTTTCTGAGCTCGGGAATATTTTTCTACTTTTTCTGGAAGATATAGGATGTTTATTAAATGATATGATTTTTATAACCTAAGTTCAATTCTCTTATTTTTTTAGTTGAAGATGGGGATTTCCCAGTTCTAGATGGCGATCTTCCGGTTCCATTAGATATTTTTGTAGATTTTTCTGAGTTCGGGAATATTTTCTACTTTTTCTAGAAGATATTGGATGTTTTATTAAATGATATGATTTTTATAACCTAAGTTTCTCTCTCTTATTTTTCATTTCAAGATGGGGATTTCACGGTTCCAACAAATATTTTTGCTGATTTTTCTGAGCTCGGGGCTATTGCCTAAATTTCTAAAAGATATCGATCTTTTTATTATATGATATGATTGTTGGCCTAATTTTCTATTTTATTATTTTTCAATTGAGGATGGCTATCTCCCAGTTCCAACAGATATTTTTGCGTATTTTTCCTGAGCTCGGGACTATTTTCGCCATTTTCTGAAAGTTATGGATCTTTAGTACTGAAATATTTACGTTTATAGCCTAATTTTGTCTCCACTTTTTTTCAGTTGAAGATGGCGACCTTCCGGTTCCGACAGACATTTTTGCATATTTTTCTGAGATTGTGTGTATTTTTAAATTTTCTAAAGGATATGTATCTGTTTGTTAAATGATATGATTTTAATAACCTAATTTTGTCTTCTCATATTTTAAGTTGAAGATGGCGACCTCCCTGTCCCAACGGACATTTTTACGAACTTTTCTGACCTCGAGCGTATTTCTAATTTTTTATAAAATGGTACGATTTTTTGGCTTAAGTTTGTCTACTCTTATTTTTATGTTGAATATGGCATCTTTCGGTTCTAACAGACATTTTTACAGATTTTTCTGAGATTGGGGTTATTTTCTATATTTTCTAGAAGATATGGATCTTTTTATTAAATGATATGATTTTTCTAGCCTAATTTTGTCTTCTCTTATTTTTCACTTGAAGATTACGGTCTCCAGTTCCAACTAACAATTTTGCGTATTTTTCTGACCTTGAGACTATTTTTTTGGTATTTTCTGAATGATATCGATCGTTTTATTAAATGATATGATAGTTGACCTAACTTTATCTTCTCATATTTTTTCGTTGATGATGATGATCTCCCAATTCCTATGGATATTTTTGTAGATTTTTCTGAGCTCTGAGCTATTTTCTGTTTTCTGTATTATCTGTAAGATATCGACCATTTTAGTAAATGATATGATTTTTTGCCTGACTTTTGTCTTTTTTGTTAAATTTAGCGATCTCCCGGTTCCAACAGATATTTTTGTAGATTTTTCTGAGCTCGGGGAATTTTCTAAGTTTTATGGAAAATAATAATCTTTATATTAAATGATATGATTTTTATTGCCAAAATTTGTCTTCTCCTATTTTTTAGTTGAACATAGCAATCTTCCGGTTCCAACGGACATTTTTCGGATTTTCTGAGCTCGATGCTATTTTCTTTATTTTATGAAAGATATGGATCTTTTTATTAAATAATATGATTTTTATTGCTTAAGTTTGTCTTCTATTATTTTTAAGTTGACGATGGTGATCTCCCGGTTCCAACAGACATTTTTGCGAATTTTTCTAGGGTCAGGGCTATTTTCTGCATTTTATAGAAAATATGAATCTTTTTTTAAATAATATGATTTTTATAACCAATGTTTGTCTTCTCTTATTTTTCGATTGAAGATGGCGATCTTTATATTGAATGATATGATTTTTTGGCCTAATTTTGTCTTCTCTTATATTTAGTTGAAGATGGCATTCTCTTGGTCCCAAAGGACATTATTGTGGATTTTGTTGAATATTGGACTCCCCGGATTTGGTTTTGATGATGAGCAAACATAAATAATTCATGAACTAACAATTTGTGAGCGCAGTATTGGAGATCGTCGCCAATTTCACGAGAATATTCAAAGCGACATCTCAACACTTCCAAAAGCTCGTATTCAAGCCTAAAGCTTCGTTGAAGCTCCTGCAGCGCTTTGGAAGTTATGAAGATTCAATCGAAGCTCTCTAAGACCGTTTATTAAGGTTTTATTTATTGTCTTTTAGTTTCGATTGATAGAATGTTAAGCCTTGAGTATATCTTACGTTTCTATCTTCATTACGCTCATTTCGTAGCTCTAGGATTCTTGCACAAGTTCATTCTAACTTCCTCGAAGCGTCGCGCTTCGATTCGGACTTTGTTGTGCATGTTAGTTGGTACAAGAACAAGTACTGACCGACTAGATGGTGATCTAGTCGGTCGGCAACTATTCTTGGACAGACTAGTTTGATTCCTTAATTTCTTGGACTTTACTGTTTACAGTTAGTCGGTCTACGTTGACTCACCGACCGACTAGTTTGTGAACTAGTCGGTCAGTGATGCTTCTTTGACCGACTAGTTGTGACTTACTGTTCACTCTAAATTTCTCCTAAGCTACTGTTTACCGTTAGTCGGTCTAAGAACGTTTGATGATCGACTAGTTGACAATCTAGTCGGTCAACTTTTGTTCTTGGACCGACTAAGTCAACTTGCCTTCAGACTAAGTTGTTTTGCCTCTTAGTCGGTCTACGTTCATTGGATGACCGACTAGTTGTGAAACTAGTCGGTCAGATAGTCTTCTTGGACCGACTAGTTTTCTAGGTCTGAAATTCTATCTCTTCTCAGATCTGCTCTTAGTCGGTCCATGCTTTGTGACTGACCGACTAGTTGATGATCTAGTCGGTCAGTGAGTGTTCTTTGACCGACTAATACTCACAGATTTCTTTCCGTTGGAGATTGACCTAACTTGTTTTTATGGGACCCTATAAATACGAACCTAGGTCATTTCTATCTTGAATAGAGCTGCCATTAAGAGATTCATTGAGTTCTAAAGAGATAGCTATTCTCCCTCAAATCTAAAGCTCTCTTCCTCACAAGAAACCCATTCTCTCTCTCATTTCTAGATCTAGAGAGAAGGTTGTTCTTGGTGAGCTCTTCAAGCTATTGCTTGATCCAAGTCTCCAACTCTTCCCTAGGCACCCATTGCTGCTCATTTCCTTGGTGCTAGGGCTTGGTGACTTCATCTTCCTCAAATCCTTCATTCCACCTATTGGGTAAGAAAAACTCAAGGTATAGGATTTTGTGGTAAGCTTGTTTATTTCATATAAACTCTTTTATATTGCTTATTGGTTCTCTCGGTTGTGAGAGAAGTTTGTGATCCCGGGTTGTGGGATTCACTTTGCCATTGCATGTATGATTTGATCTTGTGAAGGTTTTTCACAAGATATTCATAGTGGAAATCTTGAGTTAGGGTTTCTAACTCAAGTATCCGGAGGGGATCCGGGTGGTTGGGACGTAGGATCACCGGGAATAAGTCGGGGAGACTTGGGTGGATCCGAACCCATTAACATCGTTTGTTAGCATTGTCAATTTCGTTGTCGTCGTTCAATTTAAGCTTCCGCAAATTGATTTGGTAGTTGATTGCAATTTAATTTAGAATTATACTCCTTATTATTTTAAAGTACTATTCACCCCCCCTCTAGTACTTGTGCAGTAGCTGGTAGGGCATTACATTTGGTATCAGAGCCAGATACACAGCTATGTCTGCCAACGACAACAAGACCGTGCCTCCACCTTCCAACTATGACACCTTCAGGAACCGTGAAGGAGCGTCATCGGTGATGGAAGGACATTCCTCTACGAGGCCTCCATTCTTCAACGGTACCAACTACGGGTACTGGAAGTGCCGGATGGAGACTTTCCTCCGGAGTGCATCTTTATGGAGGACTACAATGAAGGAGTACATCGAGCCCGAAGAAGAAGATTTTGAGAAATGGACTACCGCGGAGGTCGCGGCGGAGGTAAGCAATGCCAAGGCAATGAACGCCTTGCAATGCGCATTGGAGCCCGAGGACTTTAATAAGATATGCACATGTAAGAGTGCATATCAAATTTGGAACTCTCTCCTCATACTACATGAAGGGACGAGTCGGGTAAGAGACTCTAAACTCGTAGTCGTAACCAAAGATTACGAAATGTTTCATATGCAACAGGGCGAGAAGATGAAAGAATATTACGCTCGCTTCGTTGACATAATAAACGAGTTAGAGGCCCTCGGCAAGATCTACACTCAAAAGGAGAAGTGCTTAAAGCTTATTGAAGGACTTCCCTCTTCTTGGGAAAAACGTACCTTCGCCATCGAGGAAGGTAATGACATGAACAAATATACCGTAGTTCAACTAATGGGTACTTTGATGTCATACGAGGTACGCAAAGATAGCAAGGTGAAGCTACAAGAAAAGATGAAGTCATATTTGAACTTAGATGCGCCTAAGAAAAAGGCGATTGCATTCAAGGCGGCTTCATCCACATCTTCCGATGATGAAGACTCGGAAAACGAGTTGGACTTGGAGTCCATGGCACTCATGGCCAAGAAGTTCAACCGTTTCTTCCGAAAAGGTAACTTCAAGAACAAAGCTAAATTTGGTTCTACTAACGCCTCTTCCTCTCCTTTGTGTTTCAAGTGTAATAAGCCGGGACACATGAAAGCGGAGTGTCCCCTCAATAAGCACAAGGAGAAGTGGAAGGCGCCAAAATTCGATAAGTCCAAGAAATACAAAAAGGGGTACAAGAAAGGACTTGTCGGAGCAACATTCACCGACTCCGAGGATTCCTCAAGCGGAGAGTCGGATGATGAGAAAGTGGAGCAAGCACATATGTGCTTCATGGCAAGAGAGGAGAACGATCAAGGATCCTCCTCTTCCGATGATAGTAATGACGAAAGCGATGAGGTAACGATGGATGATCTTAGAAATGCTAACTCTCAACTTTGGTCAAAATACACTAAGTTAGTAAATAGGTATACTAAGGTAAAAGATGACCTAGCTAGCATTCAAACATCGCCTAAGAATATCATCACCAACAACGACACCGTTGTTGAAGAGTTAAAAAATGAGATTGTGAATCTCAAATCTAAACTCGAACATGTTAGCATTGAGGATGCGGAAGAACATGAGATAGCGGATTTAACTTCTCAAAACTCGACTTTGAGTATTGAGAACGAGAATGTTAAATCTCGTGTTTATGTGCTCACTTCGCAAATATCCACTTTGGATACTTCTTTGCGTTCTCTCAAAGAGAAATATGAGAACACATTGGGCCGAATCAACGAATTCAACAAGGGTAAAGGCCATTTGGATAATATCCTAAAAGATTTACTTCCGGCCAAACACCACATTGTCTTGGGGTATATGATGGGAAATTCATCCAAGTCGGTCACTACTTTTGTTAGGCCAACTTCCGAAGCCTCAACGAGTGGGAGCAAACACTCTATTGGAAGTTCATCTTCCAATGGTGCTTCCACCTCGTCCACACCCTCTTTTGGAAAGAAACCCACTTTGGGTGGACCTCCAAAGAAGGGGCATGCCTACATGTACACTAATAACATGCCACGTAGGAACACACGTCCTACTCCACCGTCTCACACTTATGATGATTTTTATGCAACACATTCTCGGGCACGTGCACACTAAGTGAGACACCCTCACGCACGTGTTCCCACACATGCATATGTACACCCACCTCATCATATGAATAATTCTCGTCGTGCACCATTCCATCATGTCCCGTATGCCTATCCACAACATGCATCACGTAGAAATCAACGTAGCATGCATGCACCCAATAGGATGATGGCTCCCAAAATTTTCACTATTTGGAGCCCAAAGGACACAAGCATGGACGAAAAACAAATGTACATGAATGCTTATTTTTCGGATGTTGTGCATAGTAAGAATTATGTGGGGAAGTCTAAGTCCACTTGGACTTGGCTTCCAAAGGTCTAATCCCTTGGACCCAATGACCTTGGGTACCATGATATGAAAGTGTCTATCTTTAGGTACTCAAGGAAAAGAAAAAGAAAAGGAGCATCAAATTTAAATTTAGCTCCAAAGGGAATTGGATACTCGATAGCGGGTGCTCCAAACACATGACGGGTGACGCTCGTTTGCTCTCCGGAGTGGTTCCCATTGCGAATGGAAACCGCGTCGTATTTGGAGGCAACGAGAGCGGAACCATCATAGGTGTTGGTAAAGTCGGTAACCCTTCTAAACCATTAATTAGTGACGTTTATCTTGTTAGTGGTTTAAATCATAATCTTATTTCAATAAGTCAACTTTGTGACAAAGGTTACAAAGTTAGCTTTGCGAAAGGATTGTGTCATATTTTAAGAAAGGATAATGAAAAATTATTATTTTCCGGAACTCATCGTAAAGACATTTATATTTTGGATCTTCCTAAGTCATATGAACAATGTCTCGTTGCCAACACAAGTGAACAACACTTATGGCATCGACGCTTTGGACATGTGAACTTTGGAACACTATATAAGCTTTCAAAATTGAATTCTATTAAAGGTTTTCCGAGGCTTGCTTTTGAAAAGAAAAGTTTTTGTGATTGTTGTCAACGCGGCAAGCTTCCTAAATCTTCATTTAAACCTAAGAAAAGCATCTCTACTAAACGGCCACTAGAGCTATTACATCTAGATTTATTTGGGCCAACTAGAGTAGCTTCCTTAGGAAATGCAAGGTATGGACTTGTCATCGTAGATGACTATTCAAGATTTACTTGGGTATTTTCATTGTGTAATAAAAATGAAGCTTTTGAAAACTTCACAATTTTTGTTAAGAAAGTACAAAATCTCTTAGGAACCACCATTGTCACTATTCGTAGTGATCATGGAGGTGAATTTGAGAATGAGTCTTTTGAGACATTTTGTGATGAAGTTGGTATTACTCACACCTTCTCTTTCCCTCGTGCACCTCCTCAAAATGGTGTAGTTGAGAGAAAGAATAGGACGCTAGTGGAGTGTGCTCGCACTATGCTTGATGATAGCCAACTTGGCCATCAATTTTGGGCGGAAGCGGTACACACCGCTTGCTATGTGTTTAATAGAATACTTTTGAGGCCCGGCACTAAACAAACTTGTTATGAATTGTTGTTTGGTAGGTTGCCACAAGTTAAACATTTTCGTGTTTTTGGTTCGAAATGTTTTATTAAGAACACATATGGTAGTTTGGACAAATTCGACCCGAGATCCGATGAGGGGATTTTTGTTGGATATTCTACGCGTAGCAAAGCCTACCGGATATTCAACAAACGAACCTCAACGATCGAGGAATCGCTTCATGTCTCATTTAATGAAGGATTTGTTCCAACTAGAATTTCAAATGATAATGATTCTATGGATGTTTTATGTGATTCGTTTGATAATTCTAAGTCTAATGATTCTATTGATTCTATTGAGACTAACCCAACTAATGAAGTTGTTGAGAATGTTCCAAGTGATCAAGGTATTCCCAAACGGCTTCACTCGGTTCGTGACCATCCCCATGAGCAAGTCATTGGCAATATCTATGATAGTGTCAAGACGAGATCGCAAGTTCACCACTTCGCAAATTGTGCCTTTGCCTCATCGATAGAGCCAAAGAATATTAATGAAGCATGCGAAGATAGCGCTTGGATCTTAGCCATGGAGGAGGAGCTCATTCAATTCGAGAGGAATGAAGTTTGGGAGCTTGTTCCATTGCCATCGAAGAACCACACCGTCATAGGGACAAAGTGGATCTTCAAGAACAAAACCGACGAAAACCAAGTCGTCGTCCGGAACAAAGCCCGGTTAGTAGCTCAAGGCTATCGTCAAGAGGAAGGTATCGATTTCGAAGAATCTTTCGCTCCGGTAGCTAGATTAGAATCAATTAGATTACTTTTGTCTTTTGCATGCCATAATAATTTTAAATTATTTCAAATGGATGTTAAAAGTGCATTTTTAAACGGAGATGTCGTTGAGGAAGTTTACGTTTCTCAACCTCCGGGCTTCATAAATGAAAAATTTCCAAATCACGTTTTTAAACTAAAGAAAGCTCTTTATGGTTTGAGACAAGCTCCTCGAGCTTGGTATGATCGCCTAAAGAATTTTCTTTTGGATTTGAATTTTAAAATGGGCGAAGCCGATTCAACACTTTTTATTAAGCATGTGAATAATGATATTTTATTAGTTCAAATTTATGTTGATGATATCATTTTCGGTGCTACTAACTTCGCTCTTTGCGAAGAGTTTTCTAATGTGATGAAGGAACAATTTGAGATGAGCCACATGGGCGAACTCAAATATTTCTTAGGTCTCCAAATTCGCCAAATGAACGATGCAATCTTCATCCACCAAACGAAGTACACGGTGGAGTTGCTAAAGCGATTTGGAATGGAGAATGCCTCCGGGAAAACGACTCCGATGAGCACGACTACGCATCTTGACAAGGATACGGGCGGTAAGGATGTAGACATTCGTCTATATCGAGGTATGATAGGTAGTTTGCTTTATCTTACCGCAAGTAGGCCCGATATTATGTTTGCCGTATGTATATGTGCTCGTTATCAGTCTCAACCTAAGGAGTCTCACTTAGTAGCGGTAAAGCGTATTTTTCGCTATCTAAGTTACACTTTAGATTTTGGATTACTTTATCCGAAATCTAGCACGTATGAGTTAGTCTCATACAGTGATGCTGATTATGCGGGATGCAAATCCGACAGGAAAAGTACTAGTGGCACTTGCCATTTTCTAGGAAATTCTCTTGTCTCTTGGTTTTCCAAGAAGCAAAATTCGGTTTCACTTTCAACCACCGAGGCGGAATATATTGCCGCCGGTGCCGCTTGTGCCCAGGTTCTTTGGATGAGACACACATTGAAGGATTTTGGTATTCATTGTGATACTAGCCCTATCATGGTGGATAACCAAAGTGCTATCTGTCTTTCAAAGAATCCGGTGCACCATTCCCGATCGAAACACATAGATGTCCGACACCATTTCTTAGATGATCATGTTGCTAAAAAGGACATCATTTTAGTGTACGTTGAAACCCAAAAGCAAATCGCCGATATTTTCACGAAACCCCTGAAGGAGGACTCCTTTGTGCGGTTGCGTCGAGAATTGGGGATTATGGGTGAATCCGAGATATAGGATTCATATTTTAATTCAATCATCTTGCATGCTAATATATTTCGCGATATTTCATTCATGCTAGATTAGTTGAATTTTTGGGAATTTTATGTGATTTATTTGAATTTATTGCTCGAATTCGTATTTCAATGTCGTATTTAAGATTTCGACGTTTTATGGGGTAATTTAGATGACTAATGAGTGAGTTAGGATGTTTCATCCAAGTGGTTTGTGAAGAGAAATCAAATTTCTACTTTTGGACTCTTCTAGTCGGTTTCAGTTCACTTATCAACCGACTAGATGATCATCTAGTCGGTCAGCATATGAACTCAGACCGACTAGATCATGCAAATATCCATCTCCTATCTTTTTCTTTCGTTAGTCGGTCATAGTATACTTTCCGACCGACTAGATTGAAAACTAGTCGGTCAGTAAATATACTGCGACCGACTAATTCTTGCCCTAGAAATTCTTCTGAGCTACTGTTTCGACTTAGTTGGTTCAAGCTCATTGACCGACCGACTAGATCGTAATCTAGTCGGTCAGTACTTGAACTGTGACCGACTAAGTGTGTTAGGGCAGCTGTGTCTTTTCGCATCCCGACCGACTTATACTCGATTTCATCCGACTAAACTCTCATTTAGTCGGTCTTCTCTCTTGCTCCAGCCCGAAAACCCAAAACCCTCAACTCGAAACCCAAAACCCTCAACTCGAAACTCGAAACCTGATTTTGAAGTCATGTCTTCTTCCGAAATATGGATCCTCTTCACTTCCCTCTCAGCCGTTTTTGAAGCTCATATACGCTCTTTTCTTGGGGTGCGAGATAAATTGGGCTCGCGTGATACTCGATAAGATGGATTCTTTCGAGTGTATACGCAAGACCAATAAGTCTGCGCACATTCCATACCCCTGCTTGTTGACTCTCGTATTCCGTCATTTTCGAGTTCCTCTCCCTCCTGACGATGAGCGTCCTTTGGGTACGCCTCTGAACGCGACGGCCGTGAAGAAATCTTTAGCGGCACTACGTCACGTGCAGAGGTCTACCGCATCTGCTTCACAGTCTACTCCGTCAGCCGCTGCAGCCTCCTCTTCCCCTGCTACTTTGGACGATGTCGTACGTCTACTTCGTCAGCACGACTCCCGTTTGGCTCGTACTGAGGAGGTCGTATGTCGTATGGCTCGTATGATGGGGATTGAGCTTCCTCCTTCGGTGTCTGAGGCCGAGGAGATGGACGATGAGGAGCTTGACGAGCTTGTCACTTCTTTTGCCCGTGGCGATGAGGCCACTGCTGCTACTGCTGGTGTTTCCACTTCTGCTCCTGGAGTTGGCACCTCTACCGGTGCTCCAGAGCCTTCTGCTTCTGCACTTCAGTCTTCAGAGCCTGCTGTTGACCCTGTTGCTGAGCCTGCTGCTATTCCAGTTGACACTTCTGCTGTCGAGACCCTTGCTGCTGTAGAGCCTGTTCCTGAGATCTCGACTCCTGCCCCGACGATTCCATCTGTTGAGACGCCTCTTCTCCCTGCAGAGCCTGAGTCCACTCCGTCGACTGGACCCACGGACGCTGCAGATCTTGCCTCCTCCTCGTGATCGTTGTTCCGAGGACTCTCCATATACGCTTTGGATGATATATCTTAGCGAGAGTATTATGGGTTAGGATAGGGTATGAGGGTTATTATGTTTTGATGTATTTTGGATGTCGTCGCTGCTGCTGTATTTATTTTGATGAGAATGATGATGATGTTGATGTATTTCTTTTTGATGATATGTAGCGCTTGATATGATGTATCTCATATATTCGATGTGATATCTTTTTGGATATACTCATGTTGTCTCTGCATATATATATGTTCATCGTCATTCACTTTGTCTTTTATTCGTCGTGCAAATTTTAATATTCGTTGAATGTATTTGAAATGAGATTTCGTCGCTCGACGCATAAAAACTTGTTGTATAGAATTGTTTTCCATGCACAAAATTAACCAAGTATATTGAATATTGAAGAGTATGTTTCTTTATTCAATTAATGAATAATTATTTGGTATTTTTGATGATTTTGATTTTCACTTTGTGATAATGGACAATTGGCACACTTTGAATTGATTTAATCGTTTTTCCTTTGGTGTCAATTAGCTCCATCGTCATTGTCTACGACTCCCGATGTTGGATTTTACATTTCCTACTTGTTGTCGTTGTATGCCCCCCATTTTTGGGATAATGCCAAAGGGGGAGAGATAATGATAATAAATAGTGCAAATGAAAAATTTAACTCAATTTCCAAGAATCTAGTTTGATATGTTAGATTCAGGGGGAGTTAAGATACATATAAGGATTTTCAAAATCCGATATTTCAAAAATCAATTCTCATTATATATCTTACTCGTCTGATTGATGCAATTCATATATATTCATTTGGGAATTAACGTGTCATCAATGCAGGGGGAGTAAGTATTTTACATTTGAATTATTATTTTTGATTATTATTTATGTTGGTTTGTCATCACCAAAAAGGGGGAGAATGTTGAATATTGGACTCCCCGGATTTGGTTTTGATGATGAGCAAACATAAATAATTCATGAACTAACAATTTGTGAGCGCAGTATTGGAGATCGTCGCCAATTTCACGAGAATATTCAAAGCGACATCTCAACACTTCCAAAAGCTCGTATTCAAGCCTAAAGCTTCGTTGAAGCTCCTGCAGCGCTTTGGAAGTTATGAAGATTCAATCGAAGCTCTCTAAGACCGTTTATTAAGGTTTTATTTATTGTCTTTTAGTTTCGATTGATAGAATGTTAAGCCTTGAGTATATCTTACGTTTCTATCTTCATTGCGCTCATTTCGTAGCTCTAGGATTCTTGCACAAGTTCATTCTAACTTCCTCGAAGCGTCGCGCTTCGATTCGGACTTTGTTGTGCATGTTAGTTGGTACAAGAACAAGTACTGACCGACTAGATGGTGATCTAGTCGGTCGGCAACTGTTCTTGGACAGACTAGTTTGATTCCTTAATTTCTTGGACTTTACTGTTTACAGTTAGTCGGTCTACGTTGACTCACCGACCGACTAGTTTGTGAACTAGTCGGTCAGTGATGCTTCTTTGACCGACTAGTTGTGACTTACTGTTCACTCTAAATTTCTCCTAAGCTACTGTTTACCGTTAGTCGGTCTAAGAACGTTTGATGACCGACTAGTTGACAATCTAGTCGGTCAACTTTTGTTCTTGGACCGACTAAGTCAACTTGCCTTCAGACTAAGTTGTTTTGCCTCTTAGTCGGTCTACGTTCATTGGATGACCGACTAGTTGTGAAACTAGTCGGTCAGATAGTCTTCTTGGACCGACTAGTTTTCTAGGTCTGAAATTCTATCTCTTCTCAGATCTGCTCTTAGCCGGTCCATGCTTTGTGACTGACCGACTAGTTGATGATTTAGTCGGTCAGTGAGTGTTCTTTGACCGACTAATACTCACAGATTTCTTTCCGTTGGAGATTGACCTAACTTGTTTTTATGGGACCCTATAAATACGAACCTAGGTCATTTCTATCTTGAATAGAGCTGCCATTAAGAGATTCATTGAGTTCTAAAGAGATAGCTATTCTCCCTCAAATCTAAAGCTCTCTTCCTCACAAGAAACCCATTCTCTCTCTCATTTCTAGATCTAGAGAGAAGGTTGTTCTTGGTGAGCTCTTCAAGCTATTGCTTGATCCAAGTCTCCAACTCTTCCCTAGGCACCCATTGCTGCTCATTTCCTTGGTGCTAGGGCTTGGTGACTTCATCTTCCTCAAATCCTTCATTCCACCTATTGGGTAAGAAAAACTCAAGGTATAGGATTTTGTGGTAAGCTTGTTTATTTCATATAAACTCTTTTATATTGCTTATTGGTTCTCTCGGTTGTGAGAGAAGTTTGTGATCCCGGGTTGTGGGATTCACTTTGCCATTGCATGTATGATTTGATCTTGTGAATGTTTTTCACAAGATATTCATAGTGGAAATCTTGAGTTAGGGTTTCTAACTCAAGTATCCGGAGGGGATCCGGGTGGTTGGGACGTAGGATCACCGGGAACAAGTCGGGGAGACTTGGGTGGATCCGAACCCATTAACATCGTTTGTTAGCATTGTCAATTTCGTTGTCGTCGTTCAATTTAAGCTTCCGCAAATTGATTTGGTAGTTGATTGCAATTTAATTTGGAATTATACTCCTTATTATTTTAAAGTACTATTCACCCCCCCTCTAGTACTTGTGCAGTAGCTGGTAGGGCATTACAGATTTGTCTGATGTTCGGTATATTGTCCACATTTTCTGGAAGATATGGATCGTTTTATTAAATCATATAATTTTTAGACTAATTTGTCTTCTTTTATTTTCCAGTTGAAGTTGACGATCTCCCGGTTCTAACGGACATTTTTTGGGATATTATGAGCTCCGGGCTATTTTCCACATTTTCTGGAAGATGTTGATCGTTTTATTAATTGATATCGGAGAAGATGTTTGTTGGAACCAGGAAATCACCATCTTCATCTATAAAAATGTCCATTGTAACTGGGATATCGCCATCTTCAACGAAAAAGACTTTTAAATATCATTTTCTGAGCTTGGTACTATTTTTCTACATTTTATGAATGATATGGATCTTATTAAATGATATGATTTTTCCAGCCTAAATTTGTCTTCTCTTATTTTCTAGTTGAAGATGGCGATCTCCCGGTTCCAAAGGAAATTTTTGCAGATTTTTAAGCTCCGCCCTATTTTCCACATTTTTGGAAGACGTGGATCGTTTTATTAAATGATATGATATTTTGGCCTAATTTTGACTTCCCTTATTTTCCAATTAAAGATGGCGATCTCCCGATTCCAACAGACTTTTTTGCGGTTTTTCTGAACTCGTGACTATTTTCTATATTCTCTCGAAGATATGGATCTTTTTATTATATTAAATGATTTTTACTGGCTAATTTTGTCTTAGCTTATTTTTCAGTTGAAGATGGTAATATCTCGATTCAAGTAGACATTTGTGCTAATATTTCTGAGCTCGGGACTAGTTTCTACATTTTCTATTAGATATAGATATTTTTATTAAATGATATGATTTTTCTATCCTAATTTTGTCTTCTCTTATTTTTCAACTGAAGATGGCGATCTCCCAGTTCCAACGGAAATTTTTGTCCATTTTTCTGACCTCGTTGTTGTTTTCTGTATTTTCTTGTCGTTATAGATATTTTTATTAAATGATATGATTTATATATCCTACGTTTATCTTCTCTTATTTTCAGTTGAAGATGGCAGTCTTCCAGTTCCAACAGACATTTTTGTGGATTTTTTAAACTCGGTTTATTTTCTGTATTTTCTGTAAGAAATCGATCGTTTTATTAAATGATATCATTTTGGCCTGATTTTGTCTTCTCTTATTTTTTCGTTGATGATTGCGATCTCACAGAACCAACGGATATTTTTGCAGATTTTCTGAGCTATGGCCTATTTTCTGTATTATCTTGAAGATGTCAATCGTTTTATCAAATGATATGATTTTTTGGCATAATTTTGTCTTCTTTTTTTCATTAGATTTGGCGATCTCCCGGTTCTGACGGATATTTTTGTGGATTTTTTGAACTCGAGGACATTTTCTACATTTTATGGAAAATAAGTATCTTTATATTAAACGATATGATTTTTATTGCCAATTTTTGTCTGCTCTTATTTTCAGTTGAACTCGGGGATATTTTTCTAGCCTAATTTTGTCTTCTCTTATTTTTCAATTGATGATGATGATCTCCCGGTTCCAATGGAAATTTTTGCCGATTTTTTTGAACTCGAGGATATTTTCTACATTTTATTGTAGATAAGGATTTTTTATTAAATGATATGATTTTTATAGTCTATGTTTGTCTTCTCTTATTTTTCCAATGAAAATGGTGTTCCAACAGAACTTTTTGCAGATTTTTCTGACCTCGGGTCCATTTTCTATATTTTGTGTAAGATAACAATCGTTTTATTAAATGCTATTTTTTTCAAATTTTGTATTCCCTTAGATTTTTCGTTGATGATGGCGATCTCCTGGTTCCCACGGATATTTTTGAGGATTTTTCTAAGCTCCGGACTATCTTCTGTATTATCTGGAAGATATCGATTGTTTAATTAAATGATATGATATTTTGGCCTAATTTTGTTATCTTTGTTTTTCATTAAATTTTGCCCTCTCCTGGTTTCGACGAATATTTTTGCATTTTTTTCTGAGCTCGGGGATATTTTCTACATTTTATGGAAAATATGAATCTTTATATTAAATGAAATGATTTTAATTGCCTAATTTTGTCTTCTCTCATTTTTTCAGTTGAACATAGCGATCTCCCGGTTCTAACTGACATTTTTGCATATTTTCTGAGCATTGTTCTATTTTCTTTATTTTATGGAAGATATGGATCTTTTCATTAAATGATATGATTTTTAAAGCTTAAGTATGTCTTCAATTATTTTTAAGTTGAAGATGGTGATCTGTTGGAATTTTTGCAGGATGTTCTGAGGTTCGGGACATTTTCTACATTTTATCAAAGATATGGATCTTTTTATTTAATGATATGATTTTTATCACCTAAGTTTGTTTTCTCTTATTTTCCAGTTGAAGATTGCGATCTTTATATTGAATGATACAATTTTTGGCCTAATTTTATTTTCTCTTATATGTTCATTGAAGATGGAATTCTCTCACTCCCAACGGAAATTTTTGTGGATTTTTCTGAGCTCCAGGGTATTTTCCACATTTTCTAGAAGATGTGGAACGTTTTATTAAATGATATGATTTTTTGGCCTAATTATGTCTTCTCATAATTTCTAGTTGAAGTTGGCTATCTTCCTGTTCCAACAGACATTTTTGCGGATTTTTCTGAGCTTCGGTATATTTTCCATATTTTCTGGAATATATGGATCATTCATTAAATGATATTAAAGAAGAAAAAATTAGGCCAAAAATGTCCGTTAGAACCGGGAAATCGACATCTTCAACTGAAAGATAAGAGAATACAAAATTCGGAACGTGGAAATCACCATCTTCATCTATAAAAGTGTCCGTTGTAACCGGGATATCGCCATCTTCAAATGAAAAGATATTTATATATAATATTCTGAGCTTGGTGCTATTTTATACATTTTATGAAAGATATTGATCCTTTTTTATTAATTGATATGATTTTTCTATCCTAAATTTGTCTTCTCTTATTTTCCAGTTGAAGATGACGATCTTTTTATTAAATGATATTATTTTTGGCCTAATTTTGTCTTCTCTTAAATTCCAGTTGAAGATGGCGATCATCCGGTTCCTACAGACATTTTTGCTGATTTTTCTGAGCTCCGCCCTATTTTCCACATTTTTGGAAGATATAGATTGTTTTATTAAATGATATGATATTTTGGCCTTATTTTGTCTTTCTTATTTTCTAGTTGAAGATGGCGATCTCCAGTATCCAACAAACATTTTTGTGGATTTTTCTGAGTTTTGGGCTATTCATACATTTTCTAGAAGATATGTTTATTTTTATCAAAAGACATGATTTTTTTGGCATAATTGTGTCTTCTCCAGTTTTTAAGTTGAATATGTCGATTTCCCGGTTCCAACGGACATTTTCGGGATTTTTCTGAGCTCGAAGCAATTTTTCAACATTTTTTGGAAGATATGGATCTTTTTATTAAATGATACGTTTTGGCCTAATTTTGTCTTTTCTTAATTTTCAGTTGATGGCGTTCTCCCGGTTCCAACGGATATTTTTGCACATTTTCTGAGCTCCGGGCTATTTTCTAACTTTTCTGGAAGATATGAATCGTTTTCTTAAATGATATGGTTTTTTGGCCTATTTTGTCTTCTCTTATTTTTAAGTTGAAGATTGCGATCTCTCGGTTCCAACGGATGTTTCTGTAGATTTTTCTGAGTTCGAAGCTACTTTTTACTTTTTCTGGAATACATTTATCGTTATATTAAATGATATGATTATCTTACCCAATTTTGTCTTCTCTTATTTTTTTATTGAAGATGGATATCTCCTCGTTACAACAAACATTTTTGCAGATATTTCTGAACTCGAGGCTATTTTCTCAATTTCTAGACGTTACAGAGCCTTTTATTAAATGACATGATTTTTATAAATCAAGTTTCGATTATCTTATTTTTCAGTTGAAGATGACGTTCACCTATTTCCGTCGGACATTTTTGCGGATTTTTCTGAGCTCTGGCCTATTTTCTACATTATCTGGATGATATGAATAGTTTTATTAAATGATATGATTGTTGGCCTAATTTTGTTTTCTGTTATTTTTTTAAGTTGAAAATTCTGATCTCCTGCTTCCAACTGACATTTTGTCGATTTTCTAAGCTCGGTGATATTTTCTACATTTTCTGGAAGATATGGATCTTTTTATTAAATGATATCATCTTTGGCCTAATTTTGTCTTCTTTTATTTTTAGTCAAAGATGGCCATCTTACAGTTCCAACAGACATTTTACCGATTTTTCTGAGATCGATTCTATTTTCTATATTTTCTGGAAGATATGCATCATTTTATTAAATGATATAATTTTTTTGTTTAAGTTTGTCTCCCTTAATTTTTGCAGGTTTTTATGAGATCCGGGCTATTTTCGACATTTTCTGTAAGATATGGATCTTCATATTAAATGATATGATTTTTATAGCCTAATTTTGTCTTCTCTTATTTTTCAGTATAACATGGCAATCTCCTTGTTTCAAATGATATTTTTTGCAGATTTTTGTAAGCTTGGTGCTATTTTCTACATTTTATGGAAGATATGGGTCTATATTTTAAATGATATGATTTTAGGTTCTAATTTTGTGTTCTCTTATTTTTTATTGAAAATGGCGATCTCTCGGTTCCAAATGGCATTTTTTTCGGATTTTTATGTGCTCGGTGATATTTTCTAAATTTTATGGAAGATATGGATCTTTTTATTAAATGATTTGATTTTTATCGTTTTAATTTATCTTCTCTTATTTTTCAGTTGAAGATGGCATCTCCCGGTTCGAACAGAAATTTTTGCAAATTTTTATGAGCTCGGGGATATTTTTGCATTTTCTGGAAGATATGGATAGTTTGATATTATTCTTTTGCCTAATTTTGGCTGAAGATGTCGATTTCTTGGTTCCAACGGGTATTTTTGCGGATTTTTTTGAGCTACGTGCGATTTTCTACATGTTCTGTAGGATATGGATCATTTTATTAAATGATATAATTTTTCGTTTAAGTTTGTCTCTCTTAATTTTTGCAGGGTTTTATGAGATCCAGGTTATTTTCTACATTTTCTGTAAGATATGGATCTTCATATTAAATAATATGATTTTTATAACATAATTTTGTCTTCTCTTAATTTTCCATGTTTCAGCAGATATTTTTTGCAGATTTTTGTAAGCTTGGTGCTATTTTCTATATTTTATGGAAGATATGGGTCTATATTTTAAATGATATGATTTTTAGGTTCTAATTTTGTGTTCTCTTATTTTTCTATTGAAAATGGCGATCTCTCGGTTCCAAATGACATTTTTTTTTTGGATTTTTATGTGCTCGGTGATATTTTCTAAATTTTATGAAAGATATGGATCTTTTTATTAAATGATTTGATTTTTATCGTCTTAATTTATCTTCTCTTATTTTTTAGTTGAAGATGGCATCTCCCGGTTCAAACAAAAAATTTTGCAAATTTTTATGAGCTTGGGGATATTTTCTGCATTTTTTGGAAGATATGGATCGTTTGATATTATTCTTTTGCCTAATTTTGGCTGAAGATGTCGATTTCTTGGTTCCAACGGACATATTTGCGGATTTTTTTTGAGCTACGTGCTATTTTCTACATTTTCTGTAGGATATTGATCTTTATAAATGATATGATTTTTATAACCTAATTTTGTCATCTCTTATTTTTTAGGATGGTGAACTCCAGGTTCCAACGGACTTTTTTGCCGATTTTTCTGAGGTCGAGTCTATTTTCTATATTTCTGTGAAAGATATGTATTTTTTTAAATGATATGATTTTTTGGCCTAGTTTTGTCTTCTCTTCTATTTTCGGTTGAAGAAGGCGATCTCCCGGTTCCAACGGACTTTTTGCGGTTTTTTCTAAGCTCAGGCTATTTTCTACATTTCTGTAGAAATATATCTTTATATTAAATGATATAATTTTTGTAGCCTAATTTTATCTTTCTTATTTTTTCAGTTGAATATGACGATCACCCGGTTCCAACGGACATTTTACGGACTTCTCTGAGCTCCGGACTATTTTCTATATTTTCTGGAATATTTGGAACTTTTTGTTAAATGATGTGATTTTTTGGCCTAATTTTGTCTTTCCTTTTTTCAGTTGAAGACGACGATCTCCCTGTTCCAACAGACATTTTTGCGGATTTTTTGAGCTCAGCGCTATATTTTACATTGTATGTAAGATATGGATCTTTATTTTAAATAATATGATTTTTAAATCCTAATTTGTCTTCTTTTATTTTTTAGTTGTAGATGGCGATCTTCCGATTCCATCGGATATTGTTGCAGATTTTTTTGAGCTCGGGATTATTTTCTACATTTTCTGGAAGATATGGGTTTTTTATTAAACGATATGATTTTTATAACCTAAGTTTCTCTTCTCTTAAAGATGGTGATCTCCTAGTTCCACTGGATAATTTTGCTAATTATTCTGAGCTTGGGGCTATTTCCTAAATTTTCTGATAGATATAGATCTTTTTTAAATGCTAGGATTTTTGGCATAATTTTCTATCTCTTATTTTTTTAGTTGAATATGGCGATCTTCCAGTTCCAAAGGACATTTTTACGTAATTTTCCTGAGCTCGGAACTATTTTCTGCATTTTCTGGAAGATTTGGATCTTTTGTATTGAAATATATTATTTTTATAGCCTAATTTATCTCCACTTATTTGCAGTTGAAGAGGGTGACCTCCCGGTTCCAACAGACATTTTTGCATATTTTTCTGAGATCGAGTGTATTTTTAAATTTTCTATAAGATATGGATCTTATTATTAAATGAAATGATTTTTATAGCCTATTTTTGACTTCTCTTATTTTTTTAGTTGAAGATGGCGATCTCCCCGTACCAACGAACATTATTGCGGATTTTTCTGACGTCGCGCACATTTCTACTTTTTATGGAAGATATGTATCTTTTTATAAAATTATATGATTTTTTGGCTTTATTTCGCCTACTCTTATTTTTCTGTTGAATATGGCTATCTTTCGGTTCTAACGGAAATTTTTGCGGATTTTACTAAGCTTGGGGATATTTTCTACATTTTCTAGAAACTATAGATCTTTTTATTAAATGGTATGATTTTTCTAGCCTAATTTTGGTGTCTCTTATTTTTCACTTGAAGATGGTGGTTCCCAGTTCCAACGGACATTTTTGCGAATTTTTCTGACTTCGAAGCTATTTTTAGTATTTTCTGAAAGATATCAGTCGTTTTATTAAATGATATGATTTTGGGCCTAATTTTATCTTCTCATATTTTTTCGTTAATAATCGTGATCTCCCGGTTCCAACGGATATTTTTGCGCATTTTTCTTAGCTCTGTGCTATTTTCTGTATTATTTGGAAGATATCGACCGTTTTATTAATGATATGATTTTTTGGCCAAATTTTGTTTCCTTTTTTGATGAATTTAGCGATCTCCTGGTTCCAACGGATATTTTTGCTGATTTTTCTGAGCTCTTGGCTATTTTCTATATTATCTGGAAGATATCGACCAGTTTATTGATTTTTTGGCCGAATTTTGTTTTCTTTTTTTGTTAAATTTGTTGATCTCCCGGTTTCGACAGATATTTTTGCAGATTTTTCTGATCTTGCGGATATTTTCCACATTTTATGGAAAATAAGAATCGTTATTTTAAATGATATGATTTTATTGCCAAATTTTGTCTTCTCTAATTTTTCAATTAAACATAGCGATTTACCGGTTCCAATTGAAATTTTTTCGGAATTTCTGAGCTCGGTGCTATTTTCTTTATTTTGAAGGAAGATATGGATCATTTAATTAAATGATATGATTTTTAGAGCTTAAGTTTGTTTTCTTTTATTTTTAAATTGAAGATGCGAGCTCCCGGTGTTCCAACTTACATTTTTACGGATTTTTCTGTGGTCTAGACTATTTTCTAAATTGTATGGAAGATAAGGATCATTTTATTAAATGATATGATTTTTATAACCAAATATCGTCTTCTCTTATTTTCTAATTGAAGATGGCGATCTTTATTTAAATTTTATGATTTTTTTTGGCTTAATTTTGTCTTCTCTTTTATTTTAGTTGAAGATTGCATTCTCTCGGTCCTAAATGACATTTTTGCTGATTTTTCTGAGCTCCGGCCTATTTACCATATTTTCTGGAAGATATAGATCGTTTTATTAAATGATATGATTTTTGGCCTAATTTTATCTTCTTTTATTTTCCAATTGAAGTTGACGATCTCTCGGTTCCTACGGACATTTTTGCTGATATTTCTGAGCTCCAGGCTTTTTTCGACATTTTCTAGAAGATATGGATCGTTTTATTAAATGATATCGGAGAAGACAAAATTAGGCCAAAAATGTATGTTGGAACCGGGAAATTGCCATCTCCAGCTGAAATATAATAGGACAAAATTCAGAAACATGAAATCCCCATCTTCATCAATGCTAACCGCAACCACATTTTCGGGAGACGAGGCAACATGTCCCATGCCAACCTCAGCCTCTTCTTCGGTCGCTTCTCCATGGCGGTGTGTGTATATTCAGTGACCCACTAAGTCCATTCCCCAATGAAAATTCGAGATCAAGATCAAAATCAGGACCAATTGAGGTATTATCATGAAATTGATATGAAATTGTTTTGATCAAATGGAATAATTAGCAATAGATTTTTTCCTGTCCTCTACAATCCTTGATATCAAATTTTATCTAACTCTTACTCTCATAAGAATCTCAAAAGAACCTGCCAACCAGCAAAAGAACTTACCAAAATCAATGCACCTTCAAAAGAATTTACCAAAATGCCAACCATATAGTGGATTTAAGTTTATTTTAGATTATTCCTAGTCATGCATTAATTCCCTTTTTCCCTGCACTTATCAATTTATATATAGACCTTCACAGGAGTCTATACATATGAATAAGTGTAATGGTTGGTAATAACTGAATCCATTTGTAATTAAAAAGAAACTAAGAAGAAAGAAGGGGCAGTATGTTCTAATTAAAATTTGTTAGAGAGTAATCTACAGATGCCTTTGTCATTGAAGGTGGTAGAGAGTAATCTCCTAACCTTGCCTTATCTAATTCAAATTTGTTAAGAGAGTAATCTCCTGATGCCCCTGCCATTGAAGGTGTTTTTAATGTGTGCAACGATGACAGGATGTTCATGCAACCTCTGAGTAATTCCACATAGATGCCTTCTAAATTCTTTTAAGAAGACCTCTTGAGATACAGGTTGCTCCAATTGACCATTAAAAGAACAAGGGAGAAAAGGCTCAATGATATTGCTCGAAACCTGCGACCATCACCAAAAATACTCATAATAAACTACGAAGGATTAAACTCGAAGGACTTGTTCAGGCTTAAGAAGCATTAACAACACTGAGCATGATCATATATGGAAAAGAGTTGTAAGTAACTGCTTATAAATTACCTAATAATCAGAAGCCGGGCATGCTGTATTCAACCTTGAGTTGCTTCAAAGCATTGGCCATGCACTTTCCTAGATATACAATATTTGGTTTCAACAAATAAAATCTGGAAATTGCCTCCGTTTCAAATTTCAGAATCTCAACAAATTCTTTCAAAAGAGAATTAACATGGGAAATGCCAATGATCAACATTTATCATAAAATTACATGCCAACCAGCTTCAATGCTATTGAGGTCCTGCATAGAAGAAATATATAGACAAGAAGACAAGCTCAACCCCGACGCCTGTTGGAAGAAAAGGAAGCTCTCCAAGAAACAATCCTGCTGCCCGAATCTACTATTTGCACCTAGTTGCTAGAATTCAAGGCCTAGGTCGATGCAGCCTTAGCAAGGAAGA
This sequence comes from Scilla litardierei, assembly GCA_030789695.1. NCBI lineage: Eukaryota > Viridiplantae > Streptophyta > Magnoliopsida > Asparagales > Asparagaceae > Scilla > Scilla litardierei. The sequence continues at coordinate 117,810,404 of CM061133.1, read as the reverse complement.
AGATCGACATCCATGAGTCACTGAAAAACACTCCCTTGCTGCACAGAATGCTGAGGATTTAACACATTTATGAGTTCAACACATTTACAGTTACAGAGAACAAAAATATAAAACCGCCCTCCAATTCATTTCCCAGCACAAATCGAACATACGCCAATCAATCTGATGGGTAGAAAAAATTCAAGATAATTGATAATAAACACCTTAAAACTTTAATAAACCAAAATCAAATTCTTACCCATAATTAACAATAACTGTGCAGAGATTTTGTTAAAAGAAAAGCCCTAATCATGCACAAAGAACATTAAAATTTCATGAGGGAAAAAAGCAAATAAAATATTATCTCAATCGAAAGAAATTGCAAGAGAAATTGTAAGAAATAGAACACTGCAAAATAACAAAAATTACAAAAAATTGAAGAAGAATGATAGAATTTTATACCTGCAAATAATAATGGCGTACGCTGGAAAGGGAAATAGAGATCAAGCGAGAGACACTGCAACTGAGTCTTAACCACATCTAACGGCATTGGCCCCGTAACTGAAATCGTTACACGTCACTTGGGACTTCTGAGGACAATAATAACTGAAAGCAGACAAACTAAGCCCTCAAAGAAACATCTTACTGATGTACATGTCCTCGTTAACAGGGAGTGCTTTCTTCTTTCCCTTCCCCAGTCTTTGGTCGCAGCATCAGGATTTGGATCTGAGGACAAATCATGAATCATGAGACATTACACAAATCAGAATCTGAAGTCGTAGCATCAACCAAATAAATTAAATTCAGCATCAACCAAATAATTAAAAAGGGATCAAGATCAAGAACCATCCCTCAAGCATCAGCCCATGACGACATTCATTGTACACGAGAGCCAGGGGATCGACTTCATCATGCCTCTAATTTTCTTGCTGTCAGGCGTGGTGTTTTTATGGGGCCGAGAGAGAGAGAGAGAGAGAGAGAGAGAGAGAGAGAGAGAGAGAGAGAGAGAGAGAGAGAGAGAGAGAGAGAGAGCCGATGACATTCATCGTATGCAGCCATGGTGGTTTTAGGGGCAGGGGGAGAGAGTGAGAGAGAGAGAGAGTGAGAGTGAGGGGTCCCAAAGGTTTGGGTCAGCTGAATCTCCCCCCAAAGTTTTGTTCTCATATGCAAATTTCAAATTTAAATGTTTCAAACCAAATTTCAAGTTTCAAATTCCCCCCTTCCCAAAGCTTTTCCCCAAACTTTTCCTAGTCAACAACTTGTGTTTGTCCCAGTCATCTGTTGTTTGCCCACGTAGGACAAACATGTCCACGTAGGGCAAATTTAAAAAATGCTCTCAAACGTATAATAGATATGGATCTTTTTATTAAATGAAATGATTTTTATAGTTTACATTTGTCTTCTATTATTTTTAAGTAGAAGATGGCGATCTTCCGGTTCCAATAGATAATTTTGCAGATTTTTCTGAGCGGGCTATTTTCTACAATTTATGGGAGATATGTATCTTTTTATTAAATGATATGATTTTTATAACTTAAGTTTGTCTTCTCTTATTTTTCAATTGAAGATGACGATCTTTATATTGAATGATTTGATTTTTTTGCTTAGTTTTGTCTTCACCTATATTTCAGTTCAAGATGGCCTTCTTTCGGTCCCAACTGACATTTTTGCAGATTTTTGAGCTCCGGGCTATTTTCCACATTTTCTGGAAGATATGGATGGTTTTATTAAATGATATGATTTTTGGCCTAATTTTGTCTTCTCTTATTTCTCAGTAGAAGTTGGCGATCTCCCGATTCCAACAGACATTTTTGCGGATATTTCTGAGCTGCAGGCTATTGTTCATATTTTCTGGAATATATGGATCATTTTATTAAATAATATCAGAGAAGACAAAATTAGGCCAAAAAATGTCCGTTGGAACCGGGAAATCGCCATCTTTAACTAAATTATAAGGGAAGACAAAATTCGGAACCGTGAAATCACCATCTTCATATATAAAAATGTCTCTTGTAACCAAAATATCGCCATCTTCAACGAAAAATATTTTTATATATTATTTTCTAAGTTGGTGCTATTTTCTACATTTAAGAAAGATATGGATCTTTTTATTAATTGATATGGATTTTCTAGCCTAAATTTGTCTTCTCTTATTTTTCTATTGAAGATGTCGATCTTTTTATTAAATGATATGATTTTTGGCCTAATTTTGTATTCTCTTATATTCCATTTGAAGATGGTGATCACCTAGTTCCAACTGATATTTTTATGGATTTTTCTGAGTTACGACATATTTTCCACATTTTTGGAAGATATAGATTGTTTTATTAAATGATATAATATTTTGGCCTAATTTTGTCTTCTCTTATTTTTCAGTTGGAGATGGCGAAGGTTCCAACGGACATTTTTGTGGATTTTTCTGAGTTTGGGGCTATTTCTACATTTTCTGGGAGATATGTTTCTTTTTTATTAAATTACATGATTTTTCGGCTTAATTTTGTCTTCTCACATTTTTTTCTATTGAATATGTCGTTTCTCGGTTCCAACGAACATTTTGGCAGATTTTTCTGAACTCAGAGCAATTTTTCTACATTTGTGGAAGATATGGATCTTTTTATTAAATGATATGAATATTTGGCCTAATTATGTCTTTTGTTAGTTTTCAGTTGATGGCGATCTCCCGGTTCCAACGAACATTTTTGCGGATTTTTTGAGCTCCAGGCAAAAATTTTTTAGAATTTTCTAGAAGATATGGATCGTTTTATTAAATGATATGATTTTTGGCCTAATTTTGTCTTCTCTTATTTTTAAGTTGAAGTGTGCTATCTCCCGGTTCCAGTGGACATTTTTTCGGATTTTTCTTAGTTCGGTGCTATTTTCTACATTTTCTGGAAGACTTGTATATTTATATTAAATGATATGATTTTCATACACTAAGTTTGTCTTCTCTTATTTTTCAATTGAAGATGGTGATATCATCGTTCCAACAGATATTTTTGCAGATTTTTCTAAGCTCGAGGCTATTTTCTACATTTTCTGGACGATATGGAGCTTTTTATTAAATGATATGATTTTTATAATCTAACTTTCGCTTATCTTATTTTTCAGTTGAAGATGAAGATCTCCCAGTTCCATCAGACATTTTTTCGGATTTTTCTGAGCTCCGACCTATTTTCTACATTATCTGGAAGATATGAATACTTGTATTAAATGATATGATTTTTTGTCCTAATTTTTTTCTCTTATTTTTAACTCGAAAATTCCGATCTCCTGGTTCCAACTGACATTTTGTCTACTTTTCTGGACTCGTAGCTATTTTCTGCATTTTCTGGATGATATAGATCATTTTATTAAATGATATCATCTTTGGCCTAATTTTTTCTTCTCTTATTTTTAAGTTGAAGATGTCGATCTCACTAGTCGAACAGACATTTTACCGATTTTTCTGAGTTCGGGGCTATTTTCTGCTTTTTCTAGAAGAATGGATCGTTTTATTAAATGATATAATTTTTTAATTTAATTTTGTCTTCTCTTATTTTTTTATTAAAGATAGCATTCTCCCGGTTACATCGGACTTTTTTGTGGATATTTATGAGCACCGGGCTATTTCCTACATTTTCTGTAAGATATGGATCTTGATATTAAATGATATGATTTTTATTACATAATTTTGTCTACTCTTATTTTTAGGTTGAACACGGCAATCTACCAGTTCAAACGGACATTTTTGCCTTTTTTTCGCATTTTGTGCTATTTTCTACATTTTATAGAAGATATGGGTATATAAAATAAAATGATATGAATTTTAGGTTCTAATTTTTTCTTCTCTAATTTTTCTATGGAAGATGGTGATCTCTCGGTTCTAACGGACATTTTTTTCGGATTTTTTAGCTCGGTTCTAAATTTTATGAAAGATATGGATCTTTTTGTTAAATGATATGATTTTTATCGTCTAAGTTTTTCTTCTCTTATTTTTCAATTGAGGATTGTGTCTCCCGATTCAAACAGAAATTTTTGTGAATTTTATGAGCTCGGGGCTATTTTCTGCATTTTCTGGAAGATATGGTTCGTTTGATATGATTTTTATGACCTAATTTGGTCTTCTCTCATATATTTGTTGAAGGTGGCGACCTCTTGGTTCCAACGGACATTTTGTAGATTTTTTGAGCTACGATCTTTTTTCTACATTTTCTGTAAGATATGGCTCTTTATAAATGATATGATTTTTATAGCTTAATTTTGCCATTACTTATTTTTTATTTGAGGTTGATGATCTCCCGGTTCCAAGGACTTTTTTGCGGACTTTTCTAAGCTCGATTCTATTTTCTACATTTTCTGAAAGAAATGTATTTTTTATTAATAAGATGGTTTTGGCCTAATTTTGTTCTCTTCTTTTTTCGGTTGAAGAAGGCGATCTCCCTGTTCCAACCTACTTTTTTGTGAATTTTTCTAAGCTCGGGGCTATTTGTCTGTAAGATTTGGATCTTTATATTAAATGATATGTTTTTATTGCCTAATTTTTTCTTCTCTTATTTTCAGTTGAATAAGACGATCTCCAGGTAATGATGGACATTTTGCGAACTTCTTCGATCTCCGGACTATTTTCTACATATTCTAGAAGATATGGATCCTTTTATTAAATGATATGATTTTTGGCCTAATTTTGTCTTTCCTTCTTTCTGTTGAAGATGACAATCTCCCAGTTCCAACAGTCATTTTTGCGGATTTTTCTAAGCTCGGCGCTATATTTTACATTTTCTGTAAGATATGGAACTTTATATTAAATGATATGATTTTAAATCCTAATTTTGTCTTCTTTTATTTTTCGTTTGTTGATGGCGATCTCTCGATTCCATCGGATATTGTTGCAGATTTTTCTGACCGCAGATTATTTTTCTACATTTTCTAGAAGATATGGATGTTTTATTAAAGGAACTGATTTTTATAACCTAAGTTTCTCTTCTCATATTTTTCAGTTGAATATGGTGATCTCCCAGTTGGAACAGATACTTTTGCTGATTTTTCTAATTTCCCGGCTATTTCCAAAATTTTCTAAAAGATATTGATCTTTTTATTAAACAAGAGGATTTTTGGCCAAATTTTCTATTCTCTTATTTTTTTAGTTGAAGATGGCGATCTCACGGTTCCAACGGACATTTTTGCATATTTTTTTGAGCTCGTGACTATTTTCTAGATTTTCTGGAAGATATGGATCTTTTGTATTGAGATATATTATTTTACAGCTTAATTTTTTCTCCTCTTATTTTTTAGTTGAAAATGGCGACCTCCCGGTTCCAACGGATATTTTTGCAAATTTTTCTGAGCTCGAGTGTATTTTTACATTTTTTTTAAAGAATATAGATCTTTTTATTAAATGATATGATTTTTATAGCCTAATCTTATCTTCTTTTATTTTTCAATTGAAGATGATGATCTCCCAGTTCAAACTGAAATTTTTCCAGATTTTTCTGAACTCGAGGCTTTTTTCTCATTTTATTGTAGATATAGATTTTTTATTAAATGATATGATTTTTATAGGCTACGTTTGTCTTCCCTTATTTTTCACTCGAAGATTCCAGTTTCCCGGTTCCAACGGAAATTTTGAGGATTTTTCTGACCTCGGGGTTATTTTCTATATTTTCTGAAAGATAACGAACGTTTTATTAAATGCAATGTTCTTTGTCTAATTTTGTCCTCTCTTAGATTTTTCGTTGTTGATGATGATCTCCCTGTTCCCACAGATATTTTTGAGGATTTTTCTTAGCTCTGGGCTATTTTCTGTATTATCTAGAAGATATCAGTCGTTTTATTAAATGAGATGATATTTTGGCCTAATTTAGTTTTCTCTGCATTTCGTTAAATTTTGTGCTCTTCCGTTTCCGATGGATATTTTTGTGGATTTTTCTGAGCTCGGTGATATTTTCTACATTTTATGGAAAATAAGCATCTTTTTATTAAATAATATGATTTTTATTGCCAAATTTTGTCTTCTCTTTTTTCGGTTGAACATACCGATCTACCGGTTCTAACGGACATTTTTGCAGATTTTCTAAGCTATGTGCTATTTTGTTTATTTTATAGAAGATATACACCTTTTTATTAAATGATATGATTTTTATAGTTTAAGTTTGTCTTCCATTATTTTTAAGTTGAAGATGGCGTTCTCCCGGTTCCAACAGACAATTTCGCAGATTTTTCTGAGCTCTGGGCTATTTTCTACATTTTATGGAAGATATGTATCTTTTTATTTAGTGATATGATTATTATAACCTAAGTTTGTCTTCTCTTATTTTTTAATTGAAGATGGCGACCTTTACATTGAATGGTTTATTTTTTGGCCTAATTTTGTCTCCTCTTATATTTCAGTTGAAGATGGCATTCTTTCCATCCCAAGTGACTTTTTGCGGATTTTTTGAGCTCCGGGACATTTTCCACATTTTCTGGAAGATATAGATGGTTTTATAAAATAATATGATTTTTGGCCAAATTTTGTCTTCTCTTATTTTCCAGTAGAAGTTGGAGATCTCCCGGTTCCAACGGACATTTTTACGGATATTTCTGAGCTGCGGGCTATTGTTCACATTTTCTAGAATATAGAGATCGTTTTATTAAATGATATCAGAGAAGATTGAATTATGATAAAAATGTCCGCTGGAATCGGGAAATCGCCATCTTCAACTGAAATATAAGAGAAGACAAAATTCCGAATCGGGAAATCACAATCTTCATCTATATAAATGTCTATTGTAATCGAGATATCACTATCTTCAATTGAAAAGATTTTTATATTTCATTTACTGAGATTGGTGCTATTTTCAATATTTTATGAAAGATATGGATCTTTTTATTAATTGATATGATTTTTCTACCAGAAATTTGTCTTCTCTTATTTTCTGTTGAAGATGTCAATCTTTTTATTAAATGATATAAATTTTGACTTATATTTTATCTTCTCTTATTTTCCTGTTGAAGATGGCGATCACTCGGTTCCAACGGACATTTTTGCAGATTTTTCTGAATTTTGGCCTATTTTCCACATTTGGAAGATATTGATTGTTTTATTAAATGATATGATATTTTGGTCTAATTTTGTCGTCTCTTATTTTCCAGTTGAAGACGGCGATCTCCAGGTTCCAACGAACATGTTTGCGGATTTTCCTGAGTTTAGGGCTATTTCTACATTTTTGGAAGATATGTTTCTTTTATTAAACGATATGATTTTTGGCCAAATTTTTTCTTCTCATATTTTTCAGTTGAACATGTCGATCTCCCGGTTCCAACAGACATTTTGGCGTATTTTTCTAAGCACGGAGAAATTTTTTACATTTTCTGTAAGATATGAATCTGTTTATTAAATGATATGAATATTTGGCCTAATTTTGTCTTTTCTTATTTTTAAAGTTGAAGAGTGTGATCTCCTGGTTCCAACAGATATTTTTTGCGGATTTTTCTGAGTTTGGTGCTATTTTCTACATTTTCTCAAAGACTTGTATCTTTTTATTAAATGATATGACTTTCATACCCTAATTTTGCCTTCTCTTATTTTTCAATTGAAGATGGTGATCTCCTCGTTCCAACAAATATTTTTGCAGATATTTCTGAGCTCGAGGCTATTTTCTACATTTTCTGGACGATATGAAGCTTTTTATTAAATTATATGATTTTTATAACCAATGTTTTGTGTATCTTATTTTTCAGTTGAAGATGACGATCTCCTGGTTCCATCGGACATTTTTGTTTATTTTTCTCAGCTCTGGCTTATTTTCTACATTATCTGGAAGATATGAATACTTGTACTAAATGATATGATGGTTTGTCCTAATTTTGTTCTCTCTTATTTTTAAGTCGAAAATTTCGATCTCCCAGTTACGACTAACATTTTGCTGCTTTTTCTGAGCTCCGGGCTTTTCCACCTTTTTTGGACGATGTGGATCTTTTTATTAAATGATATCATCTTTGGCCTAATTTTGTCTTCTCTTTTAAGTTGAAGATGGCGATCTCACTATTCCAATAGACTTTTTGCCGATTTTTCTGAGATCGGGTCTATTTTATGCATTTATTTGAATATTTGGATCATTTTATTAAATGATATAATTTTTTGGATTAGTTTTGTCTTCACTTATTTTTGTTGCTGAAGATAGTGATCTCTCGGTTCCAACGGACATTTTGCGGATTTTTATGAGCTCCGGGCTATTTTCTACATTTTCTGTAAGATATGGATCTTTATATTAAATGATATGATTTTTATAGCATAATTTTGTCTACTCTTATTTTTCAGTTGAACATGGCGATCTCCTGGTTCCAACGGACATTTTTGTGGATTTTTTTGAGATTGGTGCTATTTTCTATATCTTATGGAAGTTATGGGTATATGCATAAAATGATATGATTTTTAGGTTCTAATTTTGTCTTCTCTTATTTTTCTTCTGATGGTGGCGATCTCTAAGTTCTAACAGACATTTTTTTCGATTTTTCTGAGCTCTGTGATATTTTCTAAATTTTATGTAAGATACTGATCTTTTTATTAACTGATATGATTTTTATCGTCTAAGTTTATCTTCTCCTATTTTTCAGTTGAATATGGCACTACCGATTCAAACAGAAACTTTTGCTAATTTTTATGAGCTCGGGGATAATTTCTGAATTTTCTGGAAGATATGGATCGTTTAATATGCTTTTTTTGGCCGAATTTGGTCTTCTCTTATTTATTTGTTGAAGATGTCGACATCTTGGTTCCAACTACGAGCTATTTTCTACATTTTCTGTAAGATATCTACTATACATTTGACAGTGATTTTTGAATCCTACGGCTGACTAGGACAGCTGACTAGGACAAACTGGTTGATAGAAAGAGGGCCAGGATTTAATCTTGGATGATGAACAGTTGGGATTAAAAATTGAGATGAATGGTTTGTATTTTTGAGTTTTTGTGGGTCCCATTTCTTTTCGTAACCAGCCATTTGGCTTGGGAAAGCAAGTCTGCTTTTGGGGGAGAGCAAGTGGATTTTTTGGGGATAGCAACTGCCATTTGCGTGCTCGCTTTATTGGAACTCCTTTCACTATAACAACAAATTCTTTTGCAGGTCTTCAGGTTCTGCAGATCAAAATGCCATAAGAACTTCAAAATGAAGAGAAATCCTCGCAAGGTGAAAGGCATACCGGTGATTGCATGGAAAGGATAAAGCTGGAGGATCTTTTGATCCAATGTCGGGCTGAGGTGATCTCTCAACGGCAGTTTGTTTCGATCATATCGCGATCGCAGGAGGTAAGAAGAACTCCCCTAAAACCCAAAACCCTGATACTAGAAATTAACTATATAGATGTCTCAATCTGTTTTGTTTCAGTGATTACGGGAGGGGATTCGAGTCTTCGGTCAGGAGAGAGCAGCTGGTGGTGGTGGCCGCAGCTGCGGACCTTGATGGATTGACCCCTTTCGAGAAGAACTTCTACGTGGAGTCGCCGTCGGTGGCGGCCATGACCAAGGCGGAGGTCGAGGAGTATCGAATGCGGTAAAGGGCCGCGATGTCCCGAAACCAGTTCGGGAGTTTCGGGATGTTGAGTTTCCAGGTATATGAACTGTGCAAAGCTTTCTTTTTTTCTTTTTTTAATGGTAATTGACGCATTTTTGTTCATCTTCTTGGTTTGTTTGTGGGAATTTAACTTCATTTGCCATCTTAGCTTTTTTGATGTCTTAACGATTATCTCAGATGCCTAGATGCAAATTATAACCTCTGTCTTCTCAGGCCACATCAGAGGGTTGTGTCTCGATTGCATGGTCTTTGGGTTTTAATCTACATGACCGACGAGTCAGATTTTACATACATACTAATCATGTGGGTTATTATGTGACCCTCGCTTATTTATAGTTATGGTGGCTAAATATATGTTGTATGTTGTAGAGGTCTGGTTCAGATTGGTAATTGGTTGACTATTCTGTTTTTGGGGAACATTTTCAACCAATAACAGATCCTTTCTTCATGGACAGCAGCTTGGCCATCAATGGTTAACTGGCTCTCATTTTTGCACCTGCGTGTTCCCCATTTTTGCATCAATGGTTAACTGGCTCTCATTTTTGCACCAGCTTGGGCATCTCACGGAGACAAAGCTCCGATCAAGGTAACCATAATCAGAATCATATCGCTCACTTTGGATTGCAACTTGGTTCTGGGAACGTCGGTGGTAGCCGCTCAGTTGGCCCACACAGTAGCTTCGACGATGGCTGCCTTGTTGTAATCAGAGGGGGTAGGCACGCAATATGTAGTCGAAACTCCATCAACGGTCAGTCAAAACTCGGGCGGTCAGTCGAAACCCCGACACTGAGCAGAGGGCAGGGGAAATCGGTGGAAGGGGCTACCTACAATGGGATCTCAGATTTTTGGGGGTGTTGTGCAGGACAGAGAAGAACATGGCAGGTATCCTAAGTCAATTTACATTGGCAATAATCCTAAGTCATTAATGATAAATCTGGGTAAGGTATTGAGTGCAAGCTTGCTTCTTATTTGTTAGTTATTATTATTTCCCATGAACTTGCAACTAAATTTTCGTTAGCCACCATGTTTCTTTAGGACTCTACCTTTGAGTTTGAGCGGAAGAGAAATAGGCCAGAAAGATATGATAGAACTGTTGCTCAGAAGACGCTAAATGCCATCAAGTATATTGATGAAGTCAGAGCACGCAGAGAGGCGAAGCATCACGAAATGAGGTGTGTTTCTCCACTGTTCTTTCTTTCATGTATGCCAATGTAGTCTGTTTCTCACTTGAATTTGTTATTTGGGGGAGTAACCTCAGGATGAAGGGGAAGAAACAGAAGGAGCATATGGAAGCGACGAAAGAGTTGGATCAGAGCATCCCCCTGATCAGAGCACCAAGCCCGCTTCGTGTGGCCCAAGCTCTTACTCTCCAAAGATCAAAGTCAAGGTTTCTCATTCACAAGCGGCGAACACACAGATGGAAGAGTAGAGACAACTTGCTGTAATGCGTGTGCTCGCCTGTAGCTGGGCGCATTGCCATCATGGATGAATGTTTCCTTTGTTGTATGGTTACTCTTTGTAGGTATGTTGTTCTTAATGTACTATTATTGTTAGGACCACTGGAAAATAAATTCGACATGTTTTTTATTTTTATTTTCTGAAGTCCATGAAGCAGAACCTAATTTTTGGAAAGAAGGTGATTATGGTAAATTGTTAAATTTGTGTTGGTTTATGTTGTTCATCTATTGGGATGCTTTTATCTACCAAACAAAAATAGTTTGGAATGCTGTTATTGATGATATCAAATCACAATTGGTTTCTGTTAAGAAATGCAAGAATATTTGGAATTTCCATTATTTAGGTATTTACGTCGATGAATAGGTCATTGGAGTTTTTATTATTAAAACTATTTATTTTGCTTAATATTTAAGAGTTTTTATACCATGTAAGTCATACCCATGTCACTGGTTTTTCCTTTATCAATCAAAAGAGAATAATGTGTATTATAGGATTAGGTCATATGCGATCTCGAAAAAGGATCTCGAAAAATTTAACAGCTTATATATATATTTTGGCCGATTGGAATGTTCATTTTGATTTAACATTTTAAATATCAAAATATCAAATATTAAGTGAATCTAATAAATTTTGTTCGTTCATTTACCTGCCACAAAAAGTTCTATTAGTCTAAAGCTATTAAACTTGCAATGTGGAAAAGGAGCAAAACCTTAAAGGTCAGTGGCGAAATTCATGCATTTGGCTTGATGGGTCCACATCTATTAACTTAGAACACAACTATTTTTATTTTCCGAAGGCGCCCGCGCCGAGTAAATTTTTTTACGCTAGTTTGTTGTTTCGACTCTAGGGCGCCCTCGTGGAATTTATTGTTCTACGTCGAATTTGTTGTTCCGCACAAATTTGACTGTGTAAATAATGTTTGTGAACTAAGATCTCACAGGGAAAATCTTAAATGAACCGTGCCCGCTGGTACGGGTTATGACTAGTGTATCTTTATAAATGGTATGATTTTATAGCCAAATTTTGTCATCACTAATTTTTTATTTGAGAATGGCTATCTCTTGTTTCCAACAGACTTTTTACTGATTTTTCTGGGCTCGGGTCTATTTTCTACATTTTCTGTATTTTTTAATAAATGTTATGGTTTTTGGCCTGATTTTGTTCTCTTCTTTTTTCAGTTGAAGAAGGCGATCTCCTGTTCCAACTTATTTTTTTACGAATTATTCTAAGTTCGGGGCTATTTTCTACATTTTCTATAAGACATGGATATTTATATTAAACGATAAGATTTTTATAGCCTAATTTTATCTACTATTATTTTTCAGTTAAATTTGACGATCTCTCGGTTCCAACGGACATTATGCGGACTTCTCTGATATGGATCCTTTTATTAAATGATATGATTTTTTGGCCTAATTTGGTCTTTCCTTTGTTCAGTTGAAGACGACGATCTCCCAGTTCCAACGGACATTTTTGCGGATTTTTCTGAGCTCTGAGCTATATTTTACATTTTCTGTATGATATGGAACTTTATATTAAATGGTATGATTATTAAATCCTAATTTTGTCTTCTCGTACTTTTCATTTATTGATGGCGATCTCCCGGTTTCATCGGATATTGTTTCAATTTTTTTAAGCTTGGATTATTTTCTACATTTTCTGTAAGATATGAATGTTTTATTAAATGATATGATTTTTGTTTATTTTTCTGAGTTCAGCCTGTTCAGGGCTATTTCCAAAATTTTCTAAAAGATATTGATCTTTTTATTAAATGATAGGATTTTTGGCCTAATCTTCTTTTCTCTTAATTTTCAGTTGAAGATGGCGATCTCCCAGTTCCAACGGGTATTTTTGCGTATTTTTCCTAATTTTCTGGAAGATTTGGATCTTTTGTATTGAAATAGATTATTTTAATGACTTTTTTCTCCTCTTTTTTTTCAGTTAAAGATGGCGACCTCCCGGTTCCAACAGACATTTTTGCAGATTTTCTAAGATCGAGTGTATTTTTACATTTTCTATAGGATATGGATCTTTTTATTAAATGATATCATTTTTATACCCTAATTTTGTTTTCTCTTAATTTTCAGTTGAAGATGGCAATCTCCTCGTACCAACGGACACTGTTGCAGATTTTTCTGACCTCACGCCTATTTCTACTTTTTAGGAAGATATGTATCTTCTTATCAAATGATTGATTTTTTGGCTTAGTTTTGTCTACTCTTATTTTTCAGTTGAATAAGGCTATCTTTCGATTCCAACGGACATTTTTTCGGATTTTTCTGAGCTTAGGAATATTTTCGACATTTTCTAGAGAATCTGGATTTTTTATTAAATGACTGATTTTTCTTGCCTAATTTTGTCGTCTCTTATTTTTCACTTTAAGATGGCGGTCTCCACGTTCCAACAGACAATTTTGCAAGTTTTTCTGCCCTCGAGGTTATTTTATGAAAGATATCGTTCGTTTTACTAAATGATATAATTTTTGGCCTAATTTTATCTTCTCAATTTTTCGTTGATGATGGTGATCACCCGGTTCCAACGGATATTTTTGCGATTTTTCGGAGCTCTAGGCTATTTTCTGTATTATCTGGAAGATATCGACAGGTTTATTAAATGATATGGTTTTTGGCCGAATTTTGTTTTCTTTTTTTGTTAAATTTAGCGATCTCCCGGTTTCAACAGATATTTTTGTGGATTTTTCTGAGCTCTGGGCTAGTTTCTATATTATCTGGAAGATATCGACCGTTTTATTAAGTGATATGATTTGTTGGCCGAATATTGTTTTATTGTTTTGTTAAATTTAGCGACTCCTGGTTCCGACGGATATTTTTGTGGATTTTTCTGAGCTCGAGGATATTGCTTTTTATGTAAAATAAGAATCTTTATATTAAAATTTTCCATCGGAAACAAGAAATCACCATCTTCATCAATAAAAATGTCCATTGTAACAGGGATATCGCCACCTTCAACTGAAAAGACTTTTGATATCATTTTCTGAGATTGGTGTTATTTTCTACATTTTATGAAAGATATGGATCTTTTTATTTAATGATAATGTTTCTAGCCTAAATTTCTCCTCTTATTTTTCCAGTTGAAGATGGGATCTCCTGGTTCCAATGCAAAATTTTGCAGATTTTTTTGAGCTTGGCCTATTTTCCATATTTTTGGAAGACATGGATCGTTTTATTAAAGGATACGATATGTTGGCCTAATTTTGTATTCCATTATTTTCCAATTGAAGATGGCGATCTCCCGATTACAACAGACATTTTTACGGATTTTTCTGAGCTCGGGGCTACTTTCTACATTTTATCGAAGATGTGGATCTGTTTATTATAATAGATGATTATTGTAAGCTAATTTTGTCTTCTCTTATTTTTCCAATTGAAGATGACAATATCCCGGTTCCAACAGATATTTGTGTCGATATTTCTCAGCTCGGGACTAGTTTCTACATTTTCAATAAGATATAAATCTTTTTATTAAATGATATGATTTTTCTATCCTAATTTTGTCTTCTCTTATTTGTCAAGTGAAGATGGCGATCTCTCGGTTCCAACGAAAATTTTTGCGGATTTTTCCGAACTCCGCACTATTTTCTGTTTTTATTGTCGGTATGGATATTTTTATTAAATGATATGATTTTTACAGCCTACGTTTGGCTTCTCTAATTTTTCACTTGAGGATGGCAGTCTCTCAGTTCCAACAAACATTTTTGCAGATTTTTCTGAACTCGGGGCTAGATTCTGTATTTTCTGGAAGCTATTGATCATTTTATTAAATTTAATGATTTTTTGGCCTAATTTTGTCTTCTCTTATTTTTTCATTGATGATGGCAATCTCCCGGAACCAACTGATATTTTTGCAGTTTTTTTGAGCAATGGCCTATTTTCTGAATTATTTGGAAGATATCAATCGTTTTATTAAATGATATGATTTTTCACCTAATTTTGTCTTCTCTTTTTTTCATTAAAAATGGCGATCCTCAGTTCTGACGGATATTTTTGTGGATTTTTTGAGCTCGGGGATATTTTCTACATTTTATGGAAAATAAGAATCTTTATATTAAATAATATGATTTTTATTGCCAAATTTTGCCTTCTCTTATTTTCAGTTGAACATGGCGATCTCTCGGTTTTAACGAACGTTTTCTCAGATTTTCTGAGATCGGTGCTATTTTATTTACTTTATAGAAGATATGGATCTTTTTATTAAATGATATGATTTTGATATCTTAAGTTTGTCTTCTATTAATTTTAAGTTGAAGATGACGATCTTCCGTTTCAACGGACATTTTTGCAGATTTTTCTGAGCTCTAGGCAATTTTCTACATATTATTGAAAAAATAATATTTTTATTAAATGATATGATTTTTATAACCTAAATTTATTTTCTCTTATTTTCCCGTTGAAGATGGCGATCTTTATATTGAATGAAATGATTTTCGGCCTAATTATGTCTTCTCTTATATTTCCATTGATGATGGCATTCTCTCGGTCCTGAAGGAAATTTTTGTGGATTTTCTGAGCTATGATCTCTTTTCCACATTTTCTAGAAGTTATGGAACGTTTTATTAAATGATAAGATTTTTTGGCCTAAATTTGCCTTTTCTTAATTTCCAGTTGAAGTTGGCAATCTCCTGGTTCCAACGGACATTTTTACGGATATTTCTGAGCTCCTGGATATTTTCCATATTTTCTAGAATATATGGATCGTTTTATTAAATGATATCAGCGAAGACAAAATTAGGCCAAAACTGTCAATTGGAACCGAGAAATCGCCATCTTCAACTGAAATATAAGAGAAGACAAAATTTGGAATCGGGAAATCGCCATCTTCATCTATAAAAATGACCGTTGTAACCGGGATATTGCCACCTTCAACTGAAAAGATTTTTTTATATCATTTTCTGAGCTTAGTGCTCTTTTATAATTTTATAAAAGATATGGATCTTTTTATTAATTGACATGATTTTCTAGCCTAAATTTGTTTTTTCTTATTTTCATGTTGAAGATGGCGATCTTATTATTAAATGATATGGTATTTGGCCTAATTTTGTTTTCTCTTATATTCCAGTCAAACATGGTGATCATCCGGTTCCAACGAACATTTTTGCGGATTTTTCTGAGTTCCGGCCTATTTTCCTCATTTTTGGAAGATATGGATCGTTTTATTAAATGATAGGGTTATTTAGTACCGGCACCCTATGGTTTCACCGTATTTAGCAACACCACCTATTAGTAAGACCCCCTTGATGTATCCAATTTGGACTCCCCCGCCGCCTGTTTTGGACTCAAATAGGGGGCGGGGGAGTCCAAATTGGATACATCATGGGGTCTTACTAATAATTGAAACCATAGGGGGTGTTGCTAATTATGGAGAAAACACAGGGGGTCGGTACTAAATAACCCTAAATGATATGATATTTTGGCCTAATTTTGGCATCTCTTATTTTTCCAGTTGTAGATTGTGATCTCCCGGTTCCAACAGCCATTTTTGCTGATTTTTCTGAGCTAGGAATTTATTTATTTATTTTCTGGAAGATAAGGATCTTTTAATTACATTATATGATTTTTGTAGCATATTCTCTTATTTTTTTAAGTTGAAGATGGCGATATCCCGATTCCAACAGACATTTTGGCTAGGGATGGCAGTAATGGCCTGACCCGACTGGCCCGACCTGGCCCGACCCGGTTTTGACCCGTCCTGCCCCGGCCCGCAGACGGGTTAGGGCAAGCTTGGGCTTCGTATTCGGCCCACCCCGCCCCGGCCTGCCCGGTAAACTATAGAAGTTCTAAAAAACCTTACTATTTTGATAAGGACCATGCGGCCAGTCCATAACCCATAACTCATACTTTGTTCCACTGTTCTTCCAATTGAACCAATTCTCAATTCCAAATTACCAAATATATCACAATTCTCCCAATTTTGAAATAAAGGTTTTAGTGATATCCCGGTTCAAACGGAAATTTTTGCGTATTTTTTTAAACACGAGGCTCTTTTCTATATTTTATTATAGATTTGGATCTTTTTATTAAATGATATTATTTTTATAGCCTACATTTGTCTGCTCTTATTTTTCACTTAAAGATGCCGATTTCCGGTTCCAAAGGACATTTTTACGGATTTTTCTGAACTCGGGGCTATTTTCTGTATTTTTAGAAGATATCGATCGTTTTATTAAATGTTACGATTTTTTGGACTAATCTTGTCTTCTCTTATTTTTTCGTTGATGATGGGGATCTCCCAAACCAACGGATATTTTTATCGATTTTTCTGTGATATGGCCTATTTTATGGATTATCTGGAAGATATCGATCGTTTTATCAAATGATATGATTTTTCGGCCTAATTTTGTCTTCTCTTTTTTGTTAAATTTGGCGATCTCTCGGTTCTGACGGATATTTTATTGATTTTTCTGAGCTCGTGGATATTTTGTACATTTTATGGAAAATAAGCATATTTATATTAAATGATATGATTTTTATTGCCTAATTTTGTTTTCTCGTTTTTCTGTTGAACATAGTGATCTCCCGGTTCTAACGGACATTTTGGTGGATTTTCTGAGCTCTGTTCTCGTTCCAACAGACATGTTAGCGAATTTTTCTGAGCTTCGGGCTATTTTACACATTTTCTGGAAGATATGGATCGTTTTATTAAATGATATAATTTTTGGCCTAATTTTGTCTTCCTCTTATTTTCCTATAAAATTTGGCGATCTCCTGGTTCCAACAGAAATTTTTGCAGATAATTCTGAGCTCCTGGCTATTTTTCACATTTTCTAGAATATTTGGATTGTTTTATTAAATAATATCAGTGAAGACAAAATTAGGCCAAAAATGTCCGATGGAACATGGAAGTTGCCATCTTCAACTGAAATATAATAGAAGACAAAATTTGGAACCGGGAAATCGTCATCTTCATCTATAAAAATGTTTGCTGTAACCGGGATATCGCCATCTTTAACTTTAAAGATGGTTATATATCATTTTCTGAGTTTGATGCTATATTCTACATTTTATGAAAGATATAGATCTTTTTATTAATTGATATGATTTTTCTAGCGTAAATTTGTCTTCTCTTATTTTCTTGCCGAAGAAGGCAATCTTAATATTAAATAATATGATTTTTGACCTAATTTTTCTTATCTTATATTCTTCTTGAAGATGGAGAGCACCCTGTTCCAACGGATATATTTACGGATTTTCTGAGCTCTGGCCTATTTTTCACATTTTTGGAAGATTTGGATTGTTTTATTAAATGATATGATATTTTGGCCGAATTTTGTCTTCTCTTATTTTCCAGTTGAAGATGGCGATGTCCAGAGTCCAACAGATATTTTTGAGGATTTTTCTGAGTTTGGGGCTATTTCTACATTTTCTGGAAGATATGTTTCTGTTTAAAAGATATGAGTTTTGGCCTAATTTGTCGTCTCGTATTTTCTAGTTGAATATGTTGATTTCCCGGTTCCAACAGACATTTTGACGGATTTTTCTGAGCTCGAAGCAATTTTTCTACATTTTCTGGAAGATATGGATCTTTTTATTAAATGATATGATTTTTTGGCCTAATTTTGTCTTTTCTTAGTTTTCAGTTGATAGCGTTATCCCGGTTCCAACGGACATTTTTGCGGATTTTCTGAGCTCCGGGCTATTTTTTAAATTTTCTGGAAGATATGAATCGTTTTATTAAATGATATGATTTTTTGGCCTAATTTTTGCTTCTTATATTTTTATGTTGAAGAGTGCGATCTATCGGTTCTAACAGATATTTTTGCGGATTTTTCTGAGTTCGGCGTTATTTTCTACATTTTCTGAAGACGTGACCCTTTCTATTAAATGATATGATTTTCATACCCTACATTTGTCTTCACTTATTTTTAAGTCGAACATAGAGATCTCCCGGTTCCAACGGACCTTTTTTCGAATTTTCAGAGATCGATGCTATTTTCTTTATTCTATAGAAGATATGGATCTTTTTATTAAATGATATGATTTTTATAGTTTAAGTTTGTCTTCTATGATTTTTAAGTTGAATTTGTAATCTCCAAGTGTTCCAACTTACATTTTTGCGGATTGCTCTGAGCTCAGGGCTATTTTCTACATTTTACAGAAGATATTGTTATTTTTATTAAATGATATGATTTTTTATAAACAAAGTTTGTCTTCTCTTATTTTCCATTTGAAGATGGTGATCTGATGTGAAACCAGAGAGGTGGCCCGATCTTTATGGCGTAGGATGTTCAAGAAACTCGAAAACAAACTTAAAAGAAGGATATGAGCATCATACTCCAGAATAAGTGATAGGAAATAGGTGGTGATAAGCTCTAGATAAGGATGGTTCACTGACCTGACAAATGCAAATAGCCAACCAACGTTGAAAAGAACGTGACCTGCTACTTAGACCACTTGCCCAACCACGATCACGAGTTTAACCAATCTACACAGCAACACACTTGGGTTGAAGCACGAATTGGGGGCTTTTGCAGATTTGGATCACCAATCTTATAAGGAAGATTGATAAGGCAAGGTTCCACAAGAGCTAAAGAAGACAAAAACTCACATAATATGAGAGAACACTCAAATTCTGAATTGATAATCTGCTTGATGCCTGTTACAATGGATTACATGATCTATTTATAGGTAGAGCTTTAGAAACGAAAAAGACTCTTTAAAAGACACTAATTAAAGACCACTAATGGCTCTTGATCTCCCCATGAATTCTGAGTTAATAGTATGACTCTTGATCTTACCATGAATTCAGATTTTAATGGTATGACTCTTTATCTCCACATGAATTCAGAATTAATGGTATGACTCTTCATCTCCCCATGAATTCAGAATTAATGGTTGCACATGACTCTTGATATTTCCCCATAAATTCTGAAGTTTGATTGCAAATGACTCTTCTTATTCTCCAAATAATTTAGAATTATCCATTATTGGGCCTTAATTTTCTTGGGCTTGGATTAGAAATATTAAGGCCTGATTTGCTTCTTTTTAGCGCAACTTTCTTGGGCCAGCAATGCTTCTACTTGGGGCCCAATTGTATCTTGCATTCTTTCTAGACTTCCTCATATCATTGGGCCTTCACTTAGAATCAGGTCTTCAGCTTGTAATTTGATGGACTAGTTCACATCATCCTCCCCCTCTTGAAAAGGAGTCGTCCTCGACTCTTCAACATCTGCACCAAACTAAGGAGACATGTCAGAAACATTAAACGTAGCACTCACACCATACTCACCTGATAGTTGAAGCTTGTAAGCATTATCATTGATTCTCTTAAGGACTCGAAAAGGTCCATCTCCCCTAGGCATGAGTTTGGACTTCCTTTTATCAGGAAACCTTTCTTTCCTGAGATGTAGCCACACCAAATCTCCAGGCTCATAAATCATCCGCTTTCTTCCTTTCTTAGCTCGATCGACATACGTTTGAGCCATTCTTTCGATATTCTGATGTGCTTTTCATGGATTTGTTTGACAACTTCAGCTCTCTTCTTTCCATCCATATTAGCCCTTTCCTGCAAAGGTAGAGGAATCAAGTCAATATGTGCAATAGGATTATATCCATAAACAATTTCAAAGGGTGAAAACTTAGTAGTGGAATGAATATCCCTATTATAAGCAAACTCCACATGTAGCAAACACTCCCCAGTTCTTCAAGTTTTGCTTGATGATTGTTCTTAACAAAAAGGATAGTGTCCTATTCACAACTTCAGTTTGTCCATCGGTTTGTGGATGACAAGTAGTAGAAAACAATAATTTTGTCCCAAGCTTGCCCCCACAAAGTCTTCTAGAAATAGCTTAAGAACTTTGGCATCTCGATCTGACACAATAGTTCTTGGCATTCCATGCAACCTCACAACTTCCCAAAATCAGGAAGTGCCAGTAAAGGTGCTTGAGTTAGCTTCTCTTTAAGAATTTGGAAAGCTTTCTATTGAGCTTCTCCCCATTGAATCGGACATCCTTCTTGGTCAATTCATTCTATGGGCTGCTAGTGTACTAAAATCCTTCACAAACCTTTTGTAAAAGCTTGCAAGTACATGAAAACTCTTGACTTGTCCAACAGTTGTAGGAGTTGGCCAATCTTGGATTGCTTTAATCTTCTCTTCATCCACTACAACACCTGTGCTACTAATAACTAAGCCAAGAAAAACAATTTTATTTGTGCAAAAATCACACCTTTTCAAATGGCCAAACAATTTCTCCTTTCTTAGAACCTCTAGAATTGTCTAAGATGATCCACGTGTTCATCTAAGGTTCTACTATACACAAGAATATCATCAAAGTAAACAACCATAAATTTACCATTGTAGGCCTGAAAGACATGATTCATTAACTGCATGAATGTGCTAGGTGCATTAGTTAATCCAAAAGGCATAACTAACCATTTATATAATCCATGTTTAGTCTTAATTCCGTTTTCCATTCATCTCCTTCTTTCATTCTTATTTGATGATAACCACTTTTTAAGTCAATTTTGGAGAAGTTAGTTGAACCAAATAATTCATCTAGCATATCATCTAACCTATGAATATGATGATGATATCTTACCGTGATGTTGTTAATGGCTCTGCAATCAGCACACATGCTCCAAGTACCACCTTTCTTGGGTACAAGCAATACCAGAACTGCACAAGGACTGAGGCTCTCTCTCACGTATCTCTTGCTCATCAACTCTTGAACTTGCCTTTGAATCTCCTTAGTATCTTCAGGATTAGTGTGGTATGCTAGACGATTAAGCAAAGGTGCTCCCGGAATAAGATCAATTTGATGCTCTATGCCCCAAATTGGTGGCAAACCTAGTGGTATCTCATCAGGAAAGACATCCTCATATTCCTGCAAAAGAAATAAAACAACACTAGGCAAAGGAGAGGTTAAGTCGTTAGTATTCAACATCGCCTCTTTGTACACAAGTAATAGGAGGTTTTGTTGAGAAAACAAAGCTTGCTTAATCTCACTTCTTTTTGCCACTAGAAAACTCTTCTCTCATTTTTCTCTTTTCTCTTCTTTTCTTTTTGAACTTTCTCTCAGTTTACTCTCTTTTTCTCCACTCAAATCTTTCATCTTTTTCTCACTCTCATTTTTACTCTCTTCTTGTTGAATCATTTTCCTTTCTCACTTTCTCTTTTCTTTTCTCTATTTATTTGATCTTCAATTATTATTTTTTGGGATAATGGAAGGAGGGTTATAGGCTCCCCTCGAGTACAAAAGAATAACGTTTTAAGTACCTGTCACGTGTTACACAACGATCAAACTATCACGGTCTGTCCAACAAGAGATGACATGCTTTCATAGGAACAACGTCACAGATTAATTCATCTATATATTTGCCAATAGAAAATAGGATTGTGACTCGTTTTGTTACCTTCAACTCTCCACATTCGTTGAGCCATTGTAGCTTGTAGGGTTGTCGACGCTTGAAGGTTGGAAGACTCAACTTCTCCACTAATTCAGCACTTGATACATTGCTGCAACTTCCTCTATCTATGATTACACTGCTTACTTTTCCTTGGACTAGGCAGCATGTGTGGAACAAGTTCTCTTTTTGGTTGTTCTCTTCCTCCTTCATTTGAATGCTAAGTGCTCTTCTAGTCACAAGAAATTCTCCTTCGGTAGCAATTTCTCCGTCATCATCTTCAAGCAGCATCTCATCTTCTTCATCAGATTCTTCTTCTTCAGCCTCCGATTCACCATGGTTATTGATGATCATGGTGTGCTTGTTAGGTCACTCGTTGGAAATGTGTCCTCTCCCTTGGCATTTGAAGCATCTTATGTCACGGCTTCTAGAAGTATTTGCTTTAGTTTGCGTCTTCTTCGGAATATCAGCTGTCTTCTCAACTTTCTTCGAAGTATTCTCCTTCGAACTAGATGGAGTATCTCTCTTTGAACTTGTCTTCCAAAGGCTAAAATAAATAGAGCCATTCCTAGCAGCATTTCTCCTCTTTAGTTGTTGTTCTACTTTGATGGCTTGGTGGACCATCTCCTGAAACTCTACATAGTTATGCATCTCTATAGCATCAGTAATATCAGGATTAAGGCCAGCAAGAAACGAGCCATTGTTACTTCTCTTTCCTCCATTACATTTGCTCGAATCATGGCAATCTCCATCTCTTTATGATACTCATCTACACTCTTAGATCCTTGATTGAGTCGTTGCAGTTTTTGATGAAGTTCCCTATAGTAATAAGATGGAATAAACCTCCTTCTCATGGTTGATTTCATTTCCGTCCAAGTACTAATGGGACGTTCTCCATATCCTTCTTTTTCCTTTTGCACCTGATCCCACCAAATAAGAGCATAACCAGTAAACTCAAGAGCTACAAGTTTCACCGTGTTACCTTCAGAGTAGTCATGTCATGAGAAAATTTACTCAACACGCATTTCCCACTCCAAATACGCATCCAGATCATTTTTTCCTTGAAAAGAAGATACTTTGATTTTAATTCCACCAATGCTGTCTCCTCGGTTTATATGTCTGCTTTGCTCATCACGATGAAATCTCCTTCTTCTTGGCTGGTGATCTTCAAATTCATCCCCATCAACTTAGCTCTCCATATCTCCATGAGGTTGTTCTTGATTGTTTGGAGGATTTTGTTGTGTAGAAGCTTGATTCTCCATTTGATCTAATCATTCATTGATTCGTTCTAACTTTCTGTCAAACAATCTCTCAAGATGGCTCACCAATGCTTGCATTTGAAAAGATGATCCTCCATGTTGTGTAGTATCTTATGGATTTCCTGCCATGTTAGTGAAAGAAAAAATACTCTCTTGATAATCTCACCAACTCACAATTCCCTCAGAATCTGTCCTTAGCACGTATTCAACCCAAATCCTTGTTGAGTAATCCAATAATGCCAATTACTCACTTCAGCCAAGTATGTAGTGGTGGTTGGTAAGATTGTGAATAATGGATGGGTTTAGGCCTGAAGTAGGATTAGGTCTAGAGTAGGAATTCAATGAAAAGAAGGGAATTTCTTAGTAGTGCAAGACAAAAATGCAACAATAAGAGCTATGAAATTTGCAAGGTAACAGAATGTAAGAACTGAATTGAGCACCACTGTTTGTTTTCTTTCTCATTTTTTTGCCAAGCTGTACTTTTTTTTACTTTTTTTTGCTTTTTTGGGTGCTTTACTTGTACAAACTAAATAAACATCAAACAAACAAAGGCTCTCAAAAGTTGAAAGATAAAACAGAATTCTTGCACACTAAGAATATAAACTAAGTGAAAGATTTTGGAAAGTTTCTTGTTTTGGCAGAAACAAAGGAAAGGAAAGGATTTGAAAGAGAATTTTTTTGAAGCAATAAAATGATAGAAAGAACCCAACCATGTCTACATGGGGCTATGATACCAAATGATGTGAAACCAGAGAGGTGGCCCAATCTTCACGGTGTAGGATGATCAAGAAACTCGAAAACAAACTTAAAAGAAGGATATAAGCATCACACTCCAGAATACGTGATAGGAAATAGGGAGTGATAAGCTCTGGATAAGGATGGTTCACTGACCTAACAAATGCAAATAACCAACCAACGTTGAAAAGAATGGGACCTGCTATTTAAACCACTTGCCCAACCACGATCACGACTTTAACCAATGCACACAGCAACGCACTTGGGTTGAAGCATGACTTGGGCTTTTGCAGATTTGGATCCCCAATCTTATAAGGAAGATTGACAAGGCAAGGTTCCATAAGAGCTAAAGAAGATAGAAACTCTCACAATATGAGAGAACACTCAAATTCTGAATTGATTATCTGATTGATGCCTGTTACAAAGGATTACATGATCTATTTATAGGTAGAGATTTGGAAACGAAAAAGACTCTTTAAAAGACACTAATTAAAGACCACTAATGGCTCTTGATCTCCCCATGAATTTAGAGTTAATAGTATGACTCTTGATCTCCCCATGAAGTCAGATTTTAATGGTATGACTCTTCATCTCCCCATTAATTCAGAATTAATGGCATGACTCTTCATCTCCCCATGAATTCAGAATTAATGGCATGATTCTTCATCTCCCCGAATTCAGAATTAATAGTTGCATGTGACTCTTGATATTCCAATGAATTCTGAAGCTCGATTGCAAATAACTCTTCTTATTCTCCAAATAATTCAGAATTATCCAATCTTGGGCCTTAATTTTCTTAGGCTTGGATTAGCAAGATTAAGGCCTGATTTGTTTCTTTTTTAGCACAACTTTCTTGGGCCAGCAATGCTTCTACTTGGGCCCCAATTGCATCTTGCATTCTTTTTAGCCTTCCTCTTGTCATTGGGCCTTCACTTAGAATTAGGTCTTCAGCTTGTAATTTGATGGGCTGGTTCACATCCCGATCTATATATTGAATGATATGATTTTTTGGCCTAATTTTGTCTTCTCTTATATTTTAGTTGAAGATGGCATTCTCTCGGTCCCAAAGGACATTTTTGCTGATTTTTCTAAGCTCTGGGTTATTTTCCACATTTTCTGGAAGATATGCACCATTCTATTAAATGATATGATTTTTGGCCTAATTTTGTCTTCTCTTATTTTCTAGTTGAATTGGCGATCTCCTGGTTCCAACAGATATTTTTGTCGATATTTCTGAGCTACGGGCTTTTTTCACATTTTTTGGAAGATATAGATCCTTTTATTAAATGATATCGGAGAGAAAAAATTAGGCCAAAAACTGTTTGTTGTGACCGTGAAATCGCCATCTTCAACTGAAAGATAAAAGAAGACAAAATTCGGAAGCAGGAAATCACCATCTTCATCTATAAAAATGTCCATTGTAACAGGAATATCGTCATCTTCAATTGAAAAGATTTTTATTTATGATTTTCTGAGCTTGGCGCAATTTTCTACATTTTATGAATGATATTTATCTTTTCGTTAAATGACATGATTTTTCTGCCTAAATTTGTCTTCTCTTATTTTCCAGTTGATGATGTCGATCTCCCGGTTCCAAAAGAAATTTTTGCAGATTTTTCTGAGCTCGGCCTATTTTCCACATTTTTGGAAGACTTGGATCGTTTCATTAATGATATAATATTTTGGCCTAATTTTGTCTTCTCTTATTTTCCAGTTGAATATGGCGATCTCCCGGTTCCAACGGACATTTTTTGCGGATTTTTCTCAGCTCGGGGCTATTTTCTACAGTTTCTCGAAGATATAATCTTTATATTACATTATTTGATTTTTGTAGGCTAATTTTGTCTTCTCTTATTTTTCAGTTGAAGATGGCAAATCATGGTTCCAGTGGACATTTTTGTCGATATTTCACAGCTCGTGAATATTTTCAACAATTTCTGTAAGATATACATCTTTTGATTAAATGATATGATTTTTCTATCCTAATTTTGTCTTCTCTTATTTTTCAATTAAAGATGGCGATCTCCCGGTTTCAACAGAAATTTTTGCGGATTTTTCTGACCTCGACGCTATTTTCTGCATTTTATTGTCGTTATGGATATTTTTATTAAATGTTAGGATTTTTACATATCTTCTCTTATTTTTCACTTGAAGATGGCGGTCTCCCAGCGCCAACAGACATTTTTTGCGGATTTTTCTGAACACAGGGCTATTTTCTATATTTTCTGGAAGATATCGATCGTTTTACTATATGTTATGCTTTTGGCCTAATTTTTTCTTCTCTGATTTTTTTCGTAGATGATCGCGATCTCCCGGAACCAACAAATATTTTTGCAGATTTTTCTGTGCTATGGCCTATTTTCTGCATTATCTGGAAGATATCGATCTTATTATTAATTGATATGATTTTTAAGCTTAATTTTTGGCTTCACTTTTTTTTAAAATTTAGCAATCTCTCGGTTCGGACGGATATTTTTACGGATTTTTCTGAGCTCGAGGATATTTTCTACATTTTATGGAAAACAAGAATATTTTATTAAATGATATGATTTTTATTACCAAATTTTGTCTTCTCTTATTTTTCAGCTAAACATGGCGATCTTCCGGTTCCAACGGACATTTTTTTCGGTTTTTCTGAGATCGATGCTATTTTCTTTACTCTATGGAAGATATGGATCTTTTTATCAAATGATATGATTTTGATAGCTTAAGTTTTTCTTCTATGATTTTTAAGTTGAAGATGATGATCTCCCAGTTCCAATAAACATTTTTGTGCATTTTTTGAGCTCCGGGCTATTTTCTACATTTTATGGAAGATATAGATCTTTTTATTAAACGATATAATTTTAATAACCTAAATTTGTTTTCTCTTATATTCAAGTTGAAGATGGCAATCTTTATCCTGAATGATATGATTTTTGGCCTAATTTTGTCTTCTCTTATATTTCAGTTGAAGATGGCATTCTCTGGGCCTAAAGGAAATTTTTGCAGATTTTTCTAAGCTTCGGGCTATTTTCCACATTTTCTCGAAGATATTGATCTTTTTATTAAATGATATGATTTTGGCCTAATTTTGTCTTCTCTTATTTTTCCAATAGAAGTTGGCGATCTCCCGGTTCCAACGGACATTTTGTGAATATTCCTGAGCTCCGTGCTATTTTTCACATTTTTTGGAATATATGGATCGTTTAATTAAATGATATTAGAGAAGACAAATTTGGGCCAAAAATGTCCGTTGAAACCGGGAAATCGCCATCTTCAATTGTAATATAAGGGAAGACAAAATTCGGAACCGGGAAATCCTCATCTTCATCTATAAAAATGTCAGTTGTAATCGGGATATCGCCATCTTCAACTGAAAAGATTTTTATAAATCGTTTTCTGATCTTGGTGCAATTTTTCACATTTTATGAAAGATATGGATCTTTTTATTAATTGTTATGATTTTTCTAGCCTACATTTGTCTTCTCTTATTTTCTCTGTTGAAGATGTTGATCTTTTAATTAAATGATATGATTTTTTGCCTAATTTTTTCTTCTCTTATATTTCATTTGAAGATGTCATTTTCTCGGTCCCAACTGACATATTGAGGATTTTTTTGAGCTCTTGCTATTTTCCACATTTTCTGGAAGATATGGATTATTTTATTAAAGGATATGATTTTTGGCCTAATTTTGTCTTCTCATGTTTTCCTGTAGAATTTGGCGATCTCCCGGTTCCATCAGACATTTTTGCAGATATTTCTGAGATCCGGGTTATTTTTCACATTTTCTGGAATTTATGGATCGTTTTATTAAATGATATCAGAGAAGACAAAATCAGGCCAAAATGTTCGTTGGAACCGAAAAATCGCCATCTTCAGCTGAAATATAAGAGAAGGCAAAATTCAGAACCGGGAAATCGCCACTTCATCTATAAAAATGTCCGGTGTAACCGGGATATTGCCATGTTTAACTGAAAAGATTGTTATATATCATTTTCTGAGATTGGTGCTATATTTTACATTCTATGAAAGGTATAGATCTTTTTATTAATTGATATGATTTTTCTAGCCTAAATTTGTATTCACTTATTTTCCTATTGAAGAAGTTGATCTTTTTAAAAAATGATATGATTTTTTTGCATAATTATGTCTTAACTTATATTCCAGTTGAAGATGGCAATCACCCGGTTCAAATGGTTATTTTTGCGGATTTTTCTGAGCTTCGGCCTATTTTCCACATTTTTGTAAGATTTGGATTGTTTTCTTAAATGATATGATATATTTGCCTAATTTGTCTTCTCTTATTTTCCAATTGAAGATGGCGATCTCTAAGTTCCAACAGACATTTTTGTGGATTTTTCTGAGTTCGCAGCTATTTCTACATTTTCTGAAAGATATGGATCTTTTTATTAAATGATATGATTTTTTGTACTAATTTTGTCTTTTCTTAGTTTTTATTGAAATCGATCTCCCTATTCCAACAGACATTTTTGCAGATTTTCTGATCTCCTAACTATTTTTTTAAATTTTTTTGGAAGATATAGATCGTTTTATTAAATGATTTGATTTTTGGCCTAATTTTGTTTTCTCTTATTTTTATGTTGAAGAGTGCAATCTCTCGGTTCCAACAAATATTTTTGCTGATTAATCTGAGTCCGGTGTTATTTTCTACATTTTCTGGAATACATGTATCTTTATATTAAATG
Source organism: Scilla litardierei (assembly GCA_030789695.1). Classification (NCBI taxonomy): domain Eukaryota; kingdom Viridiplantae; phylum Streptophyta; class Magnoliopsida; order Asparagales; family Asparagaceae; genus Scilla; species Scilla litardierei. Next base: position 117,781,397 of record CM061133.1, on the reverse strand, counting down.
ATATGATTTTCATACCCTAATTTTTTCTTCGCATATTTTTTCTATTGAAGATGGCGACCTTGTCGTTCTGACAAACTTTTTTGCTGATTTTTCTGAGATCGAAGCTATTTTCAAAATTTTCTAGATGATATGGAGATTTTTATTAAATGATAAGATTTTATAACCTAAGTTTTTCTTATTTTATTTTTCAGTTAAAGATGATGATCTCCCGGATCCATCGGACATTTTTGCGGATTTTTCTGAGCTCCGTCCTATTTTCTAAATTACCTGGAAGATATGAATAGTTTTATTAAAGGATATGATTATTTGGCCTAATTTTGTTTTCTCTGATTTTTAAGTTGAAAATTTCGATCTCCCGGTTCCAACTGACAACTTGCATTTTCTGGGTTTCATCCCCAATTTGCAAGTCAGTCGACTGATGAAGTATTTACAGTCGCCTGTGAAATGGTCATCTATCATCTGAATTCGTAAGTGTAAAAGTTGCATTTTTCTCAGCTCCTTTCTATCTCTAGTGACAGTCGCCTGCTGAAGGATATTTAGTCGCCTGTGAATTGCTCTACAGTCGTCTGTGCACAACTTGTATTTTCTAGGCTTCATCCCAATGTGCAAGTCAGTCGACTGATGAAGTTTTTACAGTCACATGTCTATTTATAGTTGCCTGTGTAGCCTTCTACAGTCGCCTGTCCTGGCTCAGATTATAGCCGTTGGGAATTTTATAGCCGTGGACCAGTCGACTGTCAGTTGTTCATCAGTCGACTGCATGTGCCGTAAACTGCCAAAATCTAGCCGTTGCAGATTTATTCATTTTGGATTTTTTCTTGGGTTTGAGGGTTTATTTTGGCTTCCTATATATAGGAGAGGGCTGAGTTCATTAGGACTCCTTGGAACTATTGAAGATCATTTGAGAATCATTAAGCCACTCTCAAACTCTCTCATTTCCCTCTTAAAGCTCATTCTCTCCTTCATGCATTCAAGTCAAGCTCAAGGGAAATCATCCAAGTGCTTTCAAGCTAATCTCATCACTTGGAGTTCCTCTTCTATGTCTTGCATTTATTAATGAGTAAGTTCATCTCAAGGCATAGGTAAGAGTATTTGTTTTACTTTGTGTTTTCAATCCTAATTCTCTTTGTGAGAATTAGATACTCTCTTTGTGGGAGTTTGGTGTCCTAGTGTATGACTAATCCTAATTCTCTGTGTGAGAATTTGACCCTTGAGTAGGGTTGGTTTGGTTCTTGTATAGGACAAAATCTTCTGTGTGAGGTATCTCTTTGTGGGATTGTATTCACTTCTCTTTGTGGAAATTATTGTGAATATTGGTGTGGATGGAAGTACCCATGTTTGGGGAACTAAGGTAAAATATTGTGTTTACGTTTGGATTGATTGTGTTGATTAATTCCTATTGCATTTATTATTCTGTATTTTCAAGTTAATTTTTAATTGCACAATTTATTGCCATTAATCTATTCAACCCCATAAAGAGTGTTTGTTGTTAGTAGTGCAAGGTAGACGGTCCTTACAATATTTTGGCCTAATTTTGTCTTCTCTTATTCTCCAGTTAAAGATTGCAATCTCCTGGTTCCTACGGACATTTTTACAGATTTTTCTAAGCTCGAGATTATTTTCTACATTTTCTGGAAGGTATGAATCTTTTTATTACATTATATGAATTTTGTAGCCTAATTTTGTATTCTATTATTTTTAAGTTGAAGATGGCGATGTCCATATTCCAACGGACATCATGGCCGATATTTCTGAGCTTGAGACTATTTTCTACATGTTCTGTAAATATGAATATTTTTTAAATGATATGATTTTCTTACCTTAATTTTGTCTACTTTTATTTTTCAATTGATGATGGCAATGTCCCGGTTTCAAGGGAAATTTTTGCGGATTTTTCTGAACTCGTGGGCATTTTCTAATTTTTATTTTAGATATGGATCTTTCTATTAAATGATATGATTTTTATAGCCTACGTTTGTCTTTTCTTATTTTTCACTTGAAGATGCCGGTTTCCCGGTTCCAACGGAAATTTTTGCGGATTTTTCTAACATCCGGGCTATTTTCTGTATTTTTTGGAATATAACGATCGTTTTATTTATTGTGATGATTTTTTTTTCTAATTTTGTCTTCTGTTAGCTTTTTGGTTGATGAGCGATCTCCGGATTCCCGCAGATATTTTTGAGGATTTTTCTGAGCTCTGTGATATTTTTGTATTATATGGAAGATATCGAACGTTTTATTAAATGATATGATATTTTGGCCTAATTTTGTGCAGATTTTTCTGAACTTGGGGATATTTTCAACATTTTTGTAGAAAATAAGAATCTTTATATTAAATGATATGATTAAATTTATTGCATAATTTTGTCTTCTATTATTTTTCAGTTGAACATAATGATCTCCTGGTTCTAACGGACATTTTTGTGGATTTTCTAAGCTCTGTGATATTTTCTTTATTTTATGGAAGATATGGATCTTTTTATTAAATGATATGATTTTTATAGCTTAAGTTTGTCTTCTATTATTTATAAGTTGAAGATGTCGATCTCTCGGTTCCAACAGACATTTTTTGCAGATTTTTTGTAGCTCAATGCTATTTTCTACATTTTATGGCAGATATAGATATTTTTATTAAATGATATGATTTTTATAACCTAAATTTGTCTTCTCTTATTTTCTAGTTGAAGATGGTGATCGTTATATTGAATGATTTGATTTTTTGGCCTAATATTGTCTTTCTTATTTGTCAGTTGAAGATAGCATTCTCTTGGTCCCAACAGACATTTTTGGGCATTTTTCTGAGCTTCGGGTTATTTTCCACATCTTCTGGAAGATATGGATCGTTTTATTAAGTGATATGATTTTTGGCCTAATTTTGTCTTCTCTTATTTTTCCGGTATAAGTTGGCGATCTCCCGGTTCCAACAGATATTTTTGCGGATAGTTCTGAGCTGCGGCTATTTTTCACATTTTCTGGAATACATGGATCGTTTTTTTAATGATATCAGAGAGGACAAAATTAGGCCAAAAAATGTCCTTTGGAACCGGAAATAATGATCTTTCGGTTTCAATGGACATTTTTGCCAATTTTCCTGAGATTGGAGTTATTTTCTGCATTTTCTAGAAGATATGGATATTTTTATTAAATGATATGATTTTTCTAGCCTAATTTTGTCATCTCTTATTTTTCACTTGAAGATGGTGGTCTCCCAGTTCCAACGGACATTTTTGCGTATTTTTCTGACCACGAGACTATTTTCTGTATTTTCCTGAAAGATATCGATCATTTTATTAAATGATATGATTTTGACCAATATTTATCTTCTCATATATTTTTCATTGATGATAGTGATCTCCCAGTTCCAACGGATATTTTTGCGGATTTTTCTGAGCTCTGGGCTATTTTCTTATTTTCTGGAAGATATCGACCGTCTTATTAAATGATATGATTTTAGGCTGATATCATGTCTATTTTTAAAATTTAGCAATCTCCTGGTTCCGACAGATATTTTTGTGGATTTTTTTGATCTCCGGGATATTTTGTACATTTTTTGGAAAATAAGAATCTTTATATTAAATGATATGTCTTTATTGCCAAATTATGTCTTCCCCAATTTTTCATTTGAACATAGCGATCCCCGGTTCCAACGGACATTTTTTCGGATTTTCTGAGATCGGTGCTATTTCTTTATTTTATAGAAGATATGGATGTTTTTATTAAATGATATGATTTTTATTACTTAAGTTTGTCTTCTATTATTTTTAAATTTAAGATGGCGATCTCCCGGTTCCGACGGACATTTTTGCGGATTTTTCCGAGGTCAGTGATATTGTATACATTTTTGAAAGATAAGAATCTTTTTTAAATAATATGATTTTATAACCAAAGTTTGTCTTCTCTTATTTTTCAATTGAAGATGGTATCTTTATAGAAGATGATTTTTCGCCTAATTTTGTCTTCTCTTATATTTTAGTTGAAATTGGGATTCTCTCGGACCCAAAAGACATTTTTGCGGATTTTTCTGAGCTCCGGGCTATTCTCCACATTTTCTGGAAGATATGGATTGTTTTATTAAATGATATGATTTTTGGACTAATTTTGTCTTCTCTTATTTTTCCTGTTGAAGTTGACGATCTCCCGGTTCCAACTGACATTTTTGCGGATATTTTTGAGCTCCAGACTATTTTCCACATTTTTCGAAAGATGTGGATCGTTTTATTAAATGATATCGAAAAAAATAAAATTAGGCCAAAAAATGTTTGTTGGAACCAGGAAATCGCCATCTTCAACTTAAATATAAGAGAAGACAAAATTCGGAACCAGGAAATCACCATCTTCTTCTATAAAAATGTCCATTGTAACCGGGATATCGTCATCTTCAACTGAAAAGATTTTTATATATCATTTTCTGATCTTGTTACAATATTCTACATTTAATGAAAGATAGCTATCTTTTTATTGAATACATGATTTTTCGGCCTAATTTTGTCTTCTCTTCCTTTTAAGTTGAAGATGGCGATCCCACTGTTCCAACAGACATTTTGCCGATTTTTCTTAGATCGATGCTATTTTCTGTCTTTTCTGGAAGATATGGATAATTTTATTAAATGAAATAATTTTTTGGTTAATTTTGTCTTCTCTTATTTTGTTGTTGAAAATATCGATCTCCCGGTTCCAACGGACATTTTTGTGCATTTTTACGAACTCTGGGATAATTTCTACATTTTCTGTATGATATGGACCTTTATATTAAATGATATGATTTTTAGGTTTTAATTTTGTCTTCTCTTATTTTCTATTGAAAATGTCGATCTCTCGGTTCCAACAGACATTTTGGACTTTTCTCTCTCTTTCTAAATTTTATGGAAGATATGGATCTTTTTATTAAATGATATGATTTTTATCGTCTCTGTTTATCATCTCTCATTTTTCAGTTGAAGATGGGGTCTCCCGGTTTAAACGGAAATTTTTGCAAATTTTTATGAGCTCTGGCTATTTTCTGCACTTTCTGGAAGATATGGATCGTTTGATATGATTTTTTTACCTAATTTTGGTTCTCTTATTTTTCATTGAAGATGGCGATCGCTTGGTTCCAACAGACTTTATTTGTAGATTTTTTTGAACTACGTGCTTTTTTTCTACATTTTTTGTAGGATATGAATCTTGATAAATGATATGTTTTTTATAACCTAATTTTGTCTTCTCTTCTATTTTCGATTGAAGAAGGTGGACTCCATGTTCCAACGGAATTTTTTGCGGTTTTTTCTAAGCTCGGTGCTATTTTCTACATTTTCCATAAGATATGAATCTTTATATTAAATGACCTGATTTTTGTAGCCTAATTTTATTTTCTACATTTTCCGTTTGATATAATTTTTACCTAATTTTGTCTTCTCTTATTATTTTCATTGAAGATGGTGATCACTTGGTTCCAACAGACTTATTTGGGGATTTTTTAAGCTACGTGCTTTTTTCTACATTTTCTGTAGGATATGAATCTTTATAAATGATATGATTTTTATAACATAATTTGTCTTCTCTTCTATTTTCAGTTGAAGAAGATGGTCTCCAGGTTCCAACGGACTTTTTGCGGTTTTTTCTAAGCTCGGGGCTATTTTTTACATTTTCTGTAAAATATGAATCTTTATATTAAATGATATGATTTTGTAGCCTAATTTTATTTTCTCTTATTTTTCAATTGAATATGATGATCTCCCGATTCCAATGGACATTTTGCGACTTCTCTGAGCTTCGGACTATTTTCTATATTTTCTAGAATATATGGATCTTTTTATTAAATGATATGATTTTTTGGCCTAATTTTGTCTTTCCATTGTTTAGTTGAAGACGATGATCTACTGGTTCCAACAGACATTTTAAGCAGATTTTCTGAGCTCGACGCTATACTTTACATTTTCTGTAAGATATGGATCTTTATAATAAAAGATATAATTTTTAAATCCTAATTTTGTCTTCCCTTATTTTTCAATTGTAATGGCGATCTCCCAGTTCCATCGGACATTGTTGCAGATTTCTCAAAACTCGGGATTATTTTCTTCATTTTCTGGAAGATATGGATGTTTTATTGAATGATATGATTTTTATAACCTAAGTTAATGGCGATCTCTCATTTTCAATGGAAAGTTTTGCATATTTTTATGAGCTTCGGCCTATTTTCCACATTTTTGCAAGACGTGGATAGTTTTATTAAATGATATGAATTTTTGGCCTAATTTTTTCTCCCCTTATTTTCCAATTGAAGATGGCAACCAACTGACATTTTTGCAGATTTTTCTGAGCTCAGGGCTATTTTCTACATTTTCTTGAAGATACAAATATTTTATTACTTTATATGATTTTTGTAGGCTAATTTTGTCTTCTCTTATTTTTCAATGGAAGATGGCAATATTCCTATTCCAACGGACATTTTTACCTATTTTTCTGAGTTCGAGACTAGTTTCTACATTTCTATAGGATATTGATATTTTTATTAGATGATATGATTTTTCTATCCTAATTTTGTTTTCTCTTATTTTTTTTGAATTGAACATAGTGATCTCCCGGTTTCAACGGAAATTTTTGCGAATTTTTTGACCTCGACGCTATTTTCTACGTTTTATTGTCGATATGAATATTTTTTTAAATTATAAGATTTTTGTAGCCTACATTTAGCTTCTCTCTTTTTCACTTGAAGATGGCAGTTTGCCAGTTCCAACAGACATTTTCTGCGGATTTTTCTGAACTCAGGGCTATTTTCTGAATTTTCTGGAAGATACAGATCGTTTTATTAAATGTTTTATTTTTTTGGCCTAATTTTGCTTTCTCTTATTTTTTAAGTTGAAAATTCCAATCTCCAGTTCCAACTGTTATTTTGCCAATTTTTCAGAGCTCGGGGCTATTTGTACATTTTCTGAAAGATGTGGATCTTTTTATTAAATGTTATTATCATTGGCCTAATTTTGTCTTCTCTTAGTTTTAAGTTGAAGATGGCGATCTCATTGTTCCAACTGACATTTTGTCGATTTTTCTGAGATCGGTGCTATTTTTCTGTATTTTCTGGAAGATATGGATCGTTTTATTATTATTTCTTAGTTTAATTTTGTCTTCGCTTATTTTTTTCGTTGAAAATATCGATCTCCCGGTTCCAACGGACATTTTTGTGGACTTTTTCGAACTCTGGGATAATTTCTACATTTTCTGTATGATATGGACCTTTATATTAAATGATATGATTTTTAGGTTTTAATTTTGTCTTCTCTTATTTTTCTATTGAAAATGTGATCTCTCGGTTCCAACAGACTTTTTTTGGACTTTTCTGTCTCGGTGCTATTTTCTAAATTTTATGAAAGATATGGATCTTTTTATTAAATATATGATTTTTATCGTCTTTGTTTATCATCTCTTATTTTTCAGTTGAAGATAGCAATTTCCCGGTTCCAACGGATATTTTTGCGGAATTTTACGATCTCCGGGCTATTTTCTACATTTTCTGTAAGATATGGATCTTTATATTAAATGATATGATTTTTATATCATAATTTTGTCTTCCCTTATTTTTTCAGTTGAACATGGCGATCTCCCGGTTCCAACATACATTTTTGCAGATTGTTTTCTAATTTGGTGCTATTTTCTACATTTTATGGAAGATATTGGTCTATATATTAAATGATACGATTTTTTAGGTTCTAATTTTGTCTTCTCTTATTTTTCTTTTGAAGTTGGCGATCTCTTGGTTCAAACGGACATTTTTTCGGATTTTTCTGAGCTCGGTGATATTTTCTAAATTTTATGGAAGTTATGGATCTTTTTATTAAATGATCTTCTCTTATTTTTCAAGTTGAAGATGGCGTCTCCTGGTTCAAATGAAAATTTTTGCGAATTTTTATGAGCTCGGGGCTATTTTTTACATTTTCTGGAAGATATGTATAATTTGATATGATTTTTTGGCTTAATTTGTTCTTCTCTTATTTATTTGTTGAAGATGGCGACCTCTTGGTTCCCATAGACATTTTTGTGGATTTGTTTGAGCGAGCTATTTTCTACATTTTGTGTAAGATATGGTTCTTTGTAAATGATATGATTTTTATAGCCTAATTGTGTCATCACTTATTTTTCATTTGATGATGGCGATCTCCTGGATCCAACAGACTTTTTTACGAATTTTTCTGAGCTCGGGTCTATTTTCTACATTTTCTAAAAGATACATATTTTTTATTAAATGATATTATTTTTGGACTAATTTTGTTCTCTTTTTTCGGATGTAGAAGGCAATCACCTAGTTCTAACTTACTTTTTAAATGATATTATTTTTGGACTAATTTTGTTCTTTTTTTCCGGTTGAAGAAGACGATCGGGCTATTTTCTATATTTTCTGTAAGATATGGATCTTTATTTTAAATGAAATGTTTTATAGCCTAATTTTATCTTCTCTTATTTTTTAGTTGAATATCTCCCGGTTCCAACAGGCATTTTGCGGACTTCTCTGAGCTCTAGACTATTTTCTACATTTTCTGGAAGATATGGATCTTTTAATTAAATGATATGATTTTTGGCCTAATTTTGTCTTTTTTTATTTGAAGATGACGATCTCCCGGTTCCAACAAACAATTTACGGATTTTTTTTAAGCTTAGCGCTATATTTGACATTTATAGTAAGATATGGATCTTTATATTTAATGATATGATTTTTAAATCCTAATTTTGTCTTCTCTTATTTTTTTCAATTGTAGATGTCGTTCTCCCGGTTCCATCGGATATTGTTGCAGATTTTCTAAGCTTGGGTTATTTTCTACATTTTTTGGAAGATATGGATGTTTTATTAAATGATATGATTTTTATATCCTACGTTTTTCTTCTTTTATTTTTCAGTTGAAGATAGCGATCTTTCGGTTCCAACTGATATTTTCGCTGATTTTTCTGAGCTCGAGGCTCTTTCTAAATTTTTTTGAAAGATATTGATCTTTTTATTAAATGATAGGATTTTTGGCCTAATTCTCTATTCTCATATTTTTCAATTGAAGATGGCGATCTCCCGGTTCAAACGGACATTTTTTGTATTTTTCTGAGCCCAGGACTATTTTCTACATTTTCTGGAAGATTTGGATCGTTTGTATCGAAATATAATATTTTATTGCCTAAATTTATCCCCTCTTATTTTTCAGTTGAAGATGGCGACTTCCCAGTTGCAATAGAAATTTTTGCAGATTTTTCTAAGGTCGAGTGTATTTTTAAATTTTCTATAGTATATGGATCTTTTTATTAAATGATATGATTTTTATAGGCTAATTTTATCTTCACTTATTTTTCAGTTGAAGATGGCAATCTCCACTAACCAACGGACATTGTTGCAGATTTTTCCGAACTCGGTCCAATTTCTACTTTTTGTGGAAGATATGTATCTTTTTATTAAATACTATGATTTTTTGGCTTAATTTTGTCTACTCTTATTTTTCAATTGAATATGACGATCTTTCGGTTCTAACGGACATTTTTGCGGATTTTCTGAGCTTGGGGCTATTTTCTATATTTTGGAGAAAATTTGGATTTTTATTAAATGATATGATTGTTCAAGCCTAATTTTGTCATCTTTTATTTTTCACTTGAAGATGGCGGTCTCCCGGTTCCAACGGTTTTTGCAAATTTTTCCGACATCGAGGCGATTTTCTGTATTTTCTGAAAGATATTGATCGTTTTATTAAATGATATGATTTTTGGCCAAATTTTATCTTCTATATTTTTTCGTTGATGATGGCGATCTCCCGGTTCCAACAGATATTTTTGCAGATTTTTCTTAGCTCTGTGCTAGTTTTGTATTAACTGGAAGATGTCGACCGTTTTATTAAATGATATGATTTTTTGGCCGAATTTTGTTTTTTTAATTGTTAAATTCAGTGATCTCTCGATTTCAATGGATATTTTTGTGGATTGTTCTGAGCCCTGGACTATTTTCTATATTATCTGGAAGATATCGACCGTTTTATAAATTGATATGATTTGTTAGCCAAATTTTGTTTTATTTTTTTTGTTAAATTTAGTGATCTCCCTGTTCCGACAGATATTTATTTGGATTTTTTTGAGATCGGTGATACTTTCTACATTTTATGGAAAATTAGAATCTTTATGTTAAATTATTTGATTTTTATTGCGAACTTTTGTCTTCTATTATTTTTTAGTTGAACATAGCGATCTCCTAGTTCCAACGGACATTTTTTTGGATTTTCTAAGCTTGGTGCTATTTTATTTATTTTATAGAAGATATGGATCTTTTTATTAAATGATATGATTTTTATAGCTTAAGTTTGTCTTCTATTATTTTAAAGTTGAAGATGCGATCTCCTGGAGTTCCAACTTACATTTTTTCGGATTTTTCTGAGCTCGGGGCTATTTTCTAAATTTTATGGAAGATATGGAGCTTTTTATTAAATGAAATTATTTTAATAACTAATGTTTGTCTTCTCTTATATTTTAGTCAAGATGGCATTCTCTTGATCCCAAGGGTTTTTGTTGATTTTTCTGAGCTCCAGGATTTTTCCACATTTTCTAGAAGATATGGATTGTTTAATTAATTGATTTGATTTTGGCCTAATTTTGTCTTCTCTTATTTTTCCAGTTGAAGTTGGCGATCTCCCGGTTCCAATGTACATTTTTACGGATATTTCTGAGATCCAGTCTTTTTTCCACATTTTCTGGAAGATATGGATCGTTTTATTAAATGATCCATATGGAAAACAAAATTAGGCCAAAAAATGTTTGTTGGAATTGGGAAATCGCCATCTTCAACTGAAATATAAGAGAAGACAATATTCGGTAACAGGAAATCACCATCTTCATCTATAAAAATGTCCATTGTAATATTGACATCGCAATCTTCGACTGAAAAAGATTTTTATATATCATTTTTCGAGCTTGGTCCTATTTTCAACATTTTATGAAAGATATGGATCTTTATATTAAATGATACGATTTTTCTAGCCTAAAATTTTCTTCTCTTATTTTCTAGTTGAAGATGGCGATATCCCGGTTCCAATGGAAATTTTTGCGGATTTTTCTGAGCTCCAGCATATTTTCCACATTTTTGGAAGACATGGATCGTTTTATTAAATGATATGATATTTTGGCATAATTTTATCTCTTCTTATTTTGCTGTTAAAGATGGCGATCTCTTGATTCCAACAGACATTTTTACGGATTTTTTGAGCTCGAGACTATTTTCTACATTTTATAGAGGGTATGGATCTTTTTATTACAGTATATGCTTTTTGTTTCCAAATTTTGTCTTCTCTTATTTTTTTAGTTGAAGATGGAAATTTTCCAGTTCCAATGGACATTTTGCCGATATTTCTGAGCTCGAGACTAGTGTCTACATTTTCTGTAAGATATAAAACTTTTTATTAAATGATACGATTTTTTTATTCTAACTTTGTCTTATCTTATTTTCCAGTTGAAGATGGCAATCTGCTGGTTCCAACGGAAATATTTGCGAATTTGTCTGACCTCGACATTATTTTCTGTGTTTTATAGTCGATACGAATATTTTAATTAAATGATATGATTTTTATAGCCTACGTTTATCTTCTCTTATTTTTTGCATGAAGATCGCGGTCTCTTAGTTCCAACGGACATTTTTGCGGATTTTTCTGAACTCGGGGCTATTTTCTGTATTTTCTGGAAGCTATCGATTGTTTTATTAACTGTTATGATTTTTTCGCGTAATTTTGTCTTCTCTTATTTTTTCGTTGATGATGGCGATCTCCAGAAACCAACAGATATTTTTGCGGATTTTTCTGAGCTATGACCTATTTTTTGTATTATGTGGAAGATATCGATTGTTTTATTAAATGATAAGATTTTTTGGCTTAATTTTGTCTTCTCTTTTTTGTTAAATTTGGGAATCTCTTGGTTTTGATGGATATTTTTGCGGATTTTTCTGAGTTCTGGGATATTTTCTACATTTTATGGAAAATAAAAATCTTTATATTAAATGATATGATTTTAATTGCCAAATTTTGTCTTCTCTTATTTTTCAGTTGAACACGGCGATCTTCCGATTCCAACGGACATTTTTTGGATTTTCTGAGCTAGGTGTTATTTTCTTTACTTTATGGAAGATATAGATCTTTTTATTAACACTATTGAAAAATAGAGCAACAGCCACTGAACATCTGCCACAGAACAATTCCGTGGCAAATATTTCTTTATTAGCCATGGAGGATTTCGTGGCTATTGTTTCGTGGCTAAAATAGTAATAGCCATGGAAATTCTGTGGCAAATAAAAAATGGTAAGTTGAGATTATAGTTGCCACGTACGCAACGAAAAGCTGGCGGCGAATTTTGGCGGGTAAACGAAAAAACATAATGAATATAACGAAAACGAAAATTTTTATAACAAACCCCAATTCCTCTCTCTCTCTCTCACTTTCTATCTCTCTCTCTCTCTCGACGAATTCCAATGACAATCGCTCTCTTGAGCGACGAAACCCGGTGACGATCAAGTTTCTCGTGGATAAGACCAAGTGATGAAACCAGCTCGACGATCCGACGATCTCCAGAGATATCTGGCGAAAAAACTAGGGTTTCTTTTTGTCGCTGATCTACGTGTTCTCAGGCGACAGTGGACTCAGGCCGGTAGCTATAATCCTCCCTCTACCTATCTATTTCTCTATCAATTCTAACAAATTAGGGCTTTTTCCCGCAGACGAACTAACCAAACGAATTAGGAATTTTTGACTTTAATAACGACGGTGACGACGACAAGGTTCTGATTTTGATTTTTTCTTCAGTGTTTGAAAATTCCTCAAAGTTAGTTTTGATATTGATATTGATTTCTGTTTGAAATTCCTTCATTGTTTGATTTATGTGGTGGGATGTTGGATATTAATTTTTATGATCGGAATCTCCGTTACATGTGTTTTTATGAATCATTTGTTAATGAAAACTTTACCCATGAAGTCTTCTGGTGGAACGTTGGGTTGTGTTTCAGTTTATTAATTCATTTAATGGATAATTTATTTTACTTGTTTCTGGGACCATAATGGCATACTGATGATGGTATTAAAGCTTAGAAATCTTGAGGTGGATGACATAATAATTTTAGGTGATGTTAAAATCTGGTTTATATTATGATTGATATAATTGATTCATATTTCCTTGTATGTTTTCTTGGCAGCATCGGTTGTATCTGCAATTTCTTAAGAGGTATTAATTTCATCGATCGCATAGCTTTATAATCTTATCTCCAAAAGATGCTTTTGCCTTAATATTTTGCTCTACCGTATTTTTTTTGGGTGCCAGCATCGGTCCTCGCTTACTTGGTTTCTATTTTAACAAACCACATTCGATTAATCCATTCGTTCTATCAATTGTACCCGTATCCTGTCTTTTGGTGATTTACGTTCTACACATGTCATTTTTACTGTATCCAAGTTGATTGTGTGCATGCACCTGTCTTTTTTGGTGCAAATTTCATCACCAATCTAACTTTGAAGCCACGCCGTAGTTGTTATAATGAGGACATCTAGAATGTTTAAGTAACAATGCGCATATTTTGTGCATTTGAGATTTTGTGCATTCATCCTATGATAACAAGTGAACAACTATATTTCCAAATTTCATATGATCAAGTATAATTGTTAGGAAACGTCCAATACACCGTATTTTATTTAGCATCCATGTTACAAGTTACATGGATCACCACTGTCACATTTATGAGAGTGGTAAGAAGTTCCTTGGAAATAAAGTCAATTTCCAGGTGCTGAGATGGTATGTGTTGAGTTTAAATACTTAAAATAGGTAATGAATCTAACTCTTATTTATTTAAAGGTGCCTGATGGACCTTTGAAATTGCAAATATATCATATTAACTGTAAAGTGTAAAATTTAATTTATCTGTGTTATAGAAGGCCGTTATGGTATTGTTTGCATCAAGATCTCATAAATTGAGACCTTTACCGGCAATAGTTCTGTCGGTGTAATATTGATGCTAGACAGTGAAGATGCAAACATGTTATATTTTAATGATTTTGCATATTTACTTGATTTGCATTTTTTAAACTGTAAAACTTTAAATTTACATTAGTTGGTTATGTGTCACCAGTCAATTGCATATGTATCAAAGTTTCTTATTAGCCAATCTATGGCTTCAAGAATTGAAGTATTTGTTGCTACTACCAGATTGGCTTCCATAGCATGAATCTTGCCTTGGATTAGCTATACATCACGAACGAATTAGTAATGAGCAAAGGAAGGAAGTTTTATATAAGTAGGGGAAATATGACTGTAATGATGCTTAATTTCAGTATGTGTTTGTATTAAGATGTCCCATGCAAAATTAATTAGTGGGCAAACTGTATGTAGCCAAATTTATCATATTCTGTTGGAAACAAGACTAATTAATATAAGCTGTCTGTTTAATCTCTGTTGGTGTTAGATAATTAAGTTATTATGATTATATTGTTGGATTACCTTGTATGAAAAAATCTTATGGGAAAAACATACATATCAATATCTATGTACTAAAATATTTGTATGAAACAAGATGCGGGTCTAATTAAGTTTGTAAAGCATAGAAAGAGTTTTAATACTAAGTGCACTTCCAATCAGCTAAGATATCCTCTTAGAACATGAAGTTGAACCAACATATTGGCATAAATTTTCCCTAATAAGTACAGGCAGTAAATACAAGTATATTTGATCTAAAATTGAAGTGTACACATATGGTATGAGCCAAAATATCTGCAATAAAATTCAACAGAAAAATATGATGACATCGATGTATGTAGAGGTTGATCTAAATATATTTGTTTCTGGCTTCTCTTCATGATGGTTGATGACCAAAACAAAATTCATAGCAAGAAGTTCATGATAAAGGAGGAATTTCACGATATCATGGAGTAGATTGACATCCTATTAGAGATGGTAGATATCCTTACAAGGGTGATGGGTATCCTTAAAAAGTAGAAAAGAGAATGGTTGGTGTGAAGAAGTGCACAATCATGATGAAAGATTCATTATAAACAAGCTGATAAAGAAGGGATAAAGTTGTATGAGAGGCATATGTGCCAATAGCAAGAATACATGTGAAATGAAGATATTGCCTTAAAAATGATGGTGAAATGTCTTTAAAAAGTAGATATTTTAAGAATACATATAATGGATCGCATACCTATTATATGGTTTGTATTTGAACAAATCATCACAAGGGCACTACAACATGACAATGACACGTGATGTAGTTTAACAAATCAGCACTGTGATTTGTTAAAATACGTGTTGTATTTTCCCTGCAACAAAATTTAATTTACTGTTACAAATCAACACTCTCAAATGAAAGCCATTGCATTCAGTATTTGCTTGGTTGGCTTTCTATACAGTGTGTTTTAGATTTTTTTGTCGGCTTAGTTGTGTGATATCAAATAAATTTATATCTCATTTTGAAATTTATTATAGATGCGGGTGGTTCCTGACAAGTCATTTATGGAAATATCAAATGAAGATAGGCACAAAGACCAACGATACCAAGATGGGATAGATGAATTTTTAGCGTTCTCTGACAGTAACCCAATACGATTGTCAACTTCCGATATTTATTGTCTGTGCAAGAAATGTCAGAACAATTTTAAATATCATAAGGTTATTTTCCGTTTTCATTTGTTTACGAATGGATTCGACCCTTACTACAAGTTTTGGAGTAACCACTGTGAAGGTGTGGTAACTGAGGAGATACTTCAAGCGGAGCCACGGATACTGCATGCAGGTCAACATGCACATGACACAGGTGCCATGCTAGAAGACATTCTTGTTGCACCATTTACGACCGATAATTTTTCAGAGGATGCACAAACATCAAGTGACGCGATCGTTTGATTAAATTAGTGAACGACAACGAGTCAGATTTATACGAAGGATGGGAGTTTACGAGGCTATCATTCTTGATCAGACTTCTTCATATCCAAAACCTTAGCGGAATGGTAGTTATACATTTTGAGATGTTGTTGGATCTGTTGAGAAGGGTAATTCCTGGAGATGAGAATAGCATTCTTGCGACTCATTAGGAAGCTAGCAAGATCGTTGATACGTTAGGGCTCGATTACAAGAAAATTGATGCATGCCCAAATGATTGCATCCTTTATTATAAAGAGAATAAGGATTTAAATGAATGCCCAACCTGTCATGTACCACAGTGGATAGTTCAACAAAGTATAGGTTCAAATAAGGAAGGTCATACAGTCCAAAAGAAGAAGAAAAAGATTGCTACAAAGGTTCTCCGTTATTTCCCAATTATACCTAGGCTGCAGAGGTTATTCATTTCTGCTGAATTGGTTGGGAAAATGCGATTGTGAGGCATGGAAGCATATTGATAGAATTTATCCGGACTTTTCAAGGGAGCAATGAAACATTAGACTTGGTCTCGCAAGCGACGGATTTAATCCTTTTGGAGTGATGAGCTCTGGATGGTCGACATGGCCAGTGTTGGTGACCCCGTATAACCTTCCTCCTCATATGTGTATGAAGCAGCAACACATGATATTGTCACTCTTGATCCCTGGGAAATATTCACCAGGTAATGATATCGATGTTTTCCTGCAGCCGTTGATTGATGATTTGAAGCTTTATGGGAAGAGGGTGTGAACACATTCGATGCCTTTACAAAGCACAACTTTCGCTTGTAGGAAATTGTTTTATGGACAATTAATGACTTTTCCGCATATGGTAACCTATCTAGTTGGTCGACAAAGGGTAAATTTGCATGTCCAGTTTGCACGACAAGCTATGAGGGAAAGTACTTGAAATTTAGCCATAAGTAATGCTTTTGGCAGCATAGAAGATGGTTGATTGCAGATCATAAATATAGAAGAATGGAAGATTATTTGATGGTGAAATCGAATCGAGAGGAGCACCAAAACAGCTAAGTGGAGAGGACATATTCGAGGCGCCTCATCCTTTGCCTAAAGTAAAGTTTGGAAAGAAAAGATATAGCAAGGAGAATCCCCTTGGTGTGAGAAGGAGATTGCAAAGGGAAAGAGAACGAGAAAGGAGAAATCAAGAACGAGAAAGCAACGAAAGTCTCGACCAGAAGAAGACACAACAGAGAGGATAATACTCCTAGTTGGATGGACAAAGTTCAGTATTTTCTTTCAGTTGCCATATTGGATGAGTTTGAAAATACGTCACAACCTGGACGTCATGCACGTAGAAAAGAATATTTGTGAAAATCTCTTGTACACCATTTTACAAGACTCGACCAAGTCAAAAGATGTATTAAAGGCGAGACTTGATTTAAATCAATTGGAGATACGTCCTGAATTGCTGGCCATTCAGAAGGAAAATAAAAAGTATGAACTGCCACCATCGTGTGATACACTTTCTACATATAAGATCCATAACCTCCTTATGTTTATTAAGTCCTTGAAGACACCAGATGGATGTGCTTCAAATATATCTAGATGTGTGCATGTAAATGAAAGGAAGATTTTCGGTTTGAAAACCCATGATTACCATATCTTGCTGCATCAGATGCTTCCGGTTGCAGTTCGTCATGTTGATAAGAGGCTGGCTTCAGTTTTGATACCATTCTGTGGTTTCTTTAAGCAGGTGTGCTCTAAGGTGATAGATGTCGCTGAGTTTGAGGAGTTAGAGAGACGTGTCATCCTTACACTGTGCAATATGGAAAAACTTTTCGCACCCTCTTTCTTCACGATCATGGTTCATCTCACTGTGCACCTGGCATAGGAGGCACGCATTGCAAGACCAGTACAATATCGGTGGATGTATCCCATTGAGAGGTATATGCTTATTCACTTTAATGATCTTTGATGGAGACAATCAGTACAGCCATACATTTAATTATTTTTATGATTTTTAACCTGCAGGTTTCTAGGGTTTATTAAGCAACTAGTGCACAATTGTGCAAAACCTGAAGAACCATAGCTGTAAATTATTCATCACACAAGACGATGATATTCATCTCTCGTTATTTGCAGGATGTTGAAACAAAGCTCAATCGAAAGCCAAGTGTGATGGATGCCGTCTTCTATAATGATCGTGGGGAGGACACACGGTTTAATATGATGGATCTTGGCCAAGCCCATGCATATGTTCTAAACAATCTACCGATATTTGACTTATATCGCACGGAATAAAGATGAGTATTTTGCCTGTTTAATAATGTATATGTTTAAATCCAATGTTATATAACCTTTCGTTATTTGTATCGAATTCGTTACAAGATAGAGGTATTAAAAAAGTTGAATGCCAAAACTTTTACCAAAAAAGTTGCGGACGCACATTCCAAAGAATTTCCTGGATGGTTGAAAATTCAGGTATGTGCGCAAATTAGACATGTTAACTATATACTTATAATAAAATTAATATCGAGCTTATTAATATAGTAATATCTTTTATCTTTTTCATGAAGGTTCAACGACAAATTGAGGGAGGTGTACATCTATCTGATGCCATTCAAAGCTACGCCAGAGGTCCTCATAGCACAGTACATTGTTATGTGGGGTAGTGTATCATGGTTTTAGATTTAATTCCATTTACGTCGAGAAGAAACGATGTATGCAGAATAGTGGAATCTTCTCATCTTTCTCTCAATTATCGTATGCAAGTAGCAAAGATCAACAACCAAAAGAAGGCCAGATCTTCTACTATGGACAGGTTGAAGATGATGTTGAGAGTTTCTATGGCTATCAGAAGGATGTTAGTCATCTGTTATTTAATGTTCGTTGGTGTGAACAGGATAAACAAAAGGACCTATTTGGCTACACGGTTTTAAATCTAAACAAGGAAATTTACAAGAATGACAAGTATATGCTTGCTACCCATGCTAAACAATGTTTTATGTAAAAGATATAATGGTAGACGATGCTTGGGTTGTTATTAGAAATCCGCCAAGAGCGTATGCATACGAAGATGTTACAGATGATGATAATGAAGAAGAAGAAGATGTAATCTTAGCCGATGAAGTTGTGGCCGAGTTTTCAACCGATCAGAATAATGAAACGGCTGAAGACATTATACCGTTGCGTATCGATATGCCCAACTTGGAGATCCAGGCAAATATCACGGAAGATGAAGATGACGTTGTAATCATAACAAATGAAAGCCCAAGTATTAATTTAAGAAGCAGAGTAGAAGGTGTTTCAACTGGTGTTCGGACTCGATCACAAATGGCTTCAACATCAAAATCTTGAATTCTTGGGCATATCAAGTGCAAGTTTTTCCTTTTGTTTTGTGTTTTGCTTAGTTAATGGTAGGGCAAGTCAAGTACTAATACCACTTTAGTACGTGAGACATATGCTCCATTAGGAGTAGCCGGTTCCTCGTCACACAAGGATTGTTAAAAGAGTTGCATAAGAATGAATATGGTTGTCTTAACAGCAAGATATCAACTGTTTCAAAATTCAGAGTTTTGAAATAGTGAAACAAAAGAACTGACAAAAGAAATGTGAAAATATGGCATTATGACATGGCTATTACCTTGCACACCCATTATGGTCCAGCAAATGATATCAAGTTAAGAAATCATTGACCAGTGCAGGCCACATCCTGTGATCCTTTTCTTTTGTTATTCAACATACTTAACTTGACAATTGACGCATGCACTTCTAGATATTTTCCATGTTTTTCACTGTCATATATCTTCATAAGAGAAATCCTACCTAACCTGTAACACTAGTTGTTGCATTTCTAAAACAGACTGATTCGGTATTGTAATGGAGGCTGCGTCCAGACTCCAACCAAAATAATCAACACAGATGGTTCTAGAAGTGAAAGAAAGTATATAAAACCAATGATCCTTCAGGGGGGCTACACAGATAACTTTTTCATGTGGTTTCCAACTAGCTTATTTCCAAGTTTGCTCATGCCATGACTCATTATGAAATACATGAACTATGGATTAACAATTAATGGAGTAGTGTCAACTGTATGCATGGGAATAGATTTTTTAAAGGGCACTGGAATAGAATCATTACCCACAAGTATGTTATATACCACTATGGATTAAAATTGCCAACCTATTCAGCAGGAGATGTATATGCATCTCACCTGACTACATGAGATGCAGATCTCACTTTAATTTGGAAATGACATATAATCAACATAAAACATGTCATCACTATTATAAATATAATGAGTCCAGGATCAAGTATAAGTAACGAGACCAAATCCCCCATCATTGTCATCAAATCGAAACTTGTTGGAACATACTCAAGTTCATTTCTAGGCAGCAAGTAATTGTCTGCCCGAGCAAACCTCAAGGTAGGATTGTTTAAATTCCAACCATGCCATGTGCTTGCAGTTACATGATATGATGGATGAACTGCGCTTAAAACTTTCATAGCTTCATCATGGCCATGAATTCTTGATACTGGATATGATGGGTTGAAAGAGCACCTATCGGTAGATCTCATATTCAATGCAATGCTGAAATCGTGGAATCATTGACGATGTTCATGCCTTGCACTGATCCAATATCCGTATGCAAAGGGTTGGCAAGTGAAGTGGCTGAAAGTGACGTTCCCATGTCGATATTTCCACCACAACCTTCACCAAATTAGCTTCCATTGTTGGGGATGCGACAATCGTTTGGCATATAAAGATTGTTCAGCAATTCATCTTGGGCATGTAATGTCAAAGGTAAACCTCTGGCCGTTATCTACTCACGGGTGTTATGACCTGTCATATCAGGATGCATGTACTGGCCCGAAAACATATGGGAAGAAATTGCATTAAGGACTACATGACTTTGATCGACCGTTGGTTGCAAATTGCTAAACATATTGTTATCCATATGAAGAGTTACTCAATTTGCAGTAAGTCTCAATTTGATTTCAGCTAAAGATGAATGCTTCCAGCGAAAGGGTATAAAAATGTATTTCATTATGTTAAATAAGAACATGTTATATAACATTTTATTTATATTGTAAGATAATATCAATTTTTTTGTAGGCGGTGAGAAGCCACCAAAGAATGGACGAGGGTACACAAAGCCCTCGCTCTTGATTCCACCAGAAGGGCAACGAGTTGTCATACGGTGGAGCCATGGTGCCCATATTGAAAAGTGGGGGGGGCATGTTTGCGAGGTTATTGGGTACTTTGGCCAGAAGGGCCGATATATTTATCATTTGCCTCAATTGTCCTGAGCAAAGATTTGAAGATTTGAGCGTATGTTGGAGCTGGATCAACGTAAATATGTTGTATTTTAATTTATTACTTTCATTATGTATATAATTTGTATGTGTTTTTTGCAGAGGCATTACATGTTGGATGGGAACCCAGACGCATGGAAGTTCTGCTTCATTAAGATACAATATGCATTGGTCCAGTTGCGTAATGACCTGAAGGATAGGATCTGGTCAAGGTACACAGAAGACAGGGAGCGTTGGTGGCATATGGACCCCCCGAGCAGATCCCCTCCAGTTTTTCAGATCTTGTGCTTATTGGGAGTCGGATGAAGGAAAAATATGGTTCAATTTTGGTCCCGTTTAATATGTCTAATATATCCATTTGCCTGACATGTTTTTTAAAAGAGGAGTGCGGATATCGCCAAGGCGAACCGCGAAAAGCCACGAGAGTATGAGCATCATATCGGATCCAAGAGCTACACCAGACATGCCCACGATTTAGCGCAACAGGTTATATGTTCAATTTTAAATTTGAGCATATATTATGTTATAATGGAATATGTGTCTAAAATTTGTCTTAGTATCAATCTATTTGTTTTTAGGGCAAGCCGAGAGTGGAGTCGTTGGTGGAGCGTGCTCTTACACATGCTCATCCCAAGTATACTGATAAAAATAAGATGAAGAAGAATAAGAAGCTGCTAGTAAGTAATAAGTTATGTTTAATTATAGTGTTCATATTAAGTATAATTATAATTTTGGTTGTATTTATTTCAGGATCTTCTACATCAGGCTGTAGTAGACCTCAGGTCACACTCTGAGGCATGCTCTAGTTGCTTTGGACCGCTCACCAGGGAGGAGGAGGATGCCCTCATTACTGGTGTGCTTGGAGGGACGAGAACGAACCGGTATCGATTTAGAGGTTCAGAGCCCAATGACTACGGACAGTCGACTAGTTCGTCCTCAGCATGTCATGAGAGTACCCGACGACCAGAGCCCATCGATCCACCAGCGGGCATGCAGGAGGTCACTGCCACGATGACCAATATGGCAAAGAGGATGGCACAGTATGACCAGCAGTACCAGTTATTGCTCGCTTGCATGCCTCAAGAGATACATGAGAAATATCATCGGCTCCGTAATGATCTGGTAAGAATTTCTATCAATTATTGAATTATGTGAGTTTAATGGTATTTAATTAGGATTAGTGTTAGTGTATGTGTGATTACGCTGAATACCCATTTCTGAATTCAATTTGAGAATCGATCCCAAATTTATGAACCACAATTCTCAATTTTAACTCTTAAGGAATATGCTGCACTCAATGAACTCACACTAAATAATCATGTTCCTAATTTAAAATAATTAATTTTTAATACCTCGTCATCATTGTAATATGTGTACATTTTAGGCATAAAAGTGAATTAAAGTCTACAATTTTCTATAAGTTATCGGTTTTATTTCACTTGCTTTTGCTTTAGCCTTGAAATCTACTACAATATGTGCAATTTGCATTTGTCTTTTCAATATATTAGGAATTAGTAAGGTTTGTAAACTTTTCTCTGTATTATGTGTTCAGAGCACACGTTTCAAAAGCAAAGAAAAAAATGAAAGTAAAATACCTGAGGGTCGGATCTCAAAATTGTTTGGAGAAGGAAAAGATAGTCTGGCATGTATCAAATAATGGAATAATACACCATGAGTGTTCAGATTCAATGTTTCCATAACAAATATATTAAGACACATCTTTAAATTTACTAGCTCTGTCCATCCACTGTTTTGAGTATATAAGAATCTTGTCAAACTCCCTTCTTTCAGCAAAAGCAGCGCCAATTTTTAGAGTAGCCCGTGCTTTAATGTATATTTTGAAAGCAAGGTCATTGTCGACACTCTGCAAATGAAACAAAAAGAAAACAAATTAAATATGGTAATAACATATGCATAGATTAGAAAACAAAAGAAAACAAAAAGAAAACTTTATTTCACCTGCATTTGCATTTGCATAAACATGTGCTACTTCTTTGATCTCTGCTAGGTTGGTTAGATTGATACCCATTTGCTGAGAGAGCAGCAATGAGAAGCTGATGTCTTGGCATATGATATCATTGGCCTTCTTTCTAAGTGCAAACATGCTCATCCTCCTCAGTATCATCGTAAGCTTTTATGGAATCTGGGCATGATGAAGTGTGACATACTTCATTAAAATCTTTGCCTTTTGTTAAGATGCATGTATCTTAACCTTGATTAAATAAAATCAATGTCAATGTCAAAATTGAGAAGAAAAGACTCGGGCCTCTTTGCTCAAATTCCAAGAGCAACACCACCTAAACATGGTTGCAGTTATAAGAGTCCTAGAGATGATGTCCCTTTATAATTAGCATGCAGGCAGTCCATGCATTTTCTTTTCTTGTTTTTTGTCAGAAAACATGAGACATGAATCTTCGAGCTTTTGCTAGTAAGAGCTTTTCTTGGGTGGTCTTTTGGGCTTTCGAGTCTTTGTTTTTTCCTGCTATCTATCTGATTTCAACATTGTTCACATGTAGCTTTTGTTGTTCTATTCCCGCATTGTATTGTTGTTGTTATTCTTAATATTGAACAATGTAGCTTTCATCTTGATAAAAACGTGGACTTATTTTGCGTGTTTTTTTGTTTTGCTTCGCTTCTGTGGAATGCTTCAAATTTCCTCTCCATGGTTGACTAGATTTATGGTAACAAAGTTAAACTAGTCTACTACTCTCCAGTGTTAACTAGATTTTTGGCAATAAAGTTAAGCTACCAATGGTCTACTACGGAGTTGGTCTCACTCTATGCTTTGTAAATTTCTAAAGGAATCCCCATGATCTAACTAGCATAATACCTCGAAACTGATACCTACTCATTAGTTAGCATACATCATAACTGTTAATTTTAGTTGTATCTGATTTATCAATATGCCTATTTTCAATATGCATCATTGATACTGAACATGGGCATTGCCCATATACAATTTTTGTTTCAGGAATTGCGTACACAAGGTGGAGAACAGGGTGGAGGCCCGGAGGGTGGAGATCTGCAGTGAGTGAGAGTTTACTTGTTTTTTAGATTGGGCGAGTGAAGATGATGTGTTATGTGGAAACTTTTTAGAAACTTGGTGTTATGTGATTAATGTTATGTGTGTGGAAACTTTTTCGAAACTTGGTGTTATGTGATTAATGTTATATGTTTGGAAACTTTTTCTTGGAATATGATGATGATGATGTTATTTGGGAATTTCGAATGCATAGAGATGTTTCTTGGTTTCATAAATTTTGATTGTACAGTGAATATTTAAGATTTTTTTATTTTAAAAAAAATCTAAAAACATACTAACCACGGAATTTCGTGGCTAATACTTATTAGCTACGATATTTCCGTATGAATTATCCATGACTAATTCCAAATAGCCAAGGATATTCCCTAGCTAATAAATAGTGGCCACCGACATTTCGTGGCTAATACGTATTAGCCACAGTCATAAATTCTGTGGTAAGATTATTTTAGCCACGTATGGCAGAGGCAAATTATTTTTTTCGCAACAGATATTCCGTGGCTAATAGTGATATGCCAAGGAAATCGTTTCTGTGGCGGACGTATAATAGCCACAGTTCATCCGTGGCAAAAAGTTTTTTAGCCATGGTTGTCCGTGGCTAATTCTCATTAGCCACGGAAAACCAATCACGGAATTCCGTGGTAAACAGTTTTTATCAGCAACGGATTGTCGTGGCTAATTAGCATTAGACACGGACTAATAGCCACGGAATTCCGTGGCTATTCGTCCGTGGCTAATGCTAATTAGCCACAGAAATTCTTCCATTAGTGACGGAAATTTTCTCTTTTATGACACCATTTTTTGCCACGGACTATTAGCCACGGAATTTCTGAAAATCCGTGGCTAATGTGTTTTAGCCACGGAATTCATAGTATTAGCCACGGATTTGTCTGTGGCTAATGCCTAGTTTCCAATAATGTAAATGATATGATTTTGATAGCTTATCTTCTATTATTTTTTTAGTTGAAGATGCAATCTCATGGTGTTCCAACTTACATTTTTCCGAATTTCTCCGAGCTAAGGGTTATTTTCTATATTTTATGAAAGATATGGATCATTTTATTAAATGATATGGTTTTTATAACCAACATTAGTTTTCTCTTATTTTCCAATTGAAGATGGCGATCTTTATATTGAATGAACTGATTTTTAAGCCTAATTTTGTCTTCTCTTATATTTTTATTGAAGATGACATTCTCTCGGTCCCAAAGGAAATTTTTGCGGATTTTTCTGAGCTCCGGATTATTTTCCACATTTTCTCGAAGATATGGAACTTTTTATTAAATGATATGATTTTTTGGCCTAATTTTGTCTTCTCTTAATTTCCATTTGAAGTTGGCGATCTCCAGGTTCCAACAGACATTTTTTGCGGATATTTTTGTGCTTCGAGATAGTTTCCCTATTTTCTGGAATATATAGATTGTTTTATTAAATGACATCAGAGAAGACAAAATTTGGCCAAAAAAATGTCCGTTGGGATCGGGAAATCGCCACCTTCAACTGAAATATATGAGCAGACAAAATTCGGAACCAAGAAATCACCATCTTCATCTATAAAAATGTCCGTTGTAACCAAGATTCAATTGAAAAGATTTTTATTTATAATTTTCTGAGCTTGGTGCTCTTTTTTACATTTTATAAACCATATGGATCTTTTAACTAAATGATATGATTTTTGGCCTAATTTTATCTTCTCTTGTATTCCAGTTGAACATGGCGATCATCCGGTTCCAACGGGAAATTTTGCGGATTTTTCTGAGCTAGGGATTAATTTCCATATTTTCTGGAAGATATGGATATTTTATTATATTATATGATTTTTGTAGCCTATTCTCTTATTTTTAAGTTGAAGATGGTGATATCTCGGTTCCAACAGACATTTTGGCCGATATTTCTAAGCTCGGTCCTAGTTTATACATTTTCTGTAAGATATGGATCTTTTTATTAAATGATATAATTTTTCTAGCCTAATATTGTCGTCTCTTATTTTCAATTGATGATGGCGATCTCCCTGTTCAAACGGAAATTTTTGCATATTTTTCTGAATGCAAGGCTATTTTCTACGTTTCATTGAGATATTGATCTTTTTATTAAATGATATGATTTTTATAGCCTACGTTTGTCTTCTCTTATTTCTTTACGTGAAGATGCCGGTTTCCTAGTTCCAACAGACATTTTTGTGGATTTTTCTGAACTTTGAGGCTATTTTCTGTATTTTCTGGAAGATATTGATCGTTTTATTAAATGTTATGATTTTTTGGCCTAATTTTATCTTCTCTTATTTTTTTCATTGATGATGTCGATCTATTGAAACCATAGAATAATTTTATAGATTTTTCTGTGGTATGGGCTATTTTATGTATCTGGAAGATATCGATCGTTTTATTAAATGAAATGATTTTTTTGGCCTAATTTTGTATTCTCATTTTTTTCCTTAAATTTTGCGATCTCTCGGTTCTGACGGATATTTTTGCAGATTTTTCTGAGCCCGGGGTTATTTTCTACATTTTATGGAAAATAATAATCTTTATATTAAATGAAATGATTTCTTTTGCCTATTTTTGTCCTGTTTATTTATCAGTTGAACATAATGATCTCACGGTTCTAACTGACATTTTTGCGGATTTTCTGAGCTTTGTACTATTTTCTTTATTTTATGGAAGAAATGGATGTTTTTATCAAATGATATGCTTTTTATAGCTTAAGTTTGTCTTCTATTATTTGTAGTTGAAAATGGCGATCTCTCGGTTCCAACAGACAATTTTGCGGATTTTTCTGAGCTCTGAGCTATTTCTACATTTTATGGAAGATTTGAATATTTTTATTAAATGATATGATTCTTATAATCTAAGTTTGTTTTCTCTTATTTTCTAGTTGAAGATGGCGATCTTTATATTGAATGATATGATTTTTTGGGCTAATTTTGTCTTCTCTTATATTTAAGATGGCATTCTCTCGGTCCCAACAGACATTTTTGCGGATTTTTCTAAGCTCTGGGCTAATTTCCATATTTTCTGGAAGATATTGACTGTTTTATTAAATGATATGATTTTTGACCTAATTTTGTCTTCTTTTATTTTCATGTAGAATCTGGCGATCTCCCGGTTCCAAATGACATTTTTGCAGATATTTCTGAGCTCCGGGCTATTTTTCACATTTTCTGAAACAAATGGATCGTTTTATTAAATGATACCAGAGAAGACAAAATTAGGCCAAGAAATATTCGTTGGAACCGAAAAATCGCCATCTTCAACTAAAATATAAGAGAAGACAAAATTTGGAACCATGAAATCGCAATCTTCATCTATAATGTCCGTTATTATCGGGATATCGTCATCTTCAACTGAAAAGATTGTTATATATCATTTTCTGAGATTAGTATTTTATTCTACATGTTATAAAAGATATGGATCTTTTTATTAATTAATATGATTTTTCTAGCCTAAATTTGTCTTTTCTTATTTTCCTGTTAAAGAAGGTCATCTTTCATTAAATGATATGATTTTTTGGCCTAATTTTGTCTTATCTTACATTCCAGTTGTAGAGGGCGATCACCCAGTTCCAATGGACTTTTTCACGTATTTTTCTGAGCTCCGACCTATTTTCCACATTTTTGGAAGATTTGGTTTATTTTATTAAATGAAATGATATTTTTGCCTAATTTTGTCTTCTCTTATTTTCCAATTGAAGATGGCGATCTCCAAGTTCCAACGGACATTTTTGAGGTTTTTTCTGAGTTTGGGGCTCTTCATATTCTGGAATATATGTTTATTTTTATTAAACAATATGATTTTTCCGCCTAATTTTGTCTTATCATATTTTCAGTTGAATATGTCGATTTTCTAGTTTCAACAGACATTTTTGCTGATTTTTCTGATCTCGGAGAAATTTTTCTACATTTTTTGGAAGATATGGATCTTTTTATTAAATGATATGATTTTTGCCCTAATTTTGTCTTGTCTTAGCTTTCAGTTGATGGCGATCTCCCGGATCCTACAGATATTTTTGCGGATGTTCTGAGCTTCGGGCTATTTTTAAAATTTTCTGGAAGATATGGATCGTTTTATTCAATGATACAACTTTTTGGCCCAATTTTGTCTTCTCATATTTTTATATTGAAGAGTGCAATCTCCTGGTTCCAACGGATATTTTTGCATATTTTTCTGAGTTTGGTGTTATTTTCTACATTTTCTGGAAGACAAGTATCTTTTTATTAAATGATATGATTTTCATACCCTAATTTTGTCTTCTCTTATTTTTTTCTATTGAAGATGGCGATCTCCACGTTTCGACAGACATTTTTGCTGATTTTTTAAGCTTAAGGCTATTTTCTATATTTTTTGAACGATATGGAGATTTTATTAAATGATATGATTTTTATAACCTATGTTTCGCTTAGCTTATTTTTCAGTTGAATATGACAATCTCCCGGTTCCATCGGACATTTTTTCAGATTTTTCTAAGCTACGGCCTATTTTCTAAATTATCTGGAAGATATGAATAGTTTTATTAAATGATATGATTTTTGGCCTAATTTTATTTTTTCTTATTTTTTGCGTTGAAAATTCCGTTCTCTCGATTCCAACTGACATTTTACCGATTTTTCTAAGCTCATGGCTATTTTTTTGCATTTTCTAGAAGATAAGGATCTTTTTATTAAATGATATTATCTTTGGCCTAATTTTGTCTTCTCTTATTTTTAAGTTGAAGATGACGATCTCACTGTTCCAATTTAATTTTGCCGATTTTTCTCAGATCGGGGCTATTTTCTGCATTTTTAGGAAGATATGGATCGTTTATTTAATGATACAATTTTTTTCGTTAAATTTTGTCTTCTCTTATTTTTTTCAGCGATCTCCCAGTTCCAACTGCAGGTTTGCAGATTTTTATAAGCTCCGGGCTATTTTCTATATATTATGTAAGATATGGATTTTTATATTAAATAATATGATTTTATAGCATAATTTTGTCTTCTCTTATTTTTTTCAGTTGAACATGGCGATCTCTCGGTTCCAACGGACATTTTTGCGGATTTTTTGAGTTTGGTGCGATTTTCTGCATTTTATGAAAGATATGTGTATATATATTATGTGAAATGATTTTTTGTTCTTATTTTGTTTTCTCTTATTTTTCTATTGAAGATGTCAATCATTCAATTCCAACGGACATTTTTTGGATTTTTTTAAGCTCGGGGATATTTTCTAAATTTTATGAAAGATATGGATCTTTTTATTAAATGAAACGATTTTTATCGTCCAATTTTGTCGTCTCTTATTTTTCAGTTGAAGATGGCGTCTCCCGGTTCAAATTGCAAATTTTTATGAGCTTGGGGCTATTTTATGCATTTTCTAGAAGATATGGTTTGTTTGATATGAATTTTTGGCCTAAATTTGTCTTCTTTTATTTTTTTCTTTGAAGATGGCGACCTCTTGGTTCCAACAGAAATTTTTGCGGATTTTTTGAGAAACAGGCTGTTTTCTACATTTTCTGTAAATATTGATCATTATAAATGATATAATATTTATAGCCTAATTTTTTCATCACTTATTTTTCATTTAAGGGTGGTGATCACCCTGTTCCAACAGACTTATTTGAGGATATTTCTGCGCTCGAGTCTAATTTCGATATTTTTAGAAAGTTTTATATTTTTATTAAATGATATGATTTTGGGCCTAATTTTGTCTTCTTTTCTATTTTCGGTTGAAGAAGGCTATCTCCCAGTTCTACGGACATTTTTGCGGATTTTTTAAGCTCGGGCCTATTTTCTACATTTTCTGTAAAATATGGATCTTTATATTAAATGATATGATTTTTATAGCCAAATTTTATCTTGTCTTATTTTTCAGTTGAATATGACGATCTCCCGGTTCCAACAGACTTTTTGCGGACTTCTCTGAGCTTCGGAATATTTTCTATATTTTCTAGAAAATATGGATGTTTTTATTAAATGATACGATTTTTTGACCCAATTTTGCATTTCCCTTTTTTAGTTGAAGACGACGATCTCTCGGTTCCAACGGACATTTTTGCATATTTTTTGAGCCCGACGGTGAATTTTACATTTTCTGTAAGATATGGATCATATTTAATGATATGATTTTTAAATCCTAATTTTGTCTTCTCTTAATTTTAAGTTGTACATGGCGATCTCCCGGTTCCATCGGATATTGTTGTAGATTTTTCTGAGCTCGGCATTATTGTTTACATTTTCTGGAAGATATGGATGTCTTATTAACTGATGATTTTTATAACCTAAGTTTCCCTTCTCTTATTTTTCAGCTGAAGATGGTGATCTCCCGGTTCCAACGGATATTTTTGGTGATTTTTATGAGCTCGGAGCTATTTCCTAAATTTTCTGAAAGATATTGATCTTTTTATTAAATGATATCATTTTGGCCTAATTTTCTATTCTCTTATTTTTAATTGAAGATGGGGTGATCTCCCGGTTCCAACAGACCTTTTTGCGTATTTTTCCTGGCCTCAGGACTATTTTCTGCATTTTCTGGAAGATTTGGATCTTTTGTATTGAAATATATTATTTTTATACCCTAATTTTGTTTTCTGTTATTTTTTAGTTGAAACTGGTGATCTCCCTGTAACAATGGTCATTTTGCGGATTTTTCTGACCTCAGGACTATTTCTACTTTTTGTGGAAGATATGTATCTTTTTTATTAAATATGGCGATCTTTCGGTTGAATATCCATATTTTTGGCTTAATTTTGGCTTAATTTTGTCTGAGAAAGATCCATACTTTTCTCAGAAAGATCCCTGTAATTCGGTTGAATATCCCTGTAATTTTGTCTTAATTTTGGCTTAATTCGGTTGAATATCCATGTAACAATATCCATATTTTTGGCTCAGAAAGATCCATATTTTTGGCTTAATTTTGTCTACTCTTGTTTTTAAGTTAAATATGGAGATCTTTCGGTTCCAATGGACACTTTTGCAGATTTTTCCGAGCTTTGGGCTATTTTCTACATTTTCTAGAAAATATAGAACTTTTTATTAAATGATGTGATTTTTCTAGCCTAATTTTGTCTTCTCTTATTTTTCACTTGAAAATGGCGGTCTTCCAGTTCCAACGGACATTTTTGCGAGTATTTCTGACCTCGGGGCTATTTTCTGTATTTTCTGAAACAATCGGTCGTTTTATTAAATGCTATGATTTTTCCCAAAATTTATCTTCTCATATGATTTTTTGTTGATGATGGCGATCTCCCGATTCCAACGGATATTTTTACAGATTTTTTTGAGCTCTGGGCTATTTACTCTATTATCTGGAAGATATCGAACGTTTTATTAAATGATATGATTTTTTGGCCGAATTTTGTTTTCTCTTTTATTGTTAAATTTAGCGGTCTCTCGGTTCCAACAGATATACTTACGGATATTTCTGAGCTCTCGGCTATTTTCCATAATATCTGGAAGATATCGACCGTCTTATTAAATAATATGATTTTTGGCCGAATTTTGTTTTCTTTTTTTGTTAAATTTAGCGATCTCCCGGTTCCGACAGATATTTTTGCAGATTTTTCTGAGCTCGGGGATATTTTCTACATTGAATGGAAAATAAGAATTTTTATATTAAATGAAATGATCTTTATTGCCAAATTTTGTCTTCTTTTATTTTTCAGTTGAACATAGCGATCTCCGGGTTCTAACGGAATTTTTTTTTGGATTTTTTGAGCTCGGTGCTATTTTCTTTATTTTATGGAAGATATGGATCTTTTTATTGAATGATATGATTTTTATAGCTTAATTTGTCTTCTATTATTGTTAAGTTGAAGATGCGTTCTCCCAGTGTTCCAACTTACATTTTTGAGGATTTTCCTTAGCTTGGGGCTATTTTCTATATTTTATGGAAGATATGGATCATTTTATTAAATTATATGTTTTTATAACCGAAGTTTGTCGTCTTCTCTTATTTTCCAATTGAAGATGGTGATCTTTATATTGAATGATATTATTTTTTGGACTAATTTTGTCTTCTCTTATATTTTAGTTGAAGATGACATTCCCTCGGTCCCAAATGACATTTTTGCAGATTTTTCTGAGCTCCGGGCTATTTTCCACATTTTTTTGAAAGATATGGACCGTTTTATTAAATGATATGATTTTTGGCCTAATTTTGTTCTCTTATTTTCTAGTTGGAGGTTGCAATCTCCCGGTTCCAACAGACATTTTTGCAGATATTTCTGAGCTCTGGGCTTTTTCCACATTTTCTGGAAGATATTGATCGTTTTATTAAATGATATCGGAGAAGACAAAATTAGGCCAAAAAATGTTTATTGGAACTGGAAAATCGCCATCTTCAACTCAAATATAAGAGAAGACAAAATTCGGAAATAGGAAATCACCATCTTCATCTATAAAAATGTCCATTGTAATAGTGACATCGCCATCTTCAACTGAAAAGATTTTTATTAATGATTTTATAAGCTTAGTGCTTTTGCTACATTTTATGAAAGATATGGATCTTTTTATTAAATGACATGACTTTTCTAGCCTAAATGTTTCTTCTCATATTTTCTAGTTGAAGATGTCGATCTCCCAGTTCTAATGGAAATTTTTGCGGATTTTTCTAAGCTTTGGCCTATTTTCGACATTTTTTGGAAGACATGGAACGTTTTATTAAATAAAATGATATTTTTGCATAATTTTGTCATCTCTTAATTTCCAGTTGAATATGGCGATCTCCCGGTTCCAATAGACATTTTTTCGGATTTTTCTGAGCTCGTGGATATTTTCTACATTTTCTCAAAGATATGCATCTGCGTATTCCATTATATGATTTTTGTAGGCTAATTTTGTCTTCTCTTATTTTTCAGTTGAAGATGGCAATATCCCGGTTACACCGGACATTTTTGCGGATATTTCTTAGCTCGGGACTAGTTTCTACATTTTCTGTAAGATATAGATATTTTTATTAAATGATATGATTTTTCAATCCTAATTGTCTTCTCTTATTTTTCAATTGAAGATGGCGATCTCCTGGTTCCAACGGAAATTTTTAAGGATTTTTTCAGAACTCATCGCTATTTTCTATTCTTTATTTTCGATCTTTTTATTAATTGATATGAATTGATATGAATTTTATAGCATATGTTTAATTCTCTTATTTTTAACTGGTAGTCTCCCAGTTTCAACGGACATTTTTGCGGATTTTTCTGAACTCGGCGCAAATTTTTTGTATTTTCTGGAAGATATCGATCGTATTATTAAATGTTTATGCTTTTTGGCCTAATTATTTCTTCTCTTATTTTTTTTGTTGATGATGGCGATCTCCTGGAACTAACAGATATTTTTGCAGATTTTTCTGTGCTATGGCCTATTTTCGGTATTATCTGGAAGATATCGATCGTTTTATTATATGAAATGATTTTTTGGCCCAGATTTGTCTTCTCTTTTTTCGTTAAATTTGGTGATCTCTCGGTTCTAACAGATATTTTTGTGGATTTTTCTAAGGTCGCAGATATTTTCTACATTTTATGGAAAATAAGAATCTTTATATTAAATGATATAATTTTTATTGCCAAATTTTGTCTTCTCTTATTTTTTAGTTGAAAATGGGATATTATAGTTCAGATGGACATTTTTTCGGATTTTTCTTGAGCTTGGTGATATTTTCTTTACTATAGGGAAGTTATGGATATTTTTATTAAATGATATGATTTTGATAGCTTAAGTTCGTCTTCTATTATCTTTAAGTTGAAAATTACGATCTCCTAGCTCTAACGGATATTTTTGGGGATTTTTCTGAGCTCTAGGCTATTTTCTACATTTTATGGAAGATATGGATCTTTTTATTAAATGATATGATTTTTTATAACCTAAATTTGTTTTCTCTTATTTTCTAGTTGAAGATGGCGATCCTTATATTGAATGATATGATTACTTGGCCTAATTTTGTTTTCCCTTATATTCAGTTGAAGATGGCTTTCTCTCGGTCCCAAAGGAAATTTTTGCGGATTTTCTGAGCTCCGTGCTATTTTTCACATTTTTTGGAAGATGTGGAACGTTTATTAATGATATAATTTTTAGCCTAATTTTTCCTTCTGTTAATTTCCAGTTGAAGTTGGCAATCTCTCGGATCCAACAAACATTTTTGGATATTTCTGAGCTCCCGAATATTTTCCATATTTTCTGGAAAATATGGATCGTTTTATTAAATGCTATCAGAGAAGACAAAATTAGGCCAATAAATGTCCGATGGAACTAGTAAATCGTTATCTTCAACTTAAATATAAGAGAAGACAAAATTCGGAACTAGGAAATCGCCATCTTCATCTATAAAAATGTTTGTTGTAACCGGGATATTGCCATCTTCAACTGAAAAGATTTTTATATATCATTTTCTGAGCTTAGTGCTCTTTTATACATTTTATGAAAGATATGGATATTTATATTAATTGATATGATTTTTCTAGCCAAAATTTGTCTTCTCTTATTTTCCAGTTGACGATGGCAATTTTCCAAATTTTTGGAAGATATGGATCGTTTTATTAAATAATATGATATTTTGGCCTAATTTTGTCTCATCTTATTTTTTCAGTTGAAGATTGCGATCTCCCGGTTCCAACAGACATATTTGCGGATTTTTCTGAGCTCCGGCCTATTTTCCACATTTTTGGAAGATAATGATCGTTTTATTAAATGCTATGATTTTTTTGTTTATTTTGTCATTTTAGATTTTTTTGTTGATGATGGCGATCGCCCGGTTCCCACAGATATTTTGAGGATTTTTCTGAACACGTAGCTATTTTCTGTATTATCTGGAAGATATTGGTCGTTTTATTAAAAGATATGATATTTTGACCGAATTTTGTCTTCTCTATTTTCGTTATACGTTTTGTGCTCTCTCGGTTCCGACGAATTTTTTTGCAGATATTTCTGTGCTCAATGATATTTTCTATATTTTATAAATAATAAGAATCTTTATATTAAATAATATGCTTTTAATGCCAAATTTTTTCTTCTCTTATTTTTTAGTTGAATATAGCGATCTCCCTGTTCTAATGGACATTTTTGCGGATCTTTTGAGCAATGTGCTATTTTCTTTATTTTATGGAAGATATGGACCTTTTTATTAATTGATATGATTTTTATATCTTAAGTTTTCCTTTTATTATTTTTTAGTCGAAGATGAAGATCTCCGGTTCCAACGGACTTTTTTGCAGATTTTTCGGAGCTCATGGCTGTTTTCTACATTTTTGGAAGAAATGGATCTTTTATAAAATGATATGATTTTAATAACCTAAATTTGACTTCTCTTATTTTCCAGTTGAATATGGCGATCTTTACATTGAATGATATGATTTTTTGCTCTATTTTGTCTTCTTTTATATTTTAGCTGAAGATGGCATTCCCTTGGTCCTAACAAATATTTTTGCCGATTTTTCTGAGCCCCGAGATATTTTCCACATTTTCTGGAAGATATGGATCGTTTTATTAAATGATATGATTTTGGCTTATTTTGTCTTCTCATATTTTTCAATAGAAGTTGGCGATCTTTCGGTTCCAACGGACATTTTTGCGGATATTTCCGAGCTCTGAGCTAATTTTCAAATTTTCTGGAATATATGGATCGTTTTATTAAATGATATCAGAGAGACAAAATTAGGCCAAAATATGTCCGTTGGAATCGAGAAATCGCAATCTTTAATTGAAATATAAGAGAAGACAATATTCGAAACCGGGAAATCGCCATCTTCATCTATAAAAAATTCCATTGTAACCGGGATTGTAACAAAATTCTCTTATTTTTCAGTTGAGATGGCAATATCCCGGTTCTAACGGACATTTTTGCCCATATTTCTCAGTTTGGGACTAGTTTCTACATTTTCTGTAAGATATAGATCTATTTATTAAGTGATATGATTTTTCTATCATAATTTTGTTTCTCTTATTTTTCAATTGAAGATGGCAAACTCCCGGTTCCAACGAATATTTTTGCGGATTTTTCAGACCTCGACGTTATTTTCTGCATTTTATTGTCGATATGGATATTTTTACTAAATGATATAATTTTTATAGCCTACATTTATATTCTCTTATTTTTCACTTGAAGATGGCAGTCTCCCAGTTCTAATGGACATTTTTGCGCATTTTTCGAAACTCGGGGATATTTTATGTATTTTTTAGAAGATACCGATCGTTTTATTAAATATTATACTTTTTGGGCTAATTTTCTCTTCTCTTATTTTTTTCGTTGATGATGGAGATCTCCCGGAACCAACTAATATTTTTGTGGATTTTTCTGTGTTATGGCCTATTTTATGTATTATCTTGAAGCTATCGATAGTTTTATTACATGATGTGATTTTTGGCCTAATTTTGTCTTCTCTATTTTCGTTAAATTTGGATGTCTCTCGGTTCTGACGGATATTTTTGCGGATTTTTCTGAGCTCGGGGATATTTCTACATTTTATGGAAAATATGCATCTTTATATTAAATGATAAGATTTTTATTGACAAATTTTGTCATCTCTTATTTTTCAGTTCAACATGGCGATCCCCGGTTCTAACGAACATTTTTTTGGATTTTCTGAGCTCGGTTCTATTTTCTTTACTTTATGGAAGATGTGAATCTTTTTTGATAGCATACATTTGTCTTCTATTATTTTTAAGTTGAAGATGATGATCTCCCGGTTCCAACGGATATTTTTGCAGATTTTTCTAAGCTTCGGGCTATTTTCTACATTTTATGGAAAATATGAATCTTTTTATTAAATGATATGATTTTTATAACCTAAATTTGTTTTCTCTTATTTTTCAATTGAAGATGGCATCTTTATATTGAATGATATGATTTTTTGGCGTAATTGTGTAGTCTCTTATATTTTAGTTCAAGATGGCATTCTCTTGGTCCCAAAGGAAATTTCTGCAGATTTTTCTAATCTCCAGGCTTTTTTCCACATTTTCTGGAAGATATGGAATGTTTTCTAGCCTAATTTTGTCTTCTCTTATTTTTCAATTAATAATGGCAATATCCTGGTTCGAACGGAAATTTTTGTAGATTTTTCTGAACTCGGTACTATTTCTACATTTTATTGTAGATATGGATCTTTTAAATAAATGATATGATTTTATAGCCTACATTGCCTTCTCTTATTTTACACTTGAAGAAGCATGTGTCCTGTTTCCAACCGAATTTTTTGCTACCTTTTCTGACCCGAGGGCTATTTTCTGTATTTTCTGGAAGAAAACAATCATTTTGTTAAATGCTATGATTTTTTGAATATTTTTGTCCTCTTAGATTTTTCGTTGATTATGGCGATCTCCCGGTTCCCACGGATATTTATGAGGATTTTTCAGAGATCTGGGCTATTTTCTGTATTATTTCGAAGATATCTGTCGTTTTATTAAATGATATGATATTTTGGCCTAATTTTGTCTTCTCTGTTTCTCATTAAATATTTTGTGTGCACATGATTTCGACGGATATTTTTGCGGATTTTCCTGAGCTCAAGGATATTTTCTACATTTTATGAAAAATAAGAATCTTTATAATAAATGATAAGATTTTTGTTGTCTCATTTTGTCTTCTCTTATTTTTCAGTTGAATATAGCGATCTCCCGGTTCTAACGGACATTATAGCAGATTTTCTGAGCTCTATGCTATTTTCTTTATTTTTCGGAAGATATGGACCTTTTTATTAAATGATATGATTTTTATAGCCTAAGTTTGTAGTGTATTATTTTTAAGTTTCAGGTAATGATCTCTCGGTCCCAACGGACATTTTTGCGGATTTTTCTAAGCTCCGGGTTATTTTTTACACTTTATTAAAGATATGAATTTTTTAATAAAATGATATGATTTTTATAACCTAAGTTTGTCTTCTCTTATTTTCCTGTTGAAGATGGCGATATTTATAATGAATAATATGATTAGTTGACCAAATTTTGTCTTCTCTTATATTTCAGATTAAGATGGCATTCTCTCGGTCCCAACAGACATTTTTGTGTATTTTTCTGAGCTCGGTGCTATTTTCCACATTTTCTGGAAGATATGGATCGTTTTATTAAATGATATGATTTTTGGCCTAATTTTTTCTTCTGTTATTTTCCAGTAGAAGTTGACGATCTCCCGGTTCCAACGGATATTTTTGCAGATATTTCTGAGCTCCATGCTATTTTTCACATTTTATGGAATATATGGATCGTTCTATTAAATGATATCTGAGAGACAAAATTAGGCCAAAAAATATCCGTTGGAACCGGGAAATCGCCATCTTCATTTATAAAAATGTTCGTTATAACCGGGATATTGCCATCTTCAACTGAAACGATTTTTCTAAATCATTTTATGAGATTGGTCCAAAAAATTTCAGTTGGAACCAAGAGATCACCATCTCCAATAGAAAAATAAGAGAAGAAAAATTAGAACCTAAAAATCATATCATTTAATATATAAACCCATATCTTCCATAAAATGTAGAAAACATCACCAATCTCAAAAAAATTCACAAAAATGTCCATTGGAACCGGGAGATGGCCATGTTATACTTTAAAAATAAGAGAAGACAAAATTATGATATAAAAAATCATATCATTTAATATAAAGATCAATATCTTATAGAAAATGTAGAAAATAGCCCGGATCTCATAAAAATCCTCAAAATGTCTGTTGGAACCGAGAGATCGCTATCTTCAACGGAAAAAAATAAGAGAAGACAAAATTAAACCAAAAAATCTTATCATTTTATAAGACGATTCGTACTTCCAGAAAATGCAGAAAAAACCATTGATCTCAGATAAATCGATAAAATGTCAGTTGGAACAGTTAGATCGCCATCTTCAACTTAAAAAAATAAGAGAAGACAAATTAGGCCAAAGATGATATCTATTCTATAAAAGAGAGCATATTTTGAATTTTGTCCCTGTAGGACAAGCTGACTAGGACAAGGGGTTATGACTAGGACAAGGGCTTGATCACTAGGATGGGAATAGCTCAGCCTTTGATTTGAAAACTTGAAATTTGAAAGGTGAAACTAAAAATTTGGGGGGGGGGAAGCTCAACCTTCACATGTTCAAAACTGAAAATTGGAGGGGGGATGTCACACCAACTGATTCACAACAAAAAACTAGGGGGAATAGCTCAGCCATGTTCCCACAAAAAGCTCGGCCTCCCATTTTGTGATCTAATTTTGATCCTTAACATTCGCTAGAACCCAACATGAGGGATGTTATCAAGAGAAATTGGATAAAAGAATTTGGACAAGAGAAATTGGATAAGAGAATTTGGACAAGAGAAATTGGATAAGAGATTAGTGCCAGAATTGCTCACCGCACACAACCACTCAATACTCAGAATTGCTCAGCGCACCCAACCACTCAAAAATCGGAACTGCTCACCGCACATAACCACTCAAAAATCGGAATTGCTCAGCACACACAACCACTCAAAAATCGGAATTGCTCAGCGCATACAACCACTCAAAAATCGAAATTGCTCAGCGTACATAACCACCCAAAAATCGGAATTGCTCAGCACACACAACCACTCAAAACTCAGAATTGCTCACCGCACAGAGCCACAAAACTGACTAGGACAATGGCTTGATGACTAGGATAAAGTTTTGGGATGAGGTTTTGAGAAAGTTTTGGGGGGAAAGTAGGAAACTTTGTATTATGAGGGGGAAAATTCAAACATCCCTCAAAATTCAAGCCAGCTCATATCCCTCCCCTTTCCAAAATTCAGAAACCCATTATCTATTTGCCCTCTATCATTGAAACATTCAAAATTCAAACATCCATCATTCTGTAGAGCTAGCACTTTTTGTAAAGCGGGGTCAAGCCATCACCTTCGTTCATTATTTATGGTTGCAAGGTGATATTCTCTTTGCTCTCTCATGCTAGCAATATGGATCTCTCTCAAGATTCATGGGTTGTTTTTTCCTGAAATTTAGAAGATGGCCTCTCTTCCTCTCAGGCAACTTGGGTGATTTTTTCTCTAATCTGCTTTTTTTTTTAATTTTACGCGGATGGTTGGATAAAAAATTTGTACAAGAGAAATTGGATAAAAGATGAGAGATACAACCCTGATTTTTGCATTTTTGCCCTTGGACCCTCCCAACACACCCAACCACACTTTTTATTATTCTCCCCCTTTCCGACCATTTTTCAATAATTGCTCAGCACACACGCCCGCTCAAAACTCAGAATTGCTCACCGCACACAACCACATAAAACTCAGAATTGCTCACCGCACACAACCACTCAAAACTCAGAATTTCTCACCGCACACAACCATTTTTTTCCAGTCCACGTGCACATGTGCATGTGTTATTTGCTATGAATTGATATAATGAGAGTGTGAAAATTATAAATAGAGAACACTAAAATTTTGAGAGAAGGCAATTTTTTGTGTTGAACTAAATTTTCTTGAGGGAACTAAATTTTGGGAGAGAACTAAAAATTTTAGGGGAGCTAAATTTTTTGGGGAAACAAAATTCTCTGTGGAGCTAAATTTTGAGTGACTAATATTTTTAACTAAATAAAAATTATTTATGCTTTAATTATTGTTATTCGTTTAAAATTTGGGGATTTAAGATTTTAACTGGGGAATATTTTAATGAACCGTGCCCAGTGGGCACGGGTAATGACTAGTATTTTTATATTAAACGATACGATTTTTTGGCCTAATTTTGTCTTCTCTGGTTTTTCAGTTGAATATGTCGATTTCTCAGTTCCAACGGATATTTTGGCGGATTTTTATGAGCTCGAAGCAATTTTTCTACATTTTCTTTAAGATGTTGATCTTTTTACTAAATGATATGTTATTTTGCCTAATTTTTTCTTTTCTTAGTTGTCAGTTGATGGGGATCGTCTGGTTCCAACATACATTTTTGCGGATTTTCTGAGCTCCATGCTAATTTCTAAATTTTCTGGAAGATATGGATAGTTTTATTAAATGATATGATTTTTGGTCTAATTTTAGTCTTCTCTTATTTTTAAATTGAAGAGTGTGATCTCCCGGTTCCAACAGATATTTTTGTGGATTTTTCTGAGTTCGGTGCAATTTTCTACATTTTCTGGAAGACATGTATCTTTATAGTAAATGATATGATTTTCATAACTGAAGTTTGTCTTCTCTTATTTTTCTATTGAAGATGGTGATATCATCGTTCCAACAGACATTTTTGTGGATTTTATGAGCTCGAGACTATTTTCTACATTTTTGGATGATATGGAGCTTTTTATTTAATGATATGATTTCTATAACCTAAGTTTCACTTATCTTATTTTTCTGTTGAATATGACGATCTCCTGATTCTATTGGACATTTTTGCGGATTTTTCTGAGCTCTGGCCTATTTTCTAAATTATTTGGAAGATATGAATAGTTTGATTAAATGATAAAAAATTTTGGCCTGATTTAGTTTTCTCTTATTTTTTAAGTTGAAAATTCCGATCTCCCGGTTCCAAATGACATTTTGTCGATTTTTCTGAGCTCAGGGCTGTTTTCAGCATTTTTCTGGAAGATATGTATCTTTTTATTAAGTGACTAGTCATTACCCGTGCCCAAATGGCACGGTTCATTTAAAATATTTCCCAGTTAAAATCTTAAATCCCCAAATTTTAAACGAATAACAATAATAAAAGCATAAATAATTTTTATTTAGTTAAAAATATTAGTCACTTACAATTTAGCTCCCAAGAGAATTTTGTTTCACGAAAATTTTTAGCTCCCCGCAAAATTTAGTTCCCCCAAAAATTTTAGTTCTCTCCCAAAATTTAGTTCGATCAAGAAAATTTAACACTAAAAATTAACTACTCCCAAAATTTAGTTCTCCAAAATTTTAGTGTTCTCTATCTATAATTTTCAAAAACTCTCATCATATCAATTCATATCAAAAACCCGTGCACATGTGCATGTGGACTGGAAAAAATGGTTGTGTGCGGTGATAAATTCTGAGTTTTGAGTGGTTGTGTGTGGTGAGCAATTCTGAGTTTTGAGTGGTTGTGTGCGCTGAGCAATTCTGAGTTTTGGGTGGTTGTGTGCGGTGAGCAATTCTAAGTTTTGAGTGGTTGTGTGCGCTAAGCAATTCTTGAAAAAAATGGACGGAAATGGTGAAGAATAATAAAAAGTGTGGTTAGGTGTGTGGGGAGGGTCCAGGGGCAAAAATGCAAAAACCGGGGTTGTATCTCTCATCTCTTTTCCAATTTCTCTTGTACAAATTTTCTTATCCAACCATGTGCGTAAAATAAAAAAAGCAGATTAGAGAAAAAAGAAATCACTCATGTCACCTAAGAGGAAGAGAGCCATCCTCTAAATTGCAGTAAAAAAACAACCCGTGAATCTTGAGAGAGATCCATTTTTGTAAACTGGTTTTTATGTATCTGGATTATTTATATTATATATATATTTTTTGGTGGATTTTCTCCTTATGCGTGTTTTCATCTCCATAGCTTTCATTTTCGATCGTTTCGTCGTGATTTTCTAGCTTCTTCCTTAGAATCGTCGATTTCGGAGTAAGTCATTTGTGACGGGCTTTATATCGGTCATATCTTATTGTTAGATCAAGCTTAGGAGTCTTAGGAATCGATCCCGGAGCTTCGCGCTCCATTTCGGAACTTTCTGTGCACATTAGCCGGTACAAGAAGGTGAACCGACCGACTAGATGACGATTTAGTCGGTCGGCAAACCTTCATGGACCGACTAGTAGGCTTTGTTAATTATTCAGGAGTTACTGTTTATCGTTAGTCGGTCTAAGAACATTTGTCGACCGACTAGGTTGCAAACTAGTCGGTCAGCAATCGTTCTTTAACCGACTAGCTCTATGATCATTTTTGATACCAAGTACTATTCATTCTTAGTCGGTCTAAGAACGTTCGTCGACCGACTAGATGAGAAACTAGTCGGTCAGTAGTTGTTCTTTGACCGACTAAATCTAAATCCTATTTTTGTACAGGAGTTACTGTTTACACTTAGTCGGTCTGCGTTGGTCAACCGACCGACTAGTTTCCAAACTAGTCGGTCAGTGGTTGCTCTTTGACCGACTAATCAGTGTCGAAACCCTAATTTCTGGGCGGCCGCCGGATTCTTCCTATAAATAGACCCGATCTCTTTCACTTTCTTTCTTTTCTCCTGAGCCATTGTCTTCCCTAAATCCTTCTCCATCTTCCCTAAACCCTTCCTCCTTCATCTCAAGCCTATCTCCACCATCCCAAGCTCCATCTCACCTCCATTGGCCAAGCTTCAATCTCCTCTTCAAAACCCCCTTTTAATCCATTTTCTCCATATTTTCCCCGTCATTTCAGATCTGAGCCGTGGTTCCCGGATCGTACATCCGTTGCCGTGGTTGCTCGGCGTCGATCTTCCGCTTCTATACGGTAGTGTTCGATCCTTTAATGTTTTCACAACCCACATTGATATTGTGAAACCCTAATAAAAATGGTTATTAGACATCATAGGATTCAATTAAGAAACCGGTTCTAGATATCTTTTCTAATGTTGTTTCTCTATAGCAGTGGTCCATTCACCATAGATAACATTTGTGTGACGTGCTTGTCGGCCGTCCTCGTCGGTATCAGGCAAGTGAAACTTGCATCTCTCGATTTGGGCCATGCCTTAGGCCATTACCTTGCTTTAGCGTAAAAGAGACTAGACGGTGAAAGGATAGCCGTCTGGACGCCATTGACCTAGCTTGACAACGAAGCTTGGCCCGTCACCTTCATCATGCTTGTATGTCACGTTTAATTTCACTTAACGGTACGCGTATTAACTGTAATGTCATCCATGCATCTTTAACTGCCACGTTTAATTTAAATTAATGGTACGCGAATATCTGTTCATGTCATTGCATTTTGCATGTCATGTTTAAATTCAATTAACGGTACGCGAATATCTGCTCATGTCATTGCATGCTTGAACACTCATCGTGATTGCGTAGCATCGCTACATACTAGTGCTACTTGTTCCGGCTAGGCACCCGTTTTACGGGCACCACCCTAGGACAATTACAAATCTGGCTCGTGGTCCAGAAAACGAGCTCAATACAGCCTGCGGGCAATAGGGCACTCGCCTGTGTGTGAGTGATCCCTTGTACTTGAATACAGCCTGCGGGCAATAGGGCGCTCACATGTGTGTGGGTGATCCCTTGTACTTGTTACTTGACAATACATGTCACACCTACCACTTGTTACTTGCTACTTGTACTTTCCTTGTTACTTCCATACGATACTTGCCATGCCATGCACCATACTTTAACTGCTAGGTTGTTAGTTTACCTTTCT
Organism: Scilla litardierei; assembly: GCA_030789695.1. Taxonomy (NCBI): domain Eukaryota; kingdom Viridiplantae; phylum Streptophyta; class Magnoliopsida; order Asparagales; family Asparagaceae; genus Scilla; species Scilla litardierei. The sequence continues at coordinate 117,736,967 of CM061133.1, read as the reverse complement.
TTCAGTTTCCTTGCACAAGTCTTTCGACTTGCTGACATGTGCCCTTTTCTCTTTTGGGTGACACATGTTAGATCCCGAGCCTGAGTTTGTCGCTGAGGACGTGGTGTTTGCTGACGCTGAGTCAGAACCCGCGTTGATCGAGGACTTCGTGGATACTGGAGATCAGTCTTAGTGACCTCGTAGAGCTTTCCCTTTTGTTTTAGACTGCTTTTAGTTATCGGTGCGTAGCACCCATACTATGTTGGTGTTTGTTTTGTTGGCCTTGTTCTGGGCCTTTAGACTCTTTCTTTTAGCCTGGTGGCTTTTCTGGATGTTGAACTTAATTTTCATGTTGGACAAATTCTGAGATTTGAGATTTTATTTTCTGTCTCTTCTTGTGTTATTATTGTTGTTCTGTTTGTGGTTACAAGGACCTGCTTACGTTTTATTGACGCTTATCGGGTTTGGGGCTTCACAGCTCCACTCTCGTGCGGACCTTTTCACGTCTCGTCTCCATTTTAGGGAAGCGGGGCGTGACAGGTTTTGTTGGTGGCCCATGCAGGTCCTTCTTCTGTAACTGCGATTATCGGAATAACGATAATAATATTAGAATGTCCAATAAACTAAGTTCGACATCCGAGTCATGAGCTATGAGTATAATTTGTTTCGTTTTCTGTGTCATTAGATAGCAGGAAGGCGATTCACCCGAGGTGGAGGTAGTGGTGCGCCCCCTCATGACGAGGAGCCTGAGCGGGAACCCACCAATGGAGAGATGATGCGGATGATGCTTCAGATGATTCAAGTGCAGCAGGGCGTGCTCCTGCAGGTCCAGAATGCTCCAGTTGTTCGAGCTGGTCGGGAAATCCAGGATGCCCCTCGCTCCGAGCCGGGAGCGAAGCAGTTTCGGGAGCTGGGTCCTGCTTATTTTGATGGTTCTGAAGGTCCTTTGGCTGCGGATGAGTGGATGATGAACATTGGGGATAACCTGGCGATGGCGAAGATTAACCCAGCTGGATGGGTTGATTTAGCTAAGAGGCAGCTGAAGGATAATGCCAGAAACTGGTGGGATGCTGAGGAGAAGATGTTGGAGGTGCCTATAGTTTGGGCTACCTTCAAGACCAGATTTGACGGAGAGTTCTTCCCGAAGGCTGCTAAGCAGGTGATGCTGCAGCGCTTCATAGATCTGAAGCAGGGGAGCTTGTCGGTGGATCAGTACCACCAAGAGTTCACGAGGCTCAGTCGGTTTGCACCAAAGATGGTGCAAGATGCCGATGAGAAAGCTCAGCGATTCCTGCAGGGACTGCTTTGGAGCTTCAGAGTTTTGTGACTTCCTCTGATCTGGAATCTTACTAGAAGGTTCTGGTTGCTGCGAGGAGGCAGGAGTTGAACCTGAGCCAGAGGAGAGGACATGTTTCTGGTGCTGGGAAGAGGCCTATGGAGCAGGCCAGGGCGGTGGTTAGGCCTGGTCTCAAGCCTAATCATCTGGTGCAGTTCAAGAGGCTAGGAGGGCCTATTCTGAAGACTTGCCATTTCTGCGGCAAGACCGGGCACCTCAGGGATCAGTGTAGGAGGTTCCTGGGGCAGTGTATTGTCTGCGGAGATCCTGCCCATACCATTAGGGAGTGCCCCAAGTCGAAGCAGCCTTGGCGGGAACCTATTGCAGCACAGCCGTTGCAGCAACGAGCTCCTGTGCCCGCTGGATGTGGAGCGCCCCTTGTTCCACAGAGACAGGCCTTTCAGCAGGCTGTTCCGCCGAGAGGGCAGGCTTTCCGGATGACTGAGGAGGAGAGCATGGCCATGGATGAGGTTATCACAGGTAACTTCCCTCCTAGCTGTTTCTTCCTTAGTTATGTTTGATTGTTAGATTATGTTTGGTTGCTTGCTCATGTTTGTTTGCTAGACTAGGGTTTAATTGTAAATTGCTTGTTAGGTGTGGTTTTGGTGTGCACATTTCGTGCACGAGTTCTCTTTGACTCTGGTGCATCGATGTGCATTATTTCTCGGAGCTTCGTGGAGAAGCATTCCTTGTCGACGTCCCCTCTTTCCAAGAGTTGGAATATCGTTACTGGGAATGGCGTGGTCTCGGTGCATCGTGGTTGCAATTCTTGCCCGTTGGTGGTTTGTGGACATGAGCTTTATGCTGATTTCATTGTCCATGACATCATCAACTATGATGCGGTCCTTGGGATGGACTGGCTTGCGAGCTTCTATGCTACGATCGACTGTCGGAGGAAGAAGGTCGTGTTCGAGATTCCCGGACACCCAGTGTTTGAGTTCAGCCGTGGTAGCAGTTCGCTTGGTCCTGTCAGATTTCGGGCCAGGCCGATGGGGTTTGTGGCTATGCAGATGGAGTTGGAGAGGCCAGCGGTTGTGCGGGACTTTGATGACGTCTTCCCCGAGGAGATGTCTGGTTTGCCACCTGATCGAGCTCTGGAATTTTCTATTGATCTTATTCCGGGAGCGCAGCCCATTTCGAAGGCACCATATCGTATGGCGCCAGCAGAGTTGGAAGAGTTGCGTAGGCAGTTGGATGAGCTTATGCAGAAGGGTTATATCAACCCTAGTGTGTCTCCGTGGGGAGCACCGGTCTTGCTGGTAAAGAAGAAGGATGGTTCGCGTCGCATGTGCGTGGACTATCGGGAGCTGAATGTGGTGACCATCAAGAATAAATACCCGTTGCCTCGCATCGATGATATTTTTGATCAGCTTGGAGGTTCGAGGGTGTTTTCGAAGTTGGATCTGAGGAGTGGTTACCATCAGTTGAAGGTGAAGAAGGATGATGTTTCGAAGACAGCTTTCAGGACGAAGTATGGACACTACGAGTTTGTGGTTATGCCTTTCGGTGTAACCAATGCACCCACAGTTTTCATGAATCTGATGAATCTGATCTTCTATGACTTTTTAGATAAGTTTGTCGTTATCTTCATTAACGACATTCTGATCTATTCGAAGACGGAAGAGGAGCATGCCTCGCACTTGAGGACGGTGTTGGAGATTTTGAGGAAGCATCGGTTGTATGCTAAGTTTTCGAAGTGCGAGTTTTGGCTAGACAGAGTTGCTTTTCTTGGGCATGTGGTGACTGGAGATGGTATTTCAGTGGATCCCGAGAAGATCAGGGCCATCAGGGAGTGGCCTGTTCCGCTGTCAGCATCTGAGATTCGAAGTTTCCTTGGTTTGGCGCGATATTATCGGCGCTTCATTAAGAACTTTTCCCGTATTGCGGAGCCGATGACCAGATTGACGCGGAAGGATGTACCTTTTGTTTGGTCGGGTGATTGTGAGAATGCTTTTGGTGTTCTGAGGGAGAAACTGACGATTGCTCCTATTCTTGCTGTGCCTGATCGCAGCGGATGATTCGAGATCTTTTGCGATGCTTCTGGCAAGGGTCTCGGTTGTGTTTTGCATCAGCATGGACATGTGGTGGCTTATACTTCACGTCAGCTCAAGGTTCATGAGAAGAATTACCCGACGCATGATTTGAAGTTGGCTGCTGTTGTGTTTGCTCTTAAGATTTGGAGGCACTTCCTGCTGAGTGAGAAAGTGAAAATCTTCACTGATCACAAAAGCTTGAAGTATATTTTTACTCAGAAGGAGCTCAACATGCGACAGCGTCGATGGTTGGAGCTCATGGTGGATTATGAGATTGAATTGCAGTATCACCCTGGCAAGGTGAATGTGGTTCATGATGCACTGAGTAGGCTTCCGGCGGTGATGGTGTTGACCTCGCAGTGGAGATTGCAGCAAGATTTTTGCGAGTCTGGTGTTGAGATTGTTCTTCCTGGGGAAGTTTCTCCGTTGATGAGTATGCAGATTCAGTCGACGATTGTGGATCGGATCAAGGCTGGCCAGGCTGAGGATCCGAAGCTGGTGAAGGTTCGGGAGCAGGTGGAAGCCGGTCTGTGGACTGACTTTTTGATTCATGAGGATGGCTCGCTGAGGTTTGGAGCTAGGTTGTGTGTGCCAGCTGGGGATATTAGAGAGGAGTTGATGGTGGAGGCACACAGTTCGCCGTATTCTGTGCATCCTGGTGGGACCAAGATGTACAAGGATCTTCGTCTGAACTATTGGTGGCATGGTATGAAGAGGAGTGTGGCTCGGAGTGTAGCCAAGTGTTTGGTTTGCCAGCAAGTGAAGGCGGAGCATCAGCGTACGGCCGGGTTGCTACAACCGCTTCTGATTCCGGAGTGGAAATGGCAACACATCACTATGGATTTCGTGACTGGACTACCTCGGAGTCCGAAGCAGAATGACGCGATTTGGGTGATCGTAGATCGATTGACCAAATCCGCGTACTTTATTCCGTTCCGAGTGGGACAGTCCACTGAGGCGCTAGCGAGGAGATATATGGAGGTAAATTCTTTTACTCTCCGTTTTTATTTCCTTTTCCTAGATTGGATAGTGATGTAACGTGAATTGTGTAGGGGATTGTACGACTTCACGGAGTCCCCGTGAGTATCGTATCGGACAGAGACACGAGGTTCACATCTCAGTTCTGGCAGAGTTTGCAGAGGAGTTTGGGTACGCGTCTGAGTTTCAGCATGGCATACCATCCACAGACGGATGGCCAGTCCGAGAGGACGATTCAGATCTTAGAGGACATGCTGAGGGCGTGCATGTTGGATTTCAAGGGTTCGTGGGAGGACCATCTACACTTGGTAGAGTTCTCTTACAACAACAGCTACCAGGCGTCCATTGGCATGGCGCCTTTCGCCGCATTGTATGGGAGGAAATGTCGATCGCCATTGAGTTGGGATGACGTTGGTGATATGGAGCTGTTGGGACCTGAGATGATTGTGGAGGCTGTGGATGTTGTCAGGAACATTCGGGAGAGGTTGAGAATTGCTCAGGACCGTTTTAAGCATTGGGCGGATGCTAAACGTCGTCCTTTGGAGTTTCAGCCTGGGGATCATGTGTTTCTGAGGATTTCCTCGAATCATGGAGTGATTCGCTTTAGGAAGCGAGGGAAGTTGAGCCCGCGATACATTGGACCGTTTGACATTCTGGAGAGAGTTGGCGAGGTAGCCTACCGCTTAGCCTTGCCGCCATCTTTGGAAGGAGTTCACAATGTTTTCCATGTGTCGCAGCTTCGTCGATACATTAGCGATCCATCTCATGCTGTGGATTTCTCGGAAATTACCGTTCGCCCTGATTTGACGTAAGACCAGCAGCCAGTGCAGATTCTGGACAGGCGTCAGAAGTCACTTCGGAACAAGGTTGTCAATCTTGTGAGGGTGATGTGGCGACACGGCTCGCCTGGAGAGTCTACTTCGGAGAGCGAGGATGAGATGCGAGAGCGTTTCCCACTTTTGTTCCCGGACACGTGAGTGTTGGGAAATTTCGAGGACGGAATTTTTCTTAAGTTGGGGAGGATGTAATGACTGGTTTTCATGTATCTGGATTATTTATATTATATATATATGTTTTGGTGGATTTTCTTCTTATGCGTGGTTTTCATCTCCGTAGCTTTCATTTTCGATCGTTTCGTCGTGATTTTCTAGCTTCTTCCTTAGAATCGTCGATTTCGGAGTAAGTCATTCGTGACGGGCTTCATATCGGTCATATCTTATTGTTAGATCAAGCTTAGGAGTCTTAGGAATCGATCCCAGAGCTTCGCGCTCCATTTCGAAACTTTCTGTGCACATTAGCCGGTACAAGAAGGTGAACTGACCGACTAGATGACGATTTAGTCGGTCGGCAAACCTTCATGGACCGACTAGTGGGCTTTGTTAATTATTCAGGAGTTACTGTTTATCGTTAGTCGGTCTAAGAACATTTGTCGACCGACTAGGTTGTAAACTAGTCGGTCAGCAATCGTTCTTTAACCGACTAGCTCTATGATCATTTTGATACCAAGTACTATTCATTCTTAGTCGGTCTAAGAACGTTCGTCGACCGACTAGATGAGAAACAGTCGGTCAGTAGTTGTTCTTTGACCGACTAAATCTAAATCCTATTTTTGTACAGGAGTTACTGTTTACACTTAGTCGGTCTGCGTTGGTCAACCGACCGACTAGTTCCCAAACTAGTCGGTCAGTGGTTGCTCTTTGACCGACTAATCAGTGTCGAAACCCTAATTTCTGGGCGGCCACCGGATTCTTCCTATAAATAGACCCGATCACTTTCACTTTCTTTCTTTTCTCCTGAGTCATTATCTTCCCCCAAATCCTTCTCCATCTTCCCCAAACCCGTCCTCCTTCATCTCAAGCCTATCTCCACCATCCCAAGCTCCATCTCACCTCCATTGGCCAAGCTTCAATCTCCTCTTCAAAACCCCCTTTTAATCCATTTTCTCCAGATTTTCCCCGTCATTTCAGATCTGAGCCGTGGTTCCCGGATCGTACATCTGTTGCCGTGGTTGCTCGGCGTCGATCTTCCGCTTCTATACGGTAGTGTTCGATTCTTTAATGTTTTCACAACCCACATTGATATAGTGAAACCCTAATAAAAATGGTTATTAGACATCATAGGATTCAATTAAGAAACCGGTTCTAGATATCTTTTCTAATGTTGTTTCTCTATAGCAGTGGTCCATTCACCATAGATAACATTTGTGTGACATGCTTGTCGGCCGTCCTTGTCGGTATCAGGCAAGTGAAACTTGCATCTCTCGATTTGGGCCATGTCTTAGGCCATTACCTTGCTTTAGCGTAAAAGAGACTAGACGATGAAAGGATAGCCGTCTGGACGCCATTGACCTAGCTTGACAACGAAGCTTGGTCCGTCACCTTCATCATGCTTGTATGTCACGTTTAATTTCACTTAACGGTACGCGTATTAACTGTTCATGTCATCCATGCATCTTTAACTACCACGTTTAATTTAAATTAATGGTACGCGAATATCTGTTCATGTCATTGCATTTTGCCTGTCATGTTTAAATTCAATTAACGGTACGTGAATATCTGCTCATGTCATTGCATGCTTGAACACTCATTGTGATTGCGTAGCATCGCTACATACTAGTGCTACTTGTTCCGGCTAGGCACCCGTTTTGCGGGCACCACCCTAGGCCCATTACAAATCTGGCTCGTGGTCCAGAAAACGAGCTCAATACAGCCTGCGGGCAATAGGGCACTCGCCTGTGTGTGGGTGATCCCTTGTACTTGTTACTTGACAATACATGTTACACCTACCACTTGTTACTTGCTACTTGTACTTCCCTTGTTACTTCCATACGATACTTGCCATGCCATGCACCATACTTTAACTGCTAGGTTGTTAGTTTACCTTTCTTTCAGTTTCCTTGCACAAGTCTTTCGACTTGCTGACATGTGCCCTTTTCTCTTTTGGGTGACACATGTTAGATCCCGAGCCTGAGTTTGTCACTGAGGACGTGGTGTTTGCTGACGCTGAGTCAGAACTCGCGTTGATCGAGGACTTCGTGGACACTGGAGATCAGTCTTAGTGTCCTCAAAGAGCTTTCCCTTTTGTTTTAGACTGCTTTTAGTTATCGGTGCGTAGCACCCATACTATGTTGGTGTTTGTTTTGTTGGCCTTGTTCTGGGCCTTTAGACTCTTTCTTTTAGGCTGGTGGCTTTTCTGGATGTTGAACTTAATTTTCATGTTGGACAAATTCTGAGATTTGAGATTTTATTTTCTGTCTCTCCTTGTGTTATTATTGTTGTTCCGTTTGTGGTTACAGGGACCTGCTTACGTTTTATTGACGCTTATCGGGTTTGGGGCTTCACAGCTCCACTCTCGTGCGGACCTTTTCATGTCTCGCCTCCATTTTAGGGAAGCGGGGCGTGACAGGTTTTGTTGGTGGCCTATGCAGGTCCTTCTTCTGTAACTGCGATTATCAGAATAACGATAATAATATTAGAATGTCCAATAAACTAAGTTCGACATCTGAGTCATGAGCTATGAGTCTAATTTGTTTCGTTTTCTGTGTCATTAGATGGCAGGAAGGCGATTCACCCGAGGTGGAGGTAGTGGTGCGCCCCCTCATGACGAGGAGCCTGAGCGGGAACCCACCAATGGAGAGATGACGCGGATGATGCTTCAAATGATGCAAGTGCAGCAGGACGTGCTCCTGCAGGTCCAGAATGCTCCAGTTGTTCGAGCTGGTCGGGCAATCCAGGATGCCCCTCGCTCCGAGCCGGGAGCGAAGCAGTTTCGGGAGCTGGGTCCTGCTTATTTTGATGGTTCCTTTTTGCCCACATTGTCTAGACAAATTATCTATGATGAAAATAATAATTAGTTGTCACATAGCTCTACATATGGACTTGAAGGACATTTTGTTTACACTATCTAGTTTGCAGCTTACTTTAAACACCATAACATTTGGCTTTGATTTGTGGGCCTCTTGTCACACTTCAGCTGACTGGCAAAAAAATAGAAGGGGTTTCACTTTAGACTTTGTCACACAGTTTATTAAACTTAACTTTTCATTGTATTATAAAATATTTTGAGTCTTTGAACTTGATGTTATTGCCATAAATCTTTTCAGCTTTTCTTGTGTTGTGTATACTTCGAACAGAGCAGCATAGTATCTCCTCAGCCTCTCAAAGAATGGCCATGCCTCCAAATATTGTTCAATTACAATTAGAGATTCATTTGGCCAACCATGCAATTTTCACTTATATTGCACTATCCATGTTTATGTGTATTTTATCGTACTTTTAAGTACAGTACCATTACATCCCATAAAATTTCAAGTTTGCTTCAGATTTGTCTTTTTCCCACGATGTAGCCATCTTTTCAATAATGAAATGTTATCCCTTCTGCCTCTCAAAGCTAATATTTATGCACAGACAATTTCATGTGTTAATACATTTCAAATTAATCCCCAGCACAGATGATTATGAGTACTCTTATCACAGGAAGGGTGAGGAAAAGAAAAAAAGGAAGAAGTTCACCAACATTTCAAATATTAATAATTCATGTCCGCAAACAAATATGAAATATGTGCAAAAAAACATTTGGGATTACTATTTACCTCTAACATCAACGTCTGATTCTAGGTTTGCATCAGAATTCTGCTAAAAGTGCTATATGATCAGAGGACCACTCTTGAGAAGGAAGTGGTGTGTCCTTGCGCAAGCTTTCCTCATCCAGGAGTTCCAACAGTGATTCCACTGTCAATGAGTCCACTGAAATACAGTGTGTGAACACATAACCACACAGAACCAAAGTTCTAAAACAACATCGAAGAAAGTATGTAATTAAATAGTGTACCTGTGTAAAATATGTAATCAAGGGTCCCAATAAATTCCCTAGTACAATTTGTGAACAAAGGTTCATTTGCAGGGTCCAATTTTCTTCTTGTTGCTATAGCCCGAGATGAACCCCAACCATTCTGGCAAAAGATGAATATGCGCTCACCTGTAGAATGAATATTCATCAAAAGTTTGGACAAATGGAAAATTATAGGTCAGGCAATTGATGGTTATTACCAAAGGGAGCTGGTGGTTCAACTTTGTTGCATGTCGTAAAATATTAAGGGGGTTTACCGCCAAGTCTGGATGCATTTGGTCAACCTTACCCATTGCAAGGAGTGTATGAGGAGCACTGCATTCCCATTTTATATAATCATGGTTAGGAGATGAGATACATACACGTACAAATACTATGTGTATATGTGTATATTAACTGATGCCATCAGAAACCAGATACATACCTTCCTGGAAGAGAATTAAAATCTTGGCAAACCAACATTGGTATATCTGTAATAACAGCAATTTTCTCCCACCCTTTCAAAAGAGTGTGTACCTACAAGAAAAGATTATGGAAGATTTTGGAAAGGAGATAAAGAAACTATCAAAAAATCAAATTGCTCAATGCATACCTGCTAGAGCTTTATGTCCTTGTGATCCTGATGGACATTGACATGCGTGTTTGCCTATAGTGGGGTCAAAAACATAAATGTTATGAATCGCGAAATGACAGAAAACATAATGCATAGCACCATGTGTAAATTGTAAGGCATATAAACTCTTAACATTAGTCCGAATGGATGTTGACATAAGTGATTGCCCAGAAGTATCTGTAGTAGACAAATTGGCCTGCAGCCTTATTTGGTAAACAACATTATATGAAAAAAAATATAATCTGATTTACCAATTAATAAGTTCATGGAATCAATTCCCTCAACAAAAAAGGCAGGATAACGATCAAATTACAAATAAAGACAGAAAACTCAATCTGAATCCATTCCAATCAAATGAACAAAGAAGATACATTCCTAAAGAAAGCAAACTCACTCCATGCTGCTTGAGAGATCCATTACTGAAGAAAGCATGGCACACAATCATGCATGCAACATGCTCCGTCATAGAGCTACATCACCCAATTGCAAAATCAGCTATAGTTCTCCAGAGGGAGCCATTAATATGAAGAGTTAAGTTATGAAGGGATGGCGTATGATATTGGAATGAACAAAGGAAAAAGAAACTAAAGTTGCCATCTTGCATTCCATATTAAAGCCCCATGAGCAAAATGACAATTCAACTTGAAGCATAAAATAAGATGTTAAAAAAGAGCGAAATGTAGGAGAACCTTGATCAAAACAACTTGAACATGATTTCCAGACAACTCATTCGTATAGCATGAGCATGGAATAAAGATCAATAATGCGGAAAAAATCAAAACAGAACCCAAAGAAGAAATTCTCTTGGTGCAAATTTGTTACATCAAACCACCTATAATTACTCTAACAAAATTATTCAGATACCAATCAACGAAAGAAGAATATAAAGATGATACGTAGTAATAAACAACCTTACCTTATAGGGCCAGTGAATTTCTCCCTCACTGATTTGGGACCAACGAACATTATATTAACCGATAATTTCACTCTGTCCTCCAAAAAGGAAATTTGCATTCCAGCTCTAATCCTGGCAGCATTACCATCATAACTAACCAAAAACTAAAGAAAATAATAGCAAAAAAGTACATTTGACGGAAAAACGCATATATACTCAAGCGAAAAATGCATTTAAACGCTTATATACCAATCATATAAGCAAGTTTGTGTTTACATGGAGAGGTAACAAATCTTCACACTGCCATATATGTTGATTCTATCAAATACGTATCCTTTCAATTTGTAATTATTCATTTCATATGCAAATATATATTAGGTGCCCTCAATTGATATATCGCTTTGCAACAAAGAGAATATATAGGTCGGGTTTCAAATAGCATCAACTCAATTCATATAACCCCAAAAAATTCATAAAACGACACTGAAAGTTTCGCTTGTGCTATTAAAAAGAACAAAAGTATTTACAGTGACATAGCATAAAGAAAGAAAGCTACAATTTTATAAACTATGGTGGAGAAACTCTATGGAAGAAATTCTGCTAATAAAAGGCAATGCATGTGAGTTTGTGGGCAGACGCTATAGCGCCGTTAAATCAATAACATGAGCTGGCTCTATATGAAATATGAAAGAAAAATGTAGGAAATATCAATAGTATACTATCGCTGAGATATCCTGCAATATCAGATGTTCCATGCCCAGAGCATGAGCTCAAATTTTATATGATCACCAAGCTGTTTCTTTCTATGAAAATCTATAAAAGAAAGCAACATCAATAATAGCAAGCTAGATGAAACAATAAGCTAGGTCACAATGCAACCAACAAACTGTTTTGTACCTAACTCAGTTGACGGTTTTCTATTGCTATTATCCGAAAAATACAGATGATTTTAAAAGTGCATATTTCTTCGGTAAGAAAAATCCAGACAATTTACCTTTCATGCACTTTAAAGCAATGCTACTTGTATATGTAATCTGCAATAACACCAAATAACCCCCATTAACTTGAGAAATCTTTCACGCAGAAAGTTCGGAGATTCTTATATGGAATCCACATGAATTGACATAAAACTTGCTCCCAGAGGACCTCCAACTAAAAAGAACTTGATCCTCATCAATGAAGAAGTTGACATTTTTGTTAAGTCTGGTGGTGCTTGTGTTATGAGATGGTGGTTGAAAACTGATTATAAAATTAATTAAAGAACATTTGGGTTGCAATGGACTTATTTTTGGTTCTATAAACATGGTATGTGGACCTATAAACCTAGATATTGATGGCATCATAGCGACTTAGGATATATAAGTTTTATGTAAAATCTTTGCTTATGATAAAATTACATATGGTCTGTTAATGCATGTTTATCACTTAGGTCTTGCAAGTGGAATTGGCCGCTAGCTATCGTTGTCACGTCTTAAGTAATTATGAAATATTCAATGCACATGGTGAGGCGTGACAATTGATTAACAATATGGCCTCTCTACCGTTGTCACCTCATAAGTGATTATATGAAATATTCAATGCACATGTTGAGGCGTATGTTGAGGCGTATGTTGAGGCGTGAAACCATGATTAACAATATGGCATGTCTGGCACCTTGTGGTTGATGTCATGTTGAAAAGTCAACAACAATCTAAAATCCATAAGCATGTTTACAATGTCAAACATCTCATGATAGTGGACTTATGACCCAACAAAAGAGCAGTTGAAATGTCAGATTGAGAATAAAAACACCAACACGATGGACAATAAGCAACCGTAAGAACTCACTATTGGAGCAAATCTAATTCTTAAAGCTACAAACATATATCATTGTGCAACATCATCTGAGTTTTGTTTTCCACTAAATAAATAAATAAATAAAGTTGTAACTTGTGATATATAGCTTTCAATCTGTAGCATAAGATGTAACAGAACAAAGATGCATTGCAGAATAACCAAAATGAAATGACCAAAGAATTGCCAATATGATACTTGCAATAGAATACCTGATCTAGTTGTGACGTCACAATTTAAATTAAAACAATTCACTATATTGTTGTTTCCATTTAAAATCTTGAGACAAACATTGCCATTTAAATCCACTGATCGAGGTATGTATGCTAGAAATATAACAACAAAGGAAGAACCTTGAAGTAAAGGACAGAATTCATGAATTGACCATAAGAAACCAAAATCATGGAATATTGAAAAAAATATATGTGACCTGTGGAATATATATATGTCCTAGGTTATCCCAGCAGTAAATACATCTTTTCATGTCCATATATAGCAATAAAAATCTTACATAAAAGAAAGACATTGGAAGGCAGATGAGAGAACTTCTTGTGACCATTAAGACTCAAGAGAAATTAAAAGAGGATTAGCTTATACAACTGATGTGACTGTCTTCGATTTGCTGAGTAATGAACATCGACCAAAACAGTAAATTGATAGAGTAATGTTGATACGATAACCCAAAACACATTGACTCCTGAATTTCACATTTCTAACTTTGAAATCATATAATTTGGCTTATTGGTAGGGTGGCACCCTGAAAATAGATCAAATGAGGCATTAGTAAATATGTGAACCAAACATGATAACCAGATTAGTATTTTTATTATTTAGTTTACTTAGTCATATCTAAGTGATCTTTTCCATCCCAATTTCAATTTTTATGAGATTATATGGTTATGTTTAGATATGCCTTATAATTCTTAAAAATAATAATAATACAAACAATATGTTTGAGCAAGATATCTTGCTAAGATGCTACTTAATGCTTAATATAAAGTGTTGTGCCAGGGAGAAATATCATAGTTGGACAACTGGAAACACAAAAATCTGAGTATGATGAGTTATTAAGCTTAGAACCTCAAGTTGATCCTAGATTTTTTAATTTAAAAAATATCAAGTTGGAACCTTAAGTATGATGAGTATTTTAATTTAAAAAATATCGGATTGCTCTGATACCCAACTAAACTCTTAAGATCAAAATATTTCTTACAATTGATAACAAATCCTAAACTAAGTTTCAATTACGTAAACAAAATTGAAACAACTTTTACATGCCCCTAAGACCATCGGAGATCAAATTTGAGGGGTCGAATACATTCGTTGCGTCATCAAGCTCATCCAATTTCAATCCCAATTTCAATTTTTATGAGATAATATGGTTATGTTTAGATATGTCTCATAATTCTTAAAAATAATAATTATACAAACAATATGTTTGATCAAGATATCTTTCTAGATGCATCTTAATGCTTAATATAAAGTGTTGTGCCAGGGAGAAATATCACAGTTTGACAACTGGAAACCCAAAAATCCGAGTATGATGAGTTATTAAGCTTGGAACCTCAAGTTGATCCTAGATTTTTTAATTTAAAAAATATCAAGTTGTAAACTCAAGTATGATGAGATATTTTAATTTAAAAAATATCGGATTGCTCTGATACCCAACTAAACTCTTAAGATCAAAATATTTTTTACAATTGATAACAAATCCTAAACTATGTTTCAATTACGTAGACAAATTTGAAACAATTTTACCTGCCCGTAGGACCATCGGATATCAAATTTGAGGGGTCGAATCCATTCGTTGCGTCATCAAGCTCATCCATGCTGAATACCTGATAAGGGGTCAGCCCGAGTGTACCTATCCTCACAGCTTGAGATAGATGCCCTACAAAGAAGATGAACACAAACTCAATGTTCGTACATGCATTCTAGTTTACAGAAATAATAAAGAAAATTTGATTTATTAATGATATCATATCTTATTACCATCTGTACAAATCCATTGTTGTATGAATTATTTTGGATTGCATTGCCCCGTCAGAGGGAGGCAGAATATGTAGCCTTTTAGTTCGACTTGTCATTGAAAGTATCCAAAGATCAAGCCATATCAACTTATATGTTATATACACTGAATGAGTTAGACAGACCCTGAGACAGCCAATTTTGCCTGGTAAGAAAGTTTTTGAATGTGACAATTGAATCACTTCACCAAAATCAAGAAGGAACCTTGCAGTTAATACACCCGGGCCTCGCAGATTAAAAGCTTAAACAATCAGATGTTCCAATCTATCTACAGACTTGCCAGAGGCTGGCAAGTTACCTGAGTTCAAAAGGCAGGAAGAACCACCACTTGGGGAAATCTAAATGTTCATGTAAATATCAAGGAAAAAGTAATAGATTGCATGAAAACATTATATTCAGTAAGTGAACACTAATTGAGAATTTAGCAATATTTAGAAACCCCAAGCACTTTTCAGCCACACATTCAACTCGGGAAGGGAACTCTAATCAGTAAATTAGCAATATTCATACACGAAACACTGGACGTTTCCAGCCGATAGCATGGATTCTCACATTCGACAGGAAATTCTCAGAATCAATTATAGAAGACATATGGAGTAATGAAAATTGTCATAACAGATTATATGAAATCCAACTAAAATCATCATATCAGTGAGTGAGTTAAACTGATGGTTTTGAACTCACTTGTACCCATATGCAACTGTGCACCCATCCGCACTCTGCAAAATCCTAATCCAAAAATTATACCCATATCACAATTGATCGCCAATCCAAAACAACCGACGGCAAGATCAAAACCTGGAGATTCAATTGGGAAAGGAGATCAATTAAATCATTTTCCTCACTGAGATCTCAATTAAAAATCGAACCTTTTCAGCGTTCTTCAGACCGATGGCACCTCTTCAAATCAATGGCGGACTACTCTTTCCCTTCAGATCGATGGCACCTCTTCAAATCGATGGTGCCTGGTTCCCTTCAGATCGGGGCCTTTTTTCCTCGTTCCCTTCAAATCGATGGCGCCTCGTTTACTTCAGATCATCGCCTTTTATCCTCGTTCCCTTCAGCTCGATGGTGCATCTTCAGATCGATCAGCGGGTTTTGGGGAGGAGGGGGCGAGAGAGAGAGAGAGAGAGAGAGAGAGAGAGAGATCAGCGGGTTTTGGGAGGAGGGGAGAGAGAGAGAGAGAGAGAGAGAGAGAGAGAGAGAGAGAGAGAGAGAGAGAGAGAGAGAGAGAGAGAGAGAGAGAGAGAGAGAGATCAGCGGGTTTTGGGAGGAGGGGAGAGAGAGAGAGAGAGAGAGAGAGAGAGAGATCAGCGGGTTTTGGAAGGAGGGGAGAGAGAGAGAGAGAGAGAGAGAGAGAGAGAGAGAGAGAGAGAGGTTTTAGTGAGGAGGGGGGCGAGAGAGGGGGGCGAGAGAGGGGGGTCCCCCAAAGTCAGCAGAGTATTTGTCTCCCCAGGTTCTGTTTTGAAATACAAATTTCAAACTTATAAGTTTTCAAGCCAAATCAAATGTTTCCCCCCAAGTTTCCCTCCAAAACTTATCCAATTTCTCTTATCAAATATCTCTTATCCAAAAACTCATCATAACATCCCTCATTTTTATACCCCAATCTCTTATCCAAATCTCTTGTCCAATAACCCATGATAACATCCCTGTTTTATAATATAGATATCATCTTTGGCCTAATTTTGTCTTCTCTTATTTTTTAAGCTGAAGAAGGCGATCTAACTGTTCCAACTGACATTTTATCGATTTTTCTGAGATCGGTGCTTTTTTCTGCATTTTCTGGAAGGTATGGATCGTCTTATAAAATGATATGATTTTTCGGTTTAATTTTGTCCTCTTATTTTTTCGTTGAAGATAGCGATCTCTCGGTTCCAACAGACATTTTTGAGGATTTTTATGAGATCCGGGCTATTTTCTACATTTTCTATAAGGTATCGATCTTTATATTAAATGATATGATTTTTATATAGCATAATTTTTCTTCTCTTATTTTTTAAGAATAACATGGTGATCTCCCGGTTCCAACGAACATTTTTGTGAATTTTTTTGAGCTTGGTGCTATTTTCTACATTTTATGGAAGATATGGGTTTATATATTAAATGATAAGATTTTTAGGTTCTAATTTTGTCTTCTCTTATTTTTCTATTGGAGATGGTGATCTCTCTGTTCCAATGGAAATTTTTTCTGATTTTTGAGCTCGGTACTATTTACTAAATTTTTTGGAAGATGTGGATATATTTATTAAATGATATGTTTTTTACCGTATCATATTTTTCAGTTGAAGAGAGCGTCTCCCGGTTCAAATGGAAATGTTTTCGAATTTTGATGAGCCTGGGACTATTTTGGGCATTTTCAGAAGATACGGATCGGTTTATATGATTGTTTGGCCTAATTTTGGCTTCTCTTATTTTTTTCGTTGAAGATGATGATCTCTTGGTTCTAACGGACATTTTTGCGGATTTTTTGAGATACGTGTTATTTTGTACATTTTCTGTAAGATATGGATCTTTATAAATGATATGCTTTTTATAACCTAATTTTGTCTTCACATATTTTTCGTTTGAGGATGGCGATCTCCATGTTCCAATGGACTTTTCTAAGATTTTTCTGAGCTCGGTCTATTATCTATATTTTTTGAAAGATATGTATTTTTATTAAATGATATGATTTTTTGGCCTAATTTTGTTTTCTCTTCTTTTTCTGTTGAAGAAGGTGATCTCCTGGTTCCAATGGACTTTTTTGTGGTTTTTTCTAAGCTCGAAGCTATTTTCGACATTTTCTGTAAGATATGGATCTTTGTATTAAATGATATGATCGTTATAGCCTAATTTTTTCTTCTCTTATTTTTCAGTTGAATATGACAATCTCCCGGTTCCAACAGGCATTTTACAGACTTCTCTGAGCTCCAGACTATTTTCTATATTTTCTGGAAGATATGGTTCATTTTCTTAAATGATAAGATTTTTTGGCTTAATTTTGCCTTTCCTTTTTTAGCTGAAGACGACGATCTTCCGATTCTAACGGACATATTTGCGAATTTTTCTGAGCTCAGCGCTATATTTTACATTTTATGTAAGATATGGATCTTTATATTAAAGCATATGCTTTTTAAATCCTAGTTTTATCTTCTCCTTTTTTAGTTGTAGATGGAGATCTCCCGGTTCTATCGGATATTGTTGCAAAATTTTCTAAGCTCGGGATTATTTTCTACATTTTCTACAAGATATGGATGTTTTATTAAATGACATGATTTTTATAACCTAAGTTTCTATTCTCTTATTTTTAAGTTGAAGCTGGCGATCTCCCGGTTCCAACTGATATTTTTGTTGATTTTCCTGAGCTCGGTGCTATTTCCTAAATTTCTTAAAGATATTGATCTTTTTTAAATGAAATGATTTATAGCCTAATTTTGTCTTCTCTTATTTTTTTAGTTGAAGATGGTGATCTCCTCGAACCAACGGACATTGTTACAGATTTTTCTGACCTCAGACTTATTTCTACTTTTTGTGGAAGATATGTATCTTTTTATTAAATTATAAGATTTTTTCGCTTAATGTTCTCATCTCTTATTTTTCTGTTGAATATGGCAATCTTTCGGTTCCAACGGATTTTTTTGCGGATTTTTCTATGATTGCCGATTTTTTTCTACATTTTCTAGAAAGTATGGATCGTTTTATTAAATGATATGATTTTTCTAGCCTAATTATGTCTTCTCTTATTTTTCACTTGAAGATGGTAGTCTCCCATTTCCAACGGACATTTTTACGATTTTTTCTGACCTTGAAGCTATTTTCTGTATTCTCTAAAAGATATCAATCGTTTTATTCGATGATATGATATTTGGCCTAAATTTATATCCTCATATATTTTTCGTTGATGATGGCAATCACCCAGTTCCAATGGATATTTTTGAGCATTTTTCTGAGCTCTGTGCTATTTTCTATATTATTTGGAAGATATCGACCGTTGTTTTAAATGATATGATTTTTGGCCGAATTTTGCTTTCTTTTTTTGTTAAATTTAGCGATCTCCCGGTTCCAACTGATATCTTTACAGATTTTTTGAGCTCTGGGTTATTTTCTATATTATCTGGAAGATATCGATCGGTTGATTAAATGATATGATTTGTTGGCCGAATTTTGTTTTCTTTTTTATTAAATTTAGCGATCTCCCGGTTCCGAAAGATATTTTTACAGATATTTGTGACATCGAGGATATTTTCTACATTTTTGGAAAATAAGAATCTTTATACTAAATGATATGATTTTAATGCCAAATTTTGTCTCCTGTTATTTTTCAGTTGAAGATATCGATCTCCCGGTTCCAACAGACATTTTTTCGGATTTTCTGAGCTCGATGCTATTTTCTTTATTTTATGGAAGATGTGGATCTTTTTATTAAATGATATGATTTTTATAGCTTAAGTTTATCGTCTATTATTTTTAAGTTAAATATGCGTTCCCCCGGTGTTCCAACTAACATTTTTTCAAATTTTTCTATGCTCATAGCTATTTTCTACATTTTATGGAAGATATGGATCTTTTTATAACCAAAGTTTGTCTTCTCTTATTTTCCAATTGAAGACGGCGATCTTTAAATTGAATGATATGATTTTTGGCCTAATTTTGTCTTCTCTTATATTTCAGTTGAAGATGGCATTCTCTCGGTCCCATCAGACATTTTTGCATATTTTTCTAAGCTCTGAGCTATTTTTCACATTTTCTGGAAGATATGGATCGTTTTATGAAATGATATGATTTTTGGCCTAATTTTGTCTTATCTTATTTTCCAGTAGAAGTACGTGATCTCCTGGTTCCAACGAACATTTTTGCGGATATTTCTAAGCGCGAGCTTTTTTCCACATTTTCTGCAAGATATAGATCGTTTTATTAAATGATATCAGAGAAGACAAAATTAGAACAAAAAATGTTTGTTGGAACCAAGAAATTGCCGTCTTCAACTGAAATATAAAAGAAGACTTAATTTGGAAACATGAAATCACCATCTTCATTTATAAAAATGTCCATTGTACCAAGGATATCGCCATCTTCAACTGAAAATATTCTTATATATTATTTTCTGAGCTTTGTGCTATTTTCTACGTTTTATGAAATAAATGGATCTTTTTATTAAATGATATGATTTTTCTAGCCTAAATTTGTCTTCTCTTATTTTTTCCAGTTTAAGATGTCGAACTCCTGGTTCCAAAGGATATTTTTGCGAATTTTCTGAGCTCAGGGCTATTTTATACTTTTTTCTCGAAGATATGGATCTTTTTATTACATTATATGATTTTTATAGTCTAATTTTGCATTCTCTTATTTTTCGATTGACGATGGAAATATCCCGGTTCCAACGGACATTTTTACCGATATTTCTGAGCTCGAGACTAGTTTCTACATTTTTCTGTAAGATATAGATGTTTTTATTAAATGATAAGATTTTTCTATCCTAATTTTGTCTTCTCTTATTTTTCAATTTAAGATGGTGATCTCCCGATTCCAATGGAAATTTTTGCGATTTTTTTGAACTCGACGATATTTTCTGTGTTTTATTGTTGATGTGGATATTTTTTTAAATGATATGATTTTTATAGCCTACGTTTATCTTCTCTTATTTTTCACTTGAAGCTGGCGGTGTCCTAGTTCCAACATACATTTTTTTGCGGATATTTCCGAACTCAGGGTTATATTTTTCGGAAGATATCGATCGTTTTATTAAATGTAATGCTTTTTTGGCCTAATTTTATCTTCTCTTTTTTCATTATGATGGCGATCTCTCGGAACCAACGAATATTTTTGCAGATTTGTCTGTGCTATGGCCTATTTTCTGTATTATCTGGAAAATATCAATCTTTTTATTAAAAGATATGATTTTTGGCCTAATTTGTCTTCTCTTTTTCGTTAAATTTAGTGATATCTCGGTTCTAACGAATATTTTTGCAGATTTTTCTCAGCTCGGTTATATTTTCTATATTTTATGGAAAATAAGAATATTTATATTGAATGATATGATATTTATTGCCAAATTTTGTCTTTTCTTATTTTTCAGTTGAACATGGCGATCCCCCAGTTCCTACGGACATTTTTTTGGATTTTCTGAGCTCGGTGCTATTTTCTTTACTTTATGGAAGATATGGATCTTTTTATTAAATGACCTGATTTTAATAGCTTAAGTTTGTCTTCTATTATTTTTAAGTTGAATATGACGATCTCCTGGTTCCAACAGACATTCTTACGGATTTTTCTAAGCTCCGGGCTATTTTCAACATTTTAGGGAAGATATGGATCTTTTTATTAAATGGTATGATTTTTATAACCTAATTTTGTTTTCTCTTATTTTCCAGTTGAAGATGTCGATCTTTATTGAATGATATGATATTTTGGCCTAATTTTGTCCTCTCTTATATTTCAGTTGAAGATGGCATCTCTTGGTCCCAAAGGAAATTTTTGAAGATGTTTATAAGCTTCGGGCTATTTTCATATTTTCTGGAAGATATGGAATGTTTTACTAAATGATATGCTTTTGGCCTAATTTTATCTTCTCTTAGTTTTCATTTGAAGTCGGTGATCTCCCGGTTCCATCGGACATTTTTGCGGATATTTCTGAGCTCCAGGATATTTTCCATATTTACTAGAATATATGAATTGTTTTATTAAATGATATCAGAGAAGACAAAAGTACACCAAAAAATGTCTGTTGGAACCGAGAAATCGCCATCTTCATCTATAAAAATATCATGGATATCGTTATCTTCAACTGAAAAGATTTTTATATATCATTTTCTGAGCTTGGTGCTCTTTTATACATTTTATGAAAGATGTGGATCTTTTTATTAATTGATATGATTTTTCTAGCCTAAATTTGTCTTCTCTTTCTTTCTAGTTGAAGATGGCGATCTTTTTATTACTGGATATGATTTTTGACCTGATTTTGTCTTCACTTATATTACAGTTGAAGATGGCGATCATCCGGTTCCAACTGACATTTTTACAGATTTTTCTGAGCTCCGGCCTATTTTCCATATTTTTGAAAGATATGGATCGTTTTATTAAATGATATGATTTTTTGGCCTAATTTTGTCTTCTCTTATTTTGCCAGTTGAAAATTGCGATCTCTCAGTTCCAAGGACATTTTTGCGGATTTTTCTAAACTTGGTATTATTTTTTACATTTATCTGAAGATATGGATCTTTTTATTACATTAAATGAATTTTGTACCCTAATTTTTTCTTCTCTTATTTTAAGTTTAAGATGGCGGTATCCCTGTTCCAACAGACAATTTAGCCGATATTTCTGAGCTTGGGTCTATTTTTACATTTTCTGTAAGATATGTTTCTTTTTATTAAATGATATGGGTTTTCTAGCCTAATTTTGTCCTCTTATTTTTCAATTGAGATGGCGATCTCCCGGTTTCAATGAAAATTTTTCCGGATTTTTCTGAACTCAATTCTATTTTCTACATTTTATCGTAGATATGGATCTTTTTTATTAAATCATCTGATTTTATAGCCTCCATTTGTCTTCTCTTATTTTTCACTTGAAGATGCTGGTTTTCCGGTTCCAACGGAAATTTTTGTGGATTTTTCTGAAATCTGGGCTATTTTCTATATTTTGGGAACATAATGATCGTTTTAATTAATTCTATGATTTTTTTCTAATTTTTTCTTCTCTTAAATTTTCATTGATGATGGCGATCTCCCGATTCCCATCATGTTTTTAGGATTGTTCTGAGCTCTGTGCTATTTTTGTATTATCTGGAAGATATCGATCGTTTTATTAAATGATATGATATTTTGGCCCAGTTTTGTCTTCTAGTTTTTTCGTTAAATTTTGCGCTCCCCGGTTCCGACGGATATTTTTGCGGATTTTTCAGAGGTTGGGGATATTTTCTACATAATATGGAAAATAAAAATCTTTATATTAAATGATATGATTTTTATTGCCTAATTTTGTCTTCTCTTGTTTTAAGGTTTGGGGCTATGATCTCAGGTTCCAACGGATATTTTTGCCTATTTTTTGAGTTTGGGGCTATTTCTACATTTTCTGGAAGATATGTTTTTTATTAAACGATATGATTTTTTGGCCAAATTTGTCTTCTCATGTTTTTTGGTTAAATATGTCGATTTCCCTGTTCCAATGGACATTTTAGCGGATTTTTCTGAGCTCGGAGCAATTTTTCTACATTTTCTGGAAGATATGGTTCTTTTTATTAAATGATATTAATTTTTGGCCTAATTTTGTCATTTCTTAGGTTTCAGTTGATGGCAATCTCATGGTTCCAATGGACATTTTTTTGGATTTTCTGAGCTCCATCCTATTTTCTAAATTTTCTGGAAGATATGGATCGTTTTATTAAATGATACGATTTTTTGGCCAAATTTTGTCTTCTCTTATTTTTAAATTGAAGAGTGCGATCTTCCGATTCCAACGGATATTTTTGGGAATTTTCTAAATTTGGTGCTATTTTCTACATTTTCTGGAAGACTTGTATCTTTATTTTAAGTGATATGATTTTCATACCCTAATTTTGTCTTCTCTTATTTTTCAAATGAAGATGGCAATCTCGTTCCAACAGATATTTTTATGGATTTTTCTGAGCTCGAGTCTATTTTGTACATGTTCTCGTCGACATGGAGTTTTTAATTGAATGATATGATTTTTATAACCTAAGTTTTGCTTATCTTATTTTTCAATTTAAGATGATGATCTCTCGGTTCCATCAGATATTTTTGCAGATTTGTTTGAGCTCTGGCCTATTTTCTACATTATCTGGGAGATATGCATAGTTTTATTTAATGATATGATTTTTTGGCCTAATTTTAATTTCTCTTATTTTTAAGTTGAAAAGTCTGATCTCCTAGTTCCAACTGACATTTTGCCGATTTTTTGAGCCCGGGGCTATTTTTTGCTTTTTCTGGAAAATATGGATCTTTTATTAAATGATATCATTATTGGCCTAATTTTTTCTTCCCTTATTTTTTTCGTTGACGATAGCGATCTCCCAGTTACAATATACATTTTTGTCGATTTTTATGAGCTCCGGGCTATTTTCTACATTTTCTGTAAAATATGGATCTTTAAATTAAATGATATGATTTATATAGCATAATTTTGTTTACTTTTATTTTTTCGGTTGAACTTGGCGATCTCCCATTTCCAATGGAGATTTTTGCGGATTTTTTGAGCTTAGTGCTATTTTCTACATTTTACGGAAGATATGTGTCTATATATTAAATGATATGATTTTAGGCTCTAATTTTGTCTTCTCTTATTTTTCTTTTGAAGATGGTGATTCTCGGTTCCACCAGACATTTTTTTTTTTTGATTTTTCTGAGCTCGGTGCTATTTTCTAAATTTTTTGGAACATATGAGTATTTTTATTAAATGATATGATTTTTATCGTCTAAGTTTATCTTCTCTTATTTTTCAGTTGAAGATGGCGTCTCCTGATTCAAACAAAATTTTTTGCGAATTTTATGAGCTCGGTGCTATTTTTTGCATTTTTGGAAGATATTGATCGTTCTATTAAATGATATGATTTTTGCCCTAAATTATCTGATCTTATTTTTTCGTTGAAGATGACGATCCCTTGGTTCCAACAGACATTTTTGCAGATTTTTTGAGCTACGTGCCATTTTCTACATTTTCTATAAGATATGGATCTTTATAAATGAAATGATTTTTATAGCCTAAGTTTGTTATCACTTATTTTTCATTTGAGGATGGCAATCTTCTGGTTCCAACGGATATTTTTGCAGATTTTTCTGAGCTCTAGTCTATTTTCTACTTTTTTTGAAAGATATGTATTTTATTAAATGATATGTTTTTCGCCTAATTTTGTCTTCTCTTCTTTTTTCGGTTGAAGAAGGTGATCTCCTCGTTCCAATGGGCTTTTTTGCGGATTTTTCTAAGCTTGGGGCTATTTTCTACATTTTCTGTAAGATATGCATCTTTATATTAAATGATATGATTTTTATAGCCTAATTTTATCTACGCTTATTTTTCGTTGAATATGACGATCTCCTGTTTCCAATGGACATTTTGCGGACTTCTCTGAGCTCTAGACTATTTTCTACTTTTTCTGGATGTTAAGGATTTTTTTTAATTAAATGATATGATTTTTGGCCTAATTTTGTCTTTCTTTTTTCAATTGAAGATGACGATCTCCTGGTTCCAATAGACTTTTTGTGGATTTTTCCGGGGTCTGTGCTAATTTTTACATTTTCTGTAAAATTTGGATCTTTATATTAAATGATATGACTTTAAATCCTACTTCTGTCTTCTCTTATTTTTCAGTTGTAGATGGCGATCTCCCGGTTCCATAGGATATTTTTGCAGATTTTTTTTTGAGCTTGGGGCTATTTTCTATATATTCTAGAAGATATGGATGTTTTATTAAATGATATAGTTTTAAAACGTAAGTTTCTCTTCTCTTATTTTTAAGTTGAAGTTGGCGATCTCCTGGTTCCAACTAATAATTTTGTTGATTTTTCTGAGCTCAGGGCTATTTCCTAAATTTTCTGAAAGGTATTGATCTTTTTAATAAATGATAGGATTTTGGCCAAATTTTCTATTCTCTTATTTTTTTTCAGTTGAAGATGGCGATGTCACATTTCCTACGGACATTTTTGCATATTTTTCCTGAGCTTGGGACTATTTTCTCCATTTTTGTAGATATGGATCTTTTTTAAATATACTATTTTTATAGCCTAATTTTCTCTCCTCTTATTTTTTAGTTGAAGATGGCGATCTCCCGGTTCCGACAGACATTTTTACAGATTTTTCTAAGATCGATTGTATTTTTAAATTTTTTGTAGGATATGTATCCTTTTGTTAAATGATATGATTTATAGCCTAATTTTGTCTTCTCTTATTTTCAGTTGAAGTTGGCGATCTCCCCGTATCAATGGATATTTTTGCGGATTTTTCTGACCTCGGGCCTATTTCTACATCTTTTTATTAAATGATATGATTTTTGGGCTAAATTTTGTCTACTCATGTTTTTTAGTTGAATGTGGCGATCTTTCTGTTCCAATGGACATTTTCGCAGATTTTTCTGAGATTGGGGTTATTTTCGACATTTTCTAGACGATATGGATCTTTTGAATAAATGATATGATTTTTCTAGCCTAATTTTGTCTTATCTTATTTTTCGCTTGAAGATGGCGGTCTTCCAGTTCCAATGGATATTTTTGCGAATTTTTCTGACCTCGAGACTTTCTTCTATATTTTCTGAAAGATATCGATCGTTTTATTAAATAATATGATTTTTGACCTAATTTTATCTTCTTATATATTTTTCTTTGATGATGGCGATCTCCCGGTTCCAACAGATATTTTTACGGATTTTTCTAAGCTCTGCGCTATTTTTTGTAATATCTGGAAAATATCGACCCTTTTATTAAATGATATGATTATTTGGCTGAATTTTGTCTTTTTATGAAATTTAGCGATCTTCTGGTTTCGACGGATATTTTTGCAGATTTTTCTGGTCTCGGGGATATTTTCTACATTTTATGGAAAATAAGAATCTTTATATTAAATGATATGATTTTTATTGCCAAATTTTGGTTTCTCTTATTTTTCAGTCGAACATAGCGATCTTCCGGTTCCAACGGACATTTTTTCAGATTTTCTAGCCTGGTGCTATTTTCTTTATTTTATGGAAGATATGGATCTTTTTATAAAATGATATGATTTTTTTGCTTAATTTTGTCTTCTATTATTTTTAAGTTTAAAATGGCGATCTCCAAGTTCCAACGGACATTTTTACAGATTTTTCTGAGCTCAGGGCTATTTTCTCCATTTTATTAAATATATGGATCTTTTTATAAAATGATATGATTTTTATAACCAAAATTTGTCTTCTCTTATTTTTCTAGTTGAGGAAGGCAATCTTTACATTGAATGACAAGGTTTTTTGGCCTAATTTGGTCTTCTCTTATATCTTAGTTGAAGTTGGCATTCTATTGGTCTCAAATGACATTTTTTTGCAGATTTTTTTGAGCTCCGGGCTGTTGTCAAATTTTCTGGAAGATATGGATCGTTTTATTAAATGATATGATTTTTTGGCCTAATTTTATCTTCTCTTATTTTACAGTTGAAGTTAATGATCTCCCTGTTCCAACGGAAATTTTTGCGGATATTTCAGAGCTCCGGGCTATTTTTCGCATTTTCTTGGAAGATGTGGATCGTTTTATTAATTGAAACGGAGAAGACAAAATTAGGCCAAAAATATTTGTTGGAACCAAGAAATTTCCATCTTGAACATAAATATAAGAGAAGACAAAATTCGGAACGAGGAAATCACCATCTTCATGTATAAAATGTCCATTGTAACCGGGATATCGCCATCTTCTACAGAAAAGATTTTTAAATATCATTTTCTGAGGTTGGTGCATTTTCTACATTTTATGATAGATAATGGATCTTTTTATTAAATGACATGATTTTTCTAGCCTAAATTTGTCTTCTCTTATTTTCTAGTTGAAGATGTCAATCTCTCGGTTCCAATAGAAAGTTTTGCAGATTTTTCTGAGCTCTAGCCTATTTTCCACATTTTTGGAAGACATGGATCGTTTTATTAAATGATATGTATTTTGGCCTAATTTTGTCTTCTTTTATTTTCCAATTGAATTTGGCAATGTCCCGGTTCCAACTGACATTTTTGTGGATTTGTCTGAGCTCGGGGCTATTTTTTGTATTTTCTTGAAGATATGGATCTTTTAATTACATTATATGATTTCTATAGGCAAATTGTCTATCATTTTGGCAATTGAAGATGACGAATTCCCAGTTCCAACGGACTTTTTTGTGGATTTTTCTGAGCTCGGTGCTATTTTTTTACATTTTCTGTAAGATTTGGGTCTTTATATTAAAATATATGACTTTAAATCCTAATTTTGTCTGCTCTTATTTTTCAGTTGTAAATGGAGATCTCCCTGTTCCATCTGATATTTTTGCAGATTATTCTGAGCTCAGTGATATTTTCTACATTTTCTGGAAGATATGGATGTTTTATTAAATGATATAAATTTTATAACCTAAGTTTCTATTCTCTTATTTTTCAATTGAAGATGGCGATCTCCCGGTTCCAACGGATATTTTTGTTTATTTTTTTGAGCTCAGGGCTATTTCCTAAATTTTTTAAAAGATATTGATCTTTGTATTAAATGATATGATTTTGGCCTAATTTTCTTTTCTCTTATTTTTAAGTTGAAGATGGCGATCTCCTGGTTCCAACGGATATTTTTGCGTATATTCCCTGAGCTCGGGACTATTTTCTACATTTTTTGGAAGATATGGATCTTTTATATTGAAATATATTATTTTAATAGCCTAATTTTGTCTGCTCTTATTTTTTAGTTGAAGATGGCGACTTCCCGGTTCTGACAGACATTTTTACAGATTTTTGTAAGATTGATTGTAATTTTAAATTTTCTATAGGATATGTACCTTTTTGTTAAATGGTATGATTTTTATAGCTTAATTTTGTCTTCTCTTACTTTCAGTTGAAGATGACGGCCTCCCCGTATCAGCGGACATTTTTGCGGATTTTTCTAACCTCGAGCCTATTTATACTTCTTTTTATTACATGATATGATTTTTTGGCTTAATTTTGTTTACTCATATTTCTCAGTTGAATATGGAAATCTTTTTGTTCCAATGGACATTGTTGCAGACTTTTCTGAGATAGAGGTTAGTTTCGACATTTTCTAGAAGATATGGGTCTTTAAATTAAATTATATGATTTTTACATCCTAATTTTATCTTCTCTTATTTTCACTTGAAGATGCCGGTCTTCCAGTTCCAATGGACATTTTTGCGAATTTTTCTGACATCGAGACTATTTTCTGTATTTTCTAAAGATACCGATTTTTTATTAAATAATGTGATTTTGATCTAATTTTATCTTATCATTTATTTATCGTTGATAATGGCGATCTCCCGGTTCCAACAGATATTTTTGCGGATTTTTTTGAGCTCTATGCTATTTTTTAATATCTAAATTATATCAACCGTTTAATTAAATGATATGATTTTTGGCTAAGTTTTGTCTTTTTGTTCAATTTAACGATCTCCAGTTTCGACAGATATTTTTGCGGATTTTTCTAAGCTCGGTGATATTTTCTACATTTTATGGAAAATAAGAATCTTTATATTAAAGGATATGATTTTTATTGTCAAATTTTGTCTTCTCTTATTTTTCCGTTGAACATAGCGATCTCCCAATTCCAACAGACATTTTTTCGGATTATCTGAGCTCGGTGCTATTTTCTTTTTTAATGGAAGATATGGATCTTTTTATTAAATGATATGATTTTTATTGCTTAAGTTTATCTTCTATTATTTTTAAGTTGAATATGGCGATCGCTGGTTCCAACGAACATTTTTGCAGATTTTACTGAGCTCATGGCTATTTTCTGCATTTTAAAAAATGCAAGATATGAATCTTTTTATTAATTGATATGATTTTTATAACCAAAGTTTGTCTTCTCTTATTGTCCAATTGAAGATGGCGATCTTTACATTGAATGATTGATTTTTGGCCTAATTTTTTATTCACTTATATCTTTGTTGAAGATGGCATTCTCTCGATCCCAAAGGACATTTTTACAGATTTTCTGAGCTCTGGGCTATTGTCGACATTTTCTGGAAGATATGTATTGTCTTATTAAATGATATGATTTTTTGGCCTAATTTTGTCTTCCTTATTTTCCAGTTGAAATTGATGATCTCCCTATTCCAACGGAAATTTTTACGGATATTTCAGAGCTCCGAGCTATTTTCCACATTTTCTTGGAAGATTTGGATTGTTTTATTAAATGATATCAGAGAAGACAAAATTAGGCCAAAAAATGTTTGTTGGAACCGGGAAATCGCCATCTTCAACTTAAATATAAGAGAAGACAAAATTCTGACCCGAGAAATCACCATCTTCATTTATAAAAATGTCCATTGTAACCGGGATATCGCCATCTTCTATAAAAAATATTTTTAAATATCAGTTTTGAGCTTGGAGCTATTTTCTACATTTTATGGTAGATATGAATCTTTTTATTAAATGACATGATTTTTCTAGCCTAAATTTATCTTCTCCTTATTTTCCAGTTGAAGATGTCAATCTCTCGATTCCAATGGAAAATTTTGCAGATTTTTCCAAGCTCCGGCCTATTTTTCACATTTTTGGAAGACATGGATCGTTTTATTAAATGATATGTATTTTGGCCTAATTTTGCCTTCTCTTATTTTCCAATTGAATTGGCGATCTCCCGATTCCAACGGACATTTTTGCAGTTTTTCTGAGCTTTGGATTATTTTCTATATTTTCTCGAAGATATAGATCTTTTAATTACATTATCTGATTTTTGTAGGCTAATTTTGTTTTCTCTTATTTTTTAGTTGAAGATGGCAATATCCCGGTTCTAACGAATATTTTTGCCGATATTTCTTTGTTCGGTACTAGTGTCTACATTTTAAGTAAGATAAAGATTTTTTATTAAATGTTATGATTTTTCTATCCTAATTTTGTCTTCTCTTATTTTTCAATTGAAGATGGCAATCTCCCGGTTCCAACAGAAATTTTTGCAGATTCATCTGAACGCGACGCTATTTTCTGCATTTTATTGTCGATATGGATATTCTTATTAAATGATACAATTTTTATAGCCAACGTTTATCTTCTCTTATTTTTCACTTGATGATGGTTGTTTCCCAGTTTCAACGGAAGTTTTTGTAGATTTTTCTTGGCTCGAGGCTAATTTCTGTATTTTCTGTAAGATATCGGTCGTTTTATTAAATGGTATGATTTTTTGGCCAATTTTATCCTCTCTTTTTTCATTAAATTTGGTGATCTCTCGGTTCCGACAGATAGTTTTCGTATTTTTTGAGGAAGACGTGGATAATTTTATTAAATTATAGGTATTTTGGCCAAATTTTGCCTTCTCTTATTTTTTTCAGTTGAATATGACGATCTCCCAGTTCCAACGGACATTTTAGCGGATTTTTCTGAGCTCGGTGCTATTTTCTACATTTTCACGAAGATATGCATCTTTTTATTACATTATATGATCTTTATAGGCTAATTTTTTATTCTCTTATTTTTTAGTTGACGATGGTAACACTCCGTTCCAAGGATATTTTTGCCGATATTTCTCAGGCAGTGACTAGTTTCTACATTTTTTGTAAGATATATATCTTTTTATTAAATGATATGATTTTTCTATCCTAATTTTGTCCTCTCTTATTTTCCAATTGAAGATGGCGATCTCCCGGTACCAACAGAAATTTTTGCGAATTTCTCTGACCTCGAGGCTATTTTCTACGTTTATTGTCGATATGGATATTTTGATTAAATCATATGATTTTTAGAGCTACATTTATCTTCTTTTATTTTTCATTTGAAGCTGCATATCTCCAGTTCCAACGGAATTTTTGCGGATTTTTTTGAACTTGAGGCTGCTTTCTATATTTCTGGAAGATATTGATCGTTTTATTAAATGATAAGATTTTTGGCCTCATTTTGCCTTTTCTTATTTTTTTGTTAATGATGTCGATCTCCCGGAACCAATTGACATTTTTCGGATTTTTTCGAGTTATGCCTATTTTCTGTATTATCTTGAAGATATCGATCGCTTGATTAAATGAGATGATTTTTTGGCCTTATTTTGTCTTCTTTTTTCGTTACATTTGGCGATCTCCCTGTTCTGACGGATATTTTTGCGGATTTTTTGAGCTCGTGTATATTTTCTACATTTTATGGAAAATAAGAATCTTTATATTAAATGATATGATTTTTATCATCAAATATTGGTTTATCTTATTTTCAGTTGAACATGGTGATCTCCCAGTTACAGCCGACATGTTTTTGAATTTTCTGAGCTCGGTGCTTTTTCTTTATTTTATGAAAGATATGTATCTTTTAATTAAATGAAATGATTTTGATAGCTTTAGTTTGTCTTCTATTAATTTTAAGTTGAAGATGACGATTTCCCAGTTCCAACGGACATTTTTGCGGATTTTTCTGAGGTCCAGGCTATTTTGAACATTTTATGGAAGATAAGGATTTTTTAATTAAATGATATGATTTTTATAACCTAAGTTTGTCCTCTCTTATTTTCCAGTTGAAGATGGCGATTTTTATATTTAATGATACGATTTTTGGGCCTAATTTTGTCTTCTCTTATATTTAATTGAAGATGGCATTCTCTCAGTCTCAAAGGAAATTTTTTGCCGATTTTTCCGAGCTCCGGGCTATTTTCTACATTTTCTGAAAGATATGGAACGTTATATTAGATGCTATGATTTTTTGGCCTAATTTTGTCTTCTCTTAATTTCCAGTTGAAGTTGGCAAACCAAAAGACATTTTTGCAGATATTTCAGAGCTCCAGAATATTTTCCATGTTTTCTGGAATATCGGATCGTTTTATTAAATGATATCAGAGAATACAAAAAAGGCCAAAAAATATCCGTTGGAACCAGGAAATCCACATCTTCAACTTAAAATATTTTTAAAAATCATTTTCTGAGCTGGGGCTATTTCTACATCTTATGAAAGTGTGCACCTTTTTATTAATTAATTTTATTTTTCTAGCCTAAAATTTTTTCTCTTATTGTCCTGGTGTAGATGGCGATCTTTTTTTAAATGATTCATTTTTGGCCTAATTTTGTCTTCTCTTTTATTACAGTTAAAGGTGGCGATCACCCGGTTCCAACGGACATTTTTGCAGATTTTTTGAGCTCCGACCTACTTTCCACATTTTTGGATGATATGCTTTGTTTTATTAAATTATATGATATTTTTGTCTAATTTTGTATTCTCTTATTTTTCCAGTTGAAAATTACGATCTCTAGGTTCAAACAGACATTTTTTGCAGATTTTTTTGAGTTTGAAGCTATTTCTTCATTTTCTGGAAGATATGTTTCTTTTTATTAAACGATATGATTTTTTGGCCTAGTTTTGTATTCTTACGTTTTTCAGTAGAATATGTCGATTTCCCGGTTCTAACGGACATTTTGACGGATTATTCTGAGCTCGGAGCAATTTTTCTACATTTTTTGGAAGATATGGTTCTTTTTATTAAATGATATTAATTTTGGCCTAAATTTATCTTTTCTTAGTTTTCAGTTGATGGCAATCTCCCGATTCCAACGGACATTTTTGCGGATTTTCTGAGCTCCGACCTATTTTCTAAATTTTCTGGAAGATATGGATCGTTTTATTAAATGACATGATTTTTTGGCCTAATTTTTGAAGAGTGCGATCTCTCGGTTCCAACAAATATTTTTGGGGATTTTTCTGAGTCTGGTGCTATTTTTTATATTTTGTGGAAGACTTGTATCTTTATATTAAATGATATGATTTTTCATACCCTAATTTTGTTTTCTCTTATTTTTTAATTGAAGATGGCGATCTCGTACCAACTGTCATTTTTATAGATTTTACTGAGCTCGAGGCTATTTTCTACATTTTCTAGACGATATGTAATTTTTTATTAAATGCTATAATTTTTATAACCAAAGTTTCCCGTATCTTATTTTTTCAGTTTAAGGTGACGATCTCCTGGTTCCATCGAATATTTTTTCGGATTTTTCTGAGCTCTGGCGTATTTTCTACATTATCTGGAAGTATGAATAATTATATTTAATGATTTGATTTTTTTGGCCTAATTTTGTTTTCTCTTATTTTTAAGTTCAAAAGTCTGATCTCCCAGTTTTGAATGACATTTTGTCGATTTTTCTGAGCTCGGGCTATTTTCTGCATTTTCTGGAAGTTATGGATCTTTTTATTAAAGGATATCATCGGTGGCCTAAATTTGTCTTTTCTTATTGTTTTCATTAAAGACAGCGATCTCCTGGTTCCAACAGACATTTTTGCCGCTTTTTATGAGCTCTGGGCTATTTTCTATATTTTCTATAAGATATGGATCTTTAAATTAAATGATATGATTTTTATAGCATAATTTTGTCTTCACTTATTTTTTTAGTTGAACAAGGCGATCTCCCGGTTCCAACAGACAGTTTTGCGGATTTTTTTGAGCTGGTGCTATTTTCTACATTTTATGAAAGATATGTGTATATATTAAATGATATGATTTTAGGTTCTAATTTTGTCCTCTCTTATTTTTGAGTTGAATATGGTGATCTCTCGATTCCAACAGACATTTTTTGGATTTTTCTAAGCTCGGTGCTCTTTTCTAAATTTTCTAGAAGATATGAATATTTTTATTAAATGATATGATTTTTATCGTCAAGTTCATCTTCTCTTATTTTTCCGGTTGAAGATGGCGTCGCCCAGTTCAAACGAAAATTTTTGCAAATTTTATGAGATCGGTGCTATTTTTTGCATTTTTTTGAAGATATGGATTGTTCTATTAAATGATATGAGTTTTGGCCTAATTTGTCTTCTCTTAATTTTTCGTTGAAGATGGCAATCGCTTGGTTCCAACAGACATTTTTGAGGATTTTTTGAACTACATGCTATTTTCTACATTTTCTGTAAAATTTGAATCTTTATAAATGATATGATTTTTATAGCTAATTTTGTCATCACTTATTTATCATTTAAGGATGGAGATATTTCGGTTCCAACGGACATTTTTTCAGATTTTTTAAGCTCTAGTCTATTTTCTACATTTTCTGAAAGATATTTTTTTATTAAATGATATGATTTTTGGCCTAATTTTGTCTTCTTTTCTTTTTTCGGTTGAAGATGGCAATCACCCAGTTCCAATTCGCTTTTTGTGGATTTTTCTAAGCTCGAGACTATTTTCTACATTTCCTGTAAGATATGGATCTTTATATTAAATGATATGATTTTTATAGCCTAATTTTATCTACTCTTATTTTCAGTTGAATATGACAATCTTCTGTTTCCAATGGGCATTTTGGGGACTTCTCTGAGCTCCGGACTATTTTCTACATGTTCTGGAAGATATGGATCTTTTTATTAAACGATATGCTTTTTGGCCTAATTTTGTCTTTCATTTTTTTCAATTGAAAATGACGATCTCCCGGTTCCAACGAACTTTTTTGCGGATTTTTCTGAGTGCAGCGCTTTTTTACATTTTCTGTAAGATTTGGATCTTTATATTTAATGATATGAATTTTAAATCCTAATTTTGTTTTCTCTATTTTTCAGTTGTAGATGGTGATCTCCCGATTCCATCTGATATTTTTGCAGATTATTCTGAGCTCGGGGCTATTTTCTATATTTTCTGGCAGATATGGATGTTTTATTAAATGATACAATTATTATAACTCAAGTTTCTCTTCTTTTATTTTTTTCGTTGAAGAAGGCGATCTCCGGATTCCAACGGATATTTTTGTTGATTTTTTTGAGCTCAGGGCTATTTCCTAAATTTTTTGAAAGATATTGATCTTTTTATTAAATGATAGGATTTTGGCCTAATTTTCTTTTCTCTTATTTTTCATTTGAAGATGTTGATCTGCCAGTTCCAACGGACAGTTTTTCGTATTTTTCCTGAGCTTGGGACTATTTTCTCCATTTTGGAAGATATGGATCTTTTGTATTGAAATATATTGTTTTTATAGCCTAATTTTGTCTCCTCTTATTTTTTAGTTGAAGATGGCAACTGCCTAGTTTCGACAGATGTTTTTGCATATTTTTCTATGATTGATTGTATTTTTAAATTTTCTATAGGATATGTACCTTTTTGTTAAATGATATGATTTTTATAGCCTAATTTTGTCTTCTCTTATTTTCACTTGAAGATGGCGATCTCCCCGTACCAACGGATATTTTTGCAGATTTTTCTGACCTCGGGCCTATTTCTACTTCTTTTTATTAAATGATATGATTTTTTGGCTTAATTTTGTCTACTCATATTTTTCAATTTAATATGCTGATCTTTCTGTTCCAGCAGACATTGTTGCAGATTTTTCTGATATTGTGGTTATTTTTGACGTTTTATATAAGGTATGTATATTTTTATTAAATGATATGATTTTTACAGCCTAATTTTGTCTTCTCTTTTTTTACTTGAAGATGGCGGTCTTCCAGTTCCAACAGACATTTTTGCTAATTTCTGTTACCACGAGACTATCTTCTGTATTTC
Source organism: Scilla litardierei (assembly GCA_030789695.1). Lineage (NCBI taxonomy): Eukaryota > Viridiplantae > Streptophyta > Magnoliopsida > Asparagales > Asparagaceae > Scilla > Scilla litardierei. The sequence goes on along the minus strand of CM061133.1, from coordinate 117,701,338 downwards.
TGAAAGACATCAATTGTTTTATTAAATAATATGATTTTTGCCCTAATTTTATCCTATCATATATTTTTCGTTGATGATGGTGATCTCTCGGTTCTAACAGATATTTTTGCAGATTTTTCTGAGTTTTGTGCTATTTCGTGTAATATCTGGAAAATATCAACCGCTTTATTAAAATGATACGATTTTTTTGCTGAATTTTGTCTTTTTTGTTTAATTTAGAGATCTCCCGATTCCGACAGATATTTTCGTGGATTTTTCCGAGCTCGGGGATATTTTCTACATTTTATGGAAAATAAGAATCATTATATTAAATGATATAATTTTTATTGTCAAAATTTTTCTTCTCTTATTTTTCAGCTGAATATAGCGATCTCCCGGTTCCAACGGACATTTTTTCGGATTTTTCAAGATTTTCTTTTTTTGGAAGATATGGATCTTTTTATTAAATGATATGATTTTTATTGCTTAAGTTTGTCTTCTATTATTTTTAAGTTGAAGATAGCGATCTCCCAACGGACATTTTTGCAGATTTTTCTAAGCACATGGCTATTTTCTGCAGTTTATTAAATATATGGATCTTTTTATTAAATGATATTATTTTTATAACCAAAGTTAGTCTTCTCTTATGTCCAATTGCAGATGGCGATCTTTACATTGAATGATTTGATTTTTTGGCTTCATTTTGTCTTCTCTTATATCTTAGTTGAAGACTGCATTCTCTCGGTCCCAAAGGATATTTTTGCAGATTTTTCTGAGCTCAGGGCTATTGTCCACATTTTCTGGAAGATATGGATCGTTTTATTAAATGCTTTGTTTTTGGCCAAATTTTGTCTTCTCTTAATTTCCAGTTAAAGTTGGTGATCTCCCGGTTCCAACGGAATAATTAGCGGATATTTCTGAGCTCCGGGATATTTTCCATGTTTTCTGAAATATATGGATCGTTTTATTAAATGATATCAGAGAATACAAAATTAGGCCAAAAATGTCCGTTGGAACTGGGAAATCTCCATTTTCAACTGAAATATAAGAGAAGACAATATTCGAAATAGGGAATCACCATCTTCATCTTTAAAAATGTCCGTTGTAACTGGGATATTGCCATCTTCAACTGAAAAGATTTTTACATATCATTTTCTGAGCTTGGTGCAATTTTATACATTTTATGATATATATGGATCTTTTTATTAATTGAAGATGACGATCGTTTTATTAAATGATACGATTTTTGGGCTAATTTTGTCTTCTCTTATATTCTGGTTGAAGATGGCGATCACCCAGTTCCAAAAGAGATTTTTGCGGATTTTTCTGAGCTCCGACCTATTTTCCACATTTGGAAAGATATGGATCGTTTTATAAAATGATTTGATATTTTGGCCTAATTTTGTCTTCTTTTATTTTTTTAGTTGAAGATTGCGATCTCCCGGTTCCAACGGATATTTTTGCGGATTTTTCTGAGCGAGGAATTATTTTCTACATTTTTTGGAAGAAATGGATCTTTTTTGCATTATATGATTATTGTAGCCTAATTTTGTCATCTCTTATTTTTAATTTGAAGATGGCGATTTCCCGGTTCCAATGGACATTTTGGCCGATATTTCTGAACCCTTGATTGTTTTCTACATTTTCTGTAAGATAAGGATCTTTTAATAAATGATATGATTTTTCTAACCTAATTTTGTCTTCTTATTTTTTTAATTAATGATGGTGATGTCCCGGTTGCAACGAAAATTTTTGCGGATTTTTCTGATCTCGAGGCTATTTCCTACATTTTATTGTGGATATGGATTTTTTATTAAATGATATAATTTTTATAATCTACGTTTGTATTCTCTTATTTTTCACATGAAAATGGCGGTTTTCCGGTTCCAACGGAAATTTTTGCAGATTTTTCTGTCCTCAGGGCTATTTTCTGTATTTTAAGGAAGATAACGACTGTTTTATTAAATGCAATGATTTTTGTCTAATTTTGTCTTCTTTATATTTTATGTTGATAATGGCGATCTCCCGGTTCCCACGGATATTTTTGAGAATTTTCTGAGCTCATGGCTATTTTCTGTATTATATGGAAGATATCGATTGTTTTATTAAATGATAAGATATTTTGGCTTAATTTTGTATTCTTTGTTTTTCGTTAAATTTTGCACTCTCCTGGTTTCGACGCATATTTTTGCAGATTTTCCTGAGCTCGTGTATATTTTCTACATTTTATGAAAAATAAGAATAATTACATTAAATGATATGATTTTTATTGCCTAATTTTGTCTTCTCTTATTTTTGAGTTGAACATAACGATCTCCCGGTTCTAATGACATTTTTGCAGATTTTTTGAGCACTGTGCTATTTTCTTTATTTTATGGAAGATATGGATCTTTTTATTAATTGATATGATTTTATAGTTTAAGTTTGTCATCTATTATTTTTAAGTTGAAGACGGCGATCCCAGTTCCAACGGACATTTTTGCATATTTTTCTAAGCTTAGGGCTATTTTCTATATTTTATGGAAGATATGTATCTTTTTATTAAATGATATGATTTTTATAACTTAAGTTTGTTTTCTCTTATTTTCCAATTGAAGATGGCAATCTTTCTATTGAATGATATGATTTTTTGCCCTCATTTGGTAGCGGAACCGGCATTGTAATAGAGACTCCGGAGGGGAGCCTATTGGATACACTCTTCGATGGAAGCTCTAGTGAGAATGATGAACCCAAGATAATTATGGATGAACTTAGAATAGCTAATGAAGAGTTATTTTCTAATTATCAATCTCTTATGCTTAAATACATTAAGTCTAAGGAATTAAAAGCTAGTAAGTCATCCATGCCATCCATCACCAACAATGACACCATTGTCGGAACATTCACACTTGATAAAGCAAATTTGATTGCTCAAAATAGCACATTGATAATTGAGGTGAATTCTCTCAAATCTCAATTAGATCATGTATCTCTTGAAAATAGTGATGATCTTCCATCATAAAACACATAATTGGGTATCGAGAATATATCTCTCAAAACCCAAGTGCAAAAGCTCACCACACATGTGTCCACCTTGGACACTTCTATTTCTTCTCTTAGGGAGAAATATGAGCTTATGTCCTCCCAAGTTAAAAGATTTAACAAAGGGAAATTACAATTGGATGAGTTGATTTCAAACCAATTTCCAGCCACACATCGTGTTGGACTTGGTTATTCAAAAGAAAATGCATCCAAATCACGCACCTCCTATAGTGGTGACACTATATATTTTGTGAGGCCATCTTTTAGTGCATCCGCGAGTAGTGACCAAACCACTTTGGGTAGTAAACCTTCCAAGAAGGTCACCACTCCACACACTCACTCTTTTGCCAAGAAACGAACCAAGGGTGGAATCAAAAGAAGGGACACGCATTCATTTACATTAACATACACACCCATGTATGAACACTCATACTACACCTGTGAACACGTATAATGCATTTTATGCAGCACACCCACAGACACGTGCAAACCCACACATGAGAAATACTTATGCACGTACATGTTCACAAGGTTCACGGACATGTTCACAAGGTTTAAGATGCAGGAAGGAGAGAACATCTCGGACATGTTCAAAGGTTCAAGGATATCGTAAATACTTTGAAGGACTTGTAAAGGTGATTTCTTAAGAGGATCGAGTTAAGAAGCTCCTTGACTCCCTTACGCCTCAATGGGAGTCAAAGATCAACGGTATTGTGGAGTCAAACTACATGATCAAATACATCGTTGAGGCGTGCAATAGGAATCTCATGTCATATGAAGTGAAGCATCTACATATGAAAGAGATTCAACCATCCAAGCCCGAGGAGTCGGAAAGGCCAAAGATAATTGCATTCCATGTCGCGAAGGAGCCAATCAAATGGAGAAAGAAATTCCATCAAGAAGCCTCAAGTGAAGAAGATGGAGATGATGAGGCTAGTGATGATGATATCATGGAGCTTGCCAAGCAACTCAAAGCGTTCTTAAAGGAAAAGTAAGGTAAGTCTTCGTCAAAGTTTGTCTCTAATTCTAACAAGACTCCTAATTGTTTCAGTTGTAGAGGTAAAGGTCATCTTTCTACCGAATGTCCTTCCAAATCCTCCAAAGAATCTTAGAAAGGAAACATGAAGAAATTTTGGAAAGGGAAGTCCAAATACAAGAACAAGAAGAAGGGTCCTTTTGGCACGTTTGATGACTCAAGTGAGGACTCGTCAAATGAAGAAGAAGATCATAAGGAGGAGGCTCACATGTGCTTTCCGTCATTCGATGACTTCTCTACAAGTGGAGATGAAGAGGTAAACATTCTCAACTCCAATGAAGAAGGTTGCTTCATGGCTATTGAGGAAGATCTTCATCAAGCTCTAGCGAGGAGTGCAAAAATGAGGATGATGAAGATGTGGATGATCCAAATCTATCATATAAGGAGCCTGAATATCGCAATAAGGAGCTCTCCAAAGGGCAAGTAAATGAATCGATGCTTACCCGAAATTAAATTCTATATTTAATGTTGCTAGGAGTAGGTTGCATGAATTAGAATCTACTAGTGTAAATGTTAATGCGTTGCATGTTGTTGACACTAATGAGAGAGACATACTTCTCTCTCAAGTTAAGGAATTAAGCACCACTAATGAAAATTTGATAGCTCAAAACTTTAACAACTAACATTGAAATGCGAAGAGGAATCCCAAAAGCTCATAAGCTTTGTGCATTCTAGAGATTCACTCCACGATTTGGTGGAAAAACAACATCCGGTAAATCATAGAGGAGGATTGGGTTATATTCCAAATGTGGTATCCAAACCCACCTCTATTTTTTCTTTTGGTGCAAAATCAAGACTTATTGCTAAAGCACCTAAGAAGAGCCACCATGCATTCTTGTACAACAATAACCCTAACAAGATGCATGTAAATTACAAGGTGATGAAGGAGAATGAAAATTCTTCATTTTTTGCTAAGAAGCAAACCCCTCACTTTTCGCATGCCAAGAAAAAATTTCTTTCACCTATGCATGTCACATCCACCCGCAAAGGCAAAACCATTGCCTAGAAAATCCTTAAGTCTTTGGATTCCCAATAGGGTTAGTGTGCAAGAGAGGGATAATTATATCAACTCTTTAGTTAGGGATGTGATGACCTCATATGTTTATGTTAGTAAAGCAAACTCTTCTTGGGTTTGGTTCACTAATGTATAGGTCTCTCACACATGTGCATACTACATGGGTATCATACTTATATTTCTATATCTTAGCATACACATTGATTGTGTGTGATTTTTCATGATTTTGATAATATTTTCAAACTATTTTTAATGAAAAATAGGACCTTGGGGATTTCATTGTCATACATGCATTTATTGATCCATGTGTTTGAAAATGGGGGAGTTAGTATGTTATATATGTTTAAATTACTATAAAACATATTTTAACTCTCTTTTGGTTTATTTTTGAGATCATTATCTACAATTGGTTATAGTGGTCTCAAACTCAACCCATTGATGTTGCCAACATTATATGCTATATCTTCTCTTGGAAATGTCATTTGTATCAATGATACTTGATCTTTTTATATCAATATTGATACAATTTTGGCCCATGGCTCCAATTAATTTTTATTAGATCATAGAAGTCAACATTTTGACCTTTCCAATGATCTAAGGGGAGCATGAAATAGTGATTGATACACACTTAAGATTTCATATTAGGTATCAAACATATCTTAATCTCTTGCATTTTGTCATATTTTTAAAGAGAATCAATGACAAAAGTTATTTCTTGTATGTTGTGTCCACCTTTTTGACAATGACAAGAGAGAGATATGGATTATGTTAGTCATATGTGGAGAGATATGGTTTATGTAATCTTGCCTATATATCACAATTGGTTTGGATCTTTATTGGTTTATTCTTTTCAACTGGTGCATATAAGTAGGGGGAGCTCATTAGCATTGTGCTTTAATCTTCTATCTTTTACACAATGTGTGTCATCATCAAAAGGGGGGAGAATGTTAGTTCTCAACGGTCAAGATTAATGTTGTTTTGATGATGATCAACACATTATATTAGTGTGCTAATCAACCTCATGTGTTAGTCTCAGTTTATCTTAATGATTATATGTTGATGAGACAAAGCATAAAGTTTGGAGGATGATACAACGAAGATCTTAAAGACCTCCAAGAGTGATGGATTGCTCAAGCTTGGATGTAGTCATGAGATCATCTAATGAATCCAATGATTGGAGCATGATGGTGGCTAGGACCTCAATGCATCAAGAACTTGAAGTCTAGACTCTACGAGAAGCTATTGTAATTCATATAATTTACTTTCTCTCTTTTCTCATTTGAGTCATAGAATTATTGTAGTGCCTTGATTAGATGGTTATACACACATGCACGCATCATAAACATCTTAGTGAACCATGTGATCAACCTAGAGCACATCCCAATAGGTTCATATGGTCAAAACCTTAGTGGAAATTTTAGTTGCAAGACAGGGACCTGACGTAGAAAGTACATGAACCTATGTGGTCATCAGGGGTCTGGTCATCCTTCTACAGGCGCATGTCCTGTTTACTCGAGAGTAGATTGCTTGCTGACTTTTTAGACCAGTCTGCCTTCAAACTGAGCCCAGTTTTTCTGTAGTTTGAATTTTTCATCCAAACCACCTGCACTAGTTAGCTAACTTCCTAAGCTTTCCAACACAACTTGAATCACTCAATTCCAATATCTGTAGTGGCAGATAGGACTATTTTAGTGAAGTTGTTCCCTAAAAATCAGCCTGATGTTTCTGATTTTTCAAATCAGTATGCCTTCAAAGTTGCATCAGTTTTTCTGTAGTTTGATTTTTCATCCAAACCACTTGCATTGGTTAGCTAACTTACTCAGCTTTCCAACCCAACTTGAATTGCTCAGTTCTTATATCTGTAGTGGCAGATATAGCTGTTTTAGTGAAAATGTATATAGAATTTCAGCCGGCTGATTTTTTGCTGCACAGGGGCCTATTAAACATTCATCAGACGCCTGGTCCAGCAGTGCTTTTGCCCATTTATAGCCATTGGGGTTCTTAGTTTTTGGTCTTTTGGCTTGGATTCTTGGCTTTTCTTGGGCTGTATTGGATCCCTATATATAGGAGAGTGCTTAGTTCATTTAGAACTCTTGGAAAACTTTGAAGATCATATAATCTCTTCATTAAGCCTCTGCTCCTTCATTCCCTTCATTAGAGCTTCATTCGTATTCTTTAGCATCTAAACTTTAGGGAATTTCTACAAGGGATTTCAATCTCATTCCTTTCTTGGTGAACATCTTTCTTCTCTTCATTCTTACACTCAATTGAGAAGTGTTAGGGTTCATTCCTAGAAGAGAGAAAGATCTATAAGTTCAATCAAAGCCTCATCTCAGCACTTGGCTTTTAGACTTGCATGCCTTAATCTACACTTTGGTAAGATCATTTCAATGCATAGTTAAGTGTTATTTTGTTTCATCTTTTTGAGTGAAATCCTAACTCTCTTTGTGAGAGTTAGCTTCTCCCTTTGTGGAAAGTTGAGTCATCGTGTAGGACTAACCCATGTGTAGGGTTTGTGTGAGTCCTTGTGTAGGGAAAATTCCTTGTGTGAGGGTGTCCCTCGTGTAGTGAGTTGTATTCATTAACTTGTGTAGGATTATAGTGGATATTGGGGTGTGGCTGGATGTACCCAACTTTGGGGAACCAGGATAAATCCTTTGTGTTATGTTTGCTTATTTGTGTTCATTAATCTCCTTTTTCATTTATAATTCCGTATTTGTTAGTTTATTTTTTAATTGCACAGTTATTGCCATTACACTATTCACCTCCCCTCTAGTGTGTGTTGTTTAGTATTGCAAGGTAGATGGTTCTTACATAAATGATTTCTACGACTCGCACGGATTCGTGGGTGTTATGGGAAAATAAGATGCCAAATAAGGAGCGTCCGTGGTTTCTCTGTGAAACAGATGTAGTTTCCACGATTTCCCATGAGATTATGATTGGGATAACCCCATTGTTGCTTCGAATTGTAGTGTTGAAGAATTTTTCTATTTCTGGCAACCTTAGCTTACACAAATGGCAAAAATTGGCCAACCCAAGCCTCAAACGACAGAATTCTTGGCTCCTACGACATCGATAGTGCATCACGATCGCTTTCTATGGGAAATCGATAAGAATCCACTCATGGTTTCAATATACAAGAAATTGCCACCGTCAATGATTTCTGGGACTCGCACAGATTTCACAGGCATTATGGGGAAATACGAGGCCAAATGAGGAGCGTTTGTGATTTCTGTGTGAAGAGAAGGTAGTTTCCATGATCTCCCAAGAGATTTTGATTGGGTAACCCCATGGTTGCTCTGAATAGTGGCGTTGAAGAATTTTTCAAATCTGACAGCCTCAGTGTAAGGACCCTGGCTATGAGGAAAACACTAGAAGGGGATTGAATAGTGTTTATAAAAATTAACTAAGAAATTACATCTAATTAAAATCCTAATCCAACAACGATGTGGAATAAAATGAAACACCAAATTAGATATGCAAACACAAGGATGTTTCATGTGTTCGGATTACCCAAGTTAAATCCGACTTGTTTCCGATAATCCTACGTCCTTTCTACTCGGGATACCACCAATATACTCAAGTTAGAACCATAACTTGAGGTTTCCTTTCAACCCACTTGTAGAAACTCTACAAGTGTAATCAATACACAATTGATGTCCATGAATCCTACAACTTGGGATCAAGCAAAGCACTCTCATAAATAACGAGAGTTATGAAATTTGAAATTAAACACTTACAAATCACATATGCCTTGAAGGAAAACTTGAAGGAGCAAAGTGATGTGAGTGTTGATCTCTTCCAAGAAGAGAGTGAAGCCCTTTCTCTTGTCACCACCAAATGCCTAAATGATATCAACTTTGATTCTAGATTGGAGAGCAAGAGAGAATGAGATTCTAAGGATTAGATAGAATTGAGAGCTTAAGAGTTTAGAGATGAGATCAATGAATTCTTAAGGATTACAAGAAGTCTCCAATGAAACTGTAGGAGACCCTTTTATAGGTTCTATAAAACCCTCAAATAGAATACCCAAAACCCCCTTTGAAATCCGTGTGGAAATTCCCAACGGATTGATTTTACAGCCAGGACAGGTGACTGATGTAGAACAGACAGTGGCCTGCTGCACTGTGTCAGAGGGTAGCTCAGAATTCAAATGGTAACTTACCACGTAGGACAGTCGACTGATGAAGGTTAGGCGCCTGAAAACCGACAGGCGACTGAGAAACCTTCTACAGCTGGTTGTGAGACAAAGTGCGTAAGTTGACAACATGTAAGAATTCTGGGTAAGCTTGGACAGGCGACTGATGTGGTATCCACAGGCGCATGTGCCATGGGCATGCGACTGTGAAACCAACTGATGTGAACCAGCCCATCAAATTACAAACTGAAGACCTAATTCTAAGTGCAGGCCCAATGACACGAGGAAGGCTAAAAATAATGCAAGATGCAATTGGGGCCCAAGTATAGAAGCATTGCTGGCCCAAGAAAGATGTACTAAAAAGAAGTAAATCAGGCCTTAATCTTTCTAATCCAAGCCCAAAAAATAAGGCCCAAGATTGGATAATTCTGAATTATTTAGAGAATAAGAAGAGTCATTTGCAATCAAACTTCAGAATTCAAGGGGGAATATCAAGAGTCATGTGCTACTATTAATTCTGAATTCACAGGGAGATGAAGAGTCATACCATTAATTCTGAATTAATGGGGAGATCAAGAGTCATACTATTAACTCAGAATTCATGGGGAGATCAAGAGCCATTAGTGGTCTTTAATTAGTGCCTTTTAAAGAGTCTTTTTAGTTTCCAAAGCTCTACCTATAAATAGAGCATGTAATCCTTTGTAACATGCATCAATCAGATTACCAATTCAGAATTTGAGTATTCTCTCATATTGTGTGAGCTTCTATCTTCTTTAGCTCTTGTGGAACCTTGCCTTGTCAATCTTCCTTATAAGATTGGTCATCTAAATCTGGAAAAGCCCGCAATTCGTGCTTCAACCCAAGTGTGTTGATGTGTGGATTGGTTAAACTCGTGTTCGTGGATGGGCAAATGGTCTAAGTAGTAGGTTATGTTCTTTACAACGTTGGTTGGCTATTTTCATTTGTCATGTAAGTGAGCCATCCTTATCTAGAGCTTATCACTCCCTATTTTCTTTCACTTATTCTGGAGTGTGATACTCATATCCTTCTTTTTTCGAGTTGTTGAACATCCTACGCCGTGAAGATTGGGCCACCTCACTAGTTTCACATCATTTGGTATCAAAGCCACAGGTAGACACGGTAGGTTTCTTTCAATCATTTTATTGCTTCAAAAAAATTCTATTTCATGTCCTTTCCTTTCCTTTGTTTCTGCCAAAACAAGAAACTTTCCAAAACCTTTCACTTAGTTTAAATTATTAGTGTGCAAGAATTTTGTTTTATCTTTCAACTTTTGATAATCTTTGTTTGTTTGCTATTTATTTTAGTTTGTACAAGTAAAGCACCCAAAAAAGCAAAAAAAAAGTAAAAGCAAAAGAAAAAAGCCGAAAAAACAAAAGGAAAAAAACGTAAAGGTTGGAAAAAACCGAGAAAGAAAAACAAACAGTGGTGCTCAATTCAGTTCTTACATTCTGTTATCTTACAAATTTCATAGCTCTTATTGTTGCATTTTTGTCTTGCACTACTAAGTAATTCCCTTCTTTTCATTGAATTTCTACTCTAGACCTAATCCTACTTCAGGCCTAAACCCATCCATTATTCACAATTTTACCAACCACCACTACATACTTGGGTGAAGTGAGTAATTTGCATTATTGGATTACTCAACAATGATTTGGGTTGCATATGAGCTAAGGACAGATTCTGAGAGAATTGTGAGTTGGTGAGATTATCAAGAGGGTATTTTTTCTTTCACCAACATGGCAAGAAACCAAGAAGATACTACACAACATGGAGAATCATCTTTTCAAATGCAAGCATTGGTGAGCCATATTGAGGATTGTTTGACAGAAACTAGAAAAAAATCCATGAACGATTAGATTAAATGAAGAATCAAGCTTCTACACAACAAAATCCTCCAAACAATCATGAACAACCTCATGGAGAAACGGAGAGCCAAGTTGTTGGGGATGAATTTGAAAATCACCGGCCAAGAAGAAGGAGATTTCATCGTGATGAACAAAGAAGATATAGAAACCGAGGAGACAACATTGGTGGAATTAAAATCAAAGTACCTTCTTTTCGACGCAAACATGATACTGATGCGTATTTGGAGTGGAAAATGGTTGTTGAGCAAATTTTCTCATGCCATGACTACTCTGAAGGTAACAAGGTGAAACTTGCAGCTCTTGAGTTTACTTATTATGCTCTTATTTGGTGGGATCAGGTGCAAAAGGAAAATGAATGATATGGAGAACGTCCCATTAGTACTTGGACGAAAATGAAATGAACCATGAGAAGGAGTTTTATTCCATCTTATTACCATAGGGAACTCCATCGAAAACTGCAACGAATCAATCAAGGCTCGTTTCTTGCCACAACTCAATAAGAGTGTAGATGAGTATCACACAGAGGTGGAGATTGCCAAGATTCGAGCAAATGTGAAGAAGGACAGAGAAGCAATAATGGCTCGTTTCTTGCATGGCCTTAATTCTAATATTGCTGATGCTGTAGAGATGCATCACTATAGCTTAAGATTATCTTCTATTATTTTTAATTAAAGATGACGATCTCCCGGTTCCAACAGACATTTTTGCAAAATTTTTTGAGCTCAGGGCTATTTTCTACTTTTTATGAATGATATGGATCTTTTTATTAAATGATGTGTTTTTTATAACCTAAATCTGTTTTCTTTTATTTTTCAGTAAAGTGGAGACTTTTATTGAATGATATGATTTTTGGCCTAATTTTGTCTTCTCTTGTATTTCAGTTGAAGATGGCATTCTCTCGGTCCCAAAAGAAATATTTGCAGATTTTTCTGAGCTCCGTGCTATTTTCCACATTTTCTGGAAGATATGGAACGTTTTATTAAATGAAATGATTTTTTGGCCTAATTTTGTCTTCTCTTACTTTTGAGTTGAAGTAGGCAATCTCCTGGTTTCAGCGGACATCTTTGTGAATATTTCTGAGCTCCCGGATATTTTCCATATTTTCTGGAATACATGGATCGTTATCTTAAATGATATCAGAGAAGACAAACAAGGCCAAAAAAATGTCTGTTGGAACCGGGAAATCGCCATCTTCAACTGAAATATAAGAGAAGACAAAATTCGGAACCAGGAAATCGCCATATGCATTTATGAAAATGTCTGTTGTAACCAGGATCTTGCCATATTCAACTTAAAAGATTTTATATATCGTTTTTAGAGCTTGGTGCTCTTTTATACATTTTATGAAAGATATTGATCTTTTTTAAATTGATATGATTTTTCTAGCCTAAATTTGTCTTCTCTTATTTTCCAAGTTGAAGATGGCGATCTTTTTATTAAATGATACGATTTTTGGCCTAATTTTGTCTTCTCTTATATTCCAGTCGAAGCTAGCGATCATCTGGTTCCAAAAGACATTTTTGCAGATTTTTCTGAGCTCCAGTCTATTTTCCACAGTTTGAAAGATATGGATCGTTTTATTAAATGATATGATATTTTGGCCTGATTTTGTCTTCTCTTATTTTCCCAGTTGAAGATTGCGATCTCTAGGCTCCAATGGATATTTTTGCAGATTTTTATAAGCTCGAGATTATTTTCTACATTTTCTAAATGATTTGGATCTTTTTATAACATTATATGATTTTTGTAGCCTAATTTTGTCTTCTCTTTATTTTTTCCTTGAAGATGGCGATATCCCGGTTGCAACGAACATTTTGGCCGATATTTTCGAGCTCAGGACTATTTTCTGCATTTTTATAAGATATGGACCTTTTTATTAAATGATGTGATTTTTCTAGCCTAATATTCTCTTCTTTTATTTTTCAATTGATGATGGTGATCTCCCTGTTCAAACGGAAATTTTTGCTGTTTTTTCTGAGCTCAAGCCTATTTTCTACATTATTTTGAAAGGATGTATTTTTATTAAATGATACGATTCTTTGCCTAATTTTGTTCTCTACTTTTTTCGGTTAAAGAAGGCGATCTCCCAGTTTCAACTTACTTTTTTGCGAGTTTTTCTAAGCTTGGGGATATTTTCTACATTTTCTGTAAAATATGGATGTTTATATTAAATGGTATGCTTTTTATAGCCTAATTTTATCTTCTCTTTTTTTCAGTTGAATATGACGATCTCCCAGTTCCAACGGACATTTTGCGGACTTCTTTAAGCTCTGGACTATTTTCTACATTTTCTGGAAGATATGGATCCTTTTATTAAATAATATAATTTTTGATCGAATTTTGTCTTTCTTTTTTCCGTTGAAGATGACGATCTCCCTGTTCCAACAGACATTTTTCCGGATTTTTCTGAGCTCGGTGCTATATTTTACATTTTTGTAAGATATGTAACTTTATATTAAATTATATGATTTTTAAATCCTAATTTTGTCTTATTTTATTTTTCATTTATTGATGACGATCTCCAGGTTCCATCGGATATTGTAGCAGATTTTTCTGAGCTCGAATTATTTTCTACGTTTTCTGGAAGATATGGATGTTTTATTAAATGATATGATTTTTATAATCTAAGTTTCTCTTCTCTTATTTTTCAGTTGAAGATGGCAATCTCCCAGTTCCAATGGATATTGTTGCTGATTTTCCTGAGTTTGGGGCTATTTCCAAATTTTTTTAAACGATATTGATCTTTTTATTAAATGATATGATTTTTGCCCTAATTTTCTATCCGATTTTTTTCCAGTTGAAGATGGCGATCTCCCGGTTCCAACAGACGTTTTTGCATATTTTTCCTAAACTCGGGACTATTTTCTGCGTTTTCTAAAAGATATGGATCTTTTGTATTAAAATATATTATTTTACAAGATGATTTTGTCTTCTCTTATTTTTTAGTTGAAGATGGCGACGTCCCGATTCCAACAGACATTTTTTGCAGATTTTTTGAGCTCGAGTGTATTTTTACATTTTCTAAGGATATGGATCTTTTTATTAAATGATATGATTTTATAGCCTAATTTTGTCTTCTCTTATTTTTCAATTGAAAATGGCGATCTCCCAGTTCAAATGGAATTTTTTGCGGATTTTTCTGAACTCGAGCATATTTACATTTATTATAGATATGGATTTTTTATTAAATGATATGATTTTTATAGCCTACGTTTGTCTTCTCTTATTTTTCATACGTAGATTCCGATTTCCCGGTTCCAACAAAAATTGTTGCGAATTTTTCTGACCTCGGGGCTATTTTCTATATTTTCTGGAAGATAACGATCGTTTTATTAAATGCTAAGAATTTTTGTCTGTTTCTTAGATTTTTCGTTGATGATTGTGATCTCCCGGTTTCCAAGGATATTTTTGAGGATTTTCTTAGCTCTATGATATTGTCTGTATTATCTGGAAGATATCAGTCATTTTATTAAAAGATATGATATTTTTGGCCGAATTTTATCTTCTCTGTATTTCGTTAAATTTTTCATTCACCCGTTTTCGATGGATATTTTTGCGTATTTTCTAAGTTCAGGGATATTTTCTATATTTTATGGTAAATAATAATCATTTTATTAAATGATATGATTTTTATTGACTAATTTTGTCCTCCTTTTCAGTTGAACATATCGATCTACCGATTCTAACGAATATTTTTGCAGATTTTCTGAGCTCTGTGCTATTTTCTTTATTTTATAGAAGATATGAATCTTTTTATTAAATGATATGATTTTAATAGCTTAAGTTTTGTCTTCTATTATTTTTTAAGTTGAAGGTGGCGATCTCCCGGTTCCAATATACAATTTTGCACATTTGTCTGAGTTTCGGGCTATTTTCTATAATTTATGGAAGATATGTATCTTTTTATTAAATGATATGATTTTTATAACCTAAGTTTGTCTTTTCTTATTTTCCAGTTGACGATGGCGATCTTTATACTGAATGATTTAATTTTTTGGCCTAATTTAGTCTTCTCTAATATTTCAGTTGAAGATGACCTTCTTTCGGGCCCAACTGGCAGTTTTGCGGATTTTTTTGAGCTCAGGGCTATTTTTCACCTTTTCTAGAAGATATGGATGGTTTTATTAAATGATATGATTTTGGCCCAATTTTGTCTTCTCTTATGATCCATTAGAAGTTGGCGATCTTTCGGTTCCAAATGACATTTTACATATATTTTTGATCTGCGGGCTATTGTTCACATTTTCTAGAATATATGCATCGTTTTATTAAATGATATCAAAGGAGACAAAATTAGGCCAAAAATGTCTGTTAGAACCCCAAAATCGCCATCTTCAATTGAATATAAGAGAAGACAAAATTCAGAACCGAGAAATCACCATCTTCATCTATAAAATGTCCATTGTGACCAAGAAATTGCCATCTTCAACTGAAAATATTTATATATATTATTTTATGAGATTGGTGCTATTTTCTACATTTATGAAAGATATGGATCTTTTTATTAATTGATATGATTTTTCTAGCCTAAATTTGTCTTCTCTTATTTTTTTTGTTAAAGATGTCGATATTTTTTTAAAAGATATGATTTTTGGCCTAATGTCTTCTCTTATATTCCAATTGAAGATGGCGATCACCCGGTTCCAACGGATATTTTTACGGAATTTTCTGAGTTTCGGCCTAGTTTCCACATTTTTGGAAGATATAGATTGTTTTATTAAATGATATGATATTTTAGCCTAATTTTGTTTTCTCTTATTTTCCAGTTAAAGATGGCGATCTCCAAGTTCCAATGGACATTTTTGCAGATTTTTCTGAGTTTGGGGCTATTTCTACATTTTTTGGAAGATATGTTTCTTTTTATTAAACGATATAATTTTGTCTTCTCATATTTTTCAATTGAATATGTCGATTTCCCGTTCCAACGGACATTTTGATGGATTTTTCTGAGCTTGGAGCATTTTTCCTATATTTTTTTGGAAGATGTGTATCTTTTTATTCATTAATATGAATATTTGGCCTAAATTTGTCTTTTGTTAGTTTTCAATTGATGGCGATCTCCAAATTCCAACAGATATTTTTGTGGATTTTTTGAGCTCTGGGCAAATTTTTAAAATTTTCTAGAAGATATGGATCGTTTTATTAAATGATATGATTTTTGGCCTAATTTTGTCTTCTCTTATTTTTAAATTGAAGAGTGTGATCTCTAGGTTCCAGCAGATATTTTTGCGGACTTTCTGAGTTCGGTGCTATTTTCTTTTTTTTCGAAAGACTTGTATCTTTATATTAAATGATAGGATTTTCATACCCTAATTTTGTCTTCTCTTATTTTTCTATTGAAGATGGCGATATCCTCATTCCAACAGATATTTTTATTGATTTTTCTAAGCTCGATGCTATTTTCTACATTTTCTGGATGATATGGAGCTTTTTATTAAATGATATGATTTTTATCACCTAAGTTTCGCTTATCTTATTTTTCAGTTGAAGATGACGATCTCTCGATTCCATCGGACATTTTTGCAGATTTTCTGAGCTCCGGCCTATATTCAACATTATCGGGAAGATATGAATACTTGTATTAAATGATAATATTTTTTGTCCTAATTTTCTCTTTTTTGGATGATATGGATCTTTTATTAAATGATATCATCTTTGGCCTAATTTTGTCTTCTCTTATTTTGAAGTTGAAGATGTGGATCCCACTATTCCAACTGTCATTTTGCCGATTTTTCTGAGATCGGGGCTATTTTCTGCTTTTTCTGGAAGATATGGATCATTTTATTAAATGATATAATTTTTTATTTAATTTTGTCTTCTCTTATTTTTTTCGTTGAAGATAGCGATCTCCCGGTTTCAACGGACTTTTTTGCGGATTTTTATGAGCACCGGAATATTTTCTACATTTTCTGTAAGATATGGATCTTTATATTAAATGATATGATTTTTATATCATAATTTTGTCTACTCTTATTTTTTCAGTTGAACATGGCTACCTCTCGGTTCCAACGGACATTTTTTGCGGATTTGTTTTTGAGTTTGGTGCTATTTTCTACATCATATGGAAGATATATGTATATACATATAATGATAAGATTTTTAGGTTCTAATTTTGTCTTCTTTTATTTTTCTATTGAAGATGGCGATCTCTCGGTTTTAACGGACATTTTTTCAGATTTTTCTATGCTCGGCGCTACTTTCTAAATTTTAAGAAAGATATAGATCTTTTTATTAAATGGTATGATTTTATCGTCTAAGTTTATCTTCTCTTATTTTTCAGTTGAAGATGGCATCTCCAGATTCAAACGGAAATTTTTACGAATTTTTATAAGCTCGGGGCTATTTTCTGCATTTTCTGAAAGATATGAATCTTTTGATATGATTTCTTGGCCTAATTTGGTTTTCTCTTATTTATTTGTTGAAGATGGCGACCTCTTGATTCCAACAGACATTTTTCAGACTTTTTGAGCTACGAGCTATTTTTACGTTTTTTTTAAGATATGGATTTTTATAAATGATATGATTTTTATAGCTTAATTTTGTCATCACTTATTTTTTATTTGAGGATGACGATATCCCGGTTCCAACGGACTTTTTTTGCGGATTTTTCTGAGCTCGCGTCTATTTTCTACATTTTCTGAAAGATATGCATTTTTTATTAAATGATATGGCTTTAGGCCTAATTTTGTTCTCTTCTTTTTTCGGTTGAAGAAGGAGATCTCCTAGTTCCAACTTACTTTTTTGCGAATTTCTCTAAGCTCGGGGGGTTTTCTACATTTTCTGTAAGATTTGGATCTTTATTTTAACTGCTATGATTTTTATAGCCTAATTTTATCTTCTCTTTTTTAGTTGAATATGATGATCTCTCGGTTCCGACGGACATTTTGCGGACTTCTCTAAGCTCCGGACTATTTTCTACATTTTCTGGTAGATATGAATCCTTTTATTAAATGACATGATTTTTTGGCCTAATTTTGTCTTTCCGTCTTTCAGTTAAAGGCGACGATCTCTCGGTTCCAACGAACATTTTTGCGGATTTTCTAAGCTCTGCACTATATTTTACATTTTCTGTAAGATATGGAACTTTATATTAAATGATATGATTTTTAAATCCTAATTTTGTCTTCTCTTATTTTTCATTTGTTGATGACGATCTCCCGGTTCCATCAGATATTATTGCATATTTATCTGAGCTCGGATTATTTGCTACATTTTCTGGAAGATATGGATGTTTTATTAAATGATATGATTTTTATAACTAAGTTTCTCTTCTTTTTTTAGTTAAAGATGGCGACCTCCCTGTTCAAACAGACATTTTTGTATATTTTTTGAGCTTGATTAAATGATATGATTTTTATAACCTAATTTTGTCTTCTCTTTTTTTCAATTGAAAATGGCGATCTCCCAGTTCAAACGAAATTTTTTGCGTATTTTTCTGAACTCGAGGCTATTTTCTACATTTTATTGTAGATATGGATATTTTATTAATTGATATGATTTTTCTACCCTACGTTTGTCTTCTCTTATTTTTCACTTGAAGATTTTGGTTTTCCGGTTCCAACAGAAATTTTTGCGGATTTTTCTGACCTCGGGGCTATTTTCTGGAAGATAACGATCGTTTTATTAAATGCTTTGATTTTTTGGTCTAATTTTGTCCTTTCTTAGATTTTTCATTGATGATGGCAATCTCCCAGTTTCCACAGATATTTTTGAGGATTTTTCTTAGCTTTGGGCTATTTTCAATATTATCTGGAAGATATCGATTGTTTATTAAATAATATGATATTTTGGCATAATTTTGTCTTCTCTGTATTTCATTAAATTTTGCGCTCTCCAGTTTCCGACAGATATTTTTGTGTATTTTCTGAGCTCGAGGATATTTTCTACATTTTATGGAAAATAAGAATCTTTTTATTAAATGATATGCTTTTTATTGCCTAATTTTGTTCTCTTTTTTCAGTTGAACATACCGATCTACCAGTTCTAACGGATATTTTTGTGGATTTTCTGAGCTCTATGCTATTTTCTTTATTTTAAAGAAGACTAGTCATTACCCATGCCTCTAAGGGCACAGCTCGTTTAAAATATTTCCCTCTCAAAATCTTGAATCCCCTAAATTTAAACAAACAACAATAATTAAAGCATAATAATTTTTATATAATGCCGCAAAATTTTTATTTCTCCCAAAAATTACTTCTCTTAGAGAATTTAAAATTTAATTCCCCCAAAATTAGTTCCATCCAAATTTAGTTTCTTGCCAAATTTTAGGGGTTTCCTCCTAAAACTTTAACAAACTCTCATCCTACACATTGATTTGTCAAGATCAAATCTCAATCGTCTTTTTATCCACCCTTTTCTCCTAGTCAGCAACATATCCAAAAACATCCCTCAATTGTACAATCGAAAGATAGCCGTGATTCATGTCCTTAGGTCACGTGGTATTCAAAATCTCCCCCTGAAAAATTTCAACTCATTCAAAATCTCCCCCCCACCGAAAAAATATTTACAACCTAATTCAGAATATCGTACACTCAAATTTCAACCCCTTCGAAATCCGCCAAAACAATATGCAATCATCTTCAAAAAAACTCCAACTAAAAATTAAATCCACATTTACACTAAAATTCAGTTCTCCCAGAGAATTTAGTTTACCCTTAAAATTTTACTTCCCCCAAAATTTAATTCCTTATAGATTTAGTTCCTCCCAAAATTTAGTTCCTAACCAAATTTAGTTCTCCCCAAAATTTTAAATTAAAATTTAGTTCACTCAGAGAATTTAATTTTCCCAACATTTAGTCTCTTTAGTCCCCCCTAAAAGTTAAAATTACATTCTAGATTTAGTTCTTCGAAAATTAAAAATTTTCGGTCTTCCAAAATTTAGTTTCACCAAAATGTTAAGGTTTTTTCCCAAAAGTTTCACAAACTCTCATCATAACCATTCATTTCTTATGATTAAATCTTAACAGTATTTCTACCCACCTCTTTGTCCTAGTTAACAAACCCATTTTAAAACCTCACTTACTTGTATAGTAGATATTGACTATACTATATAATAGATATTGACTATACAATAGCAACAGTATACATGTTTCGAATAACATAAGCAATATGCAACATCAATAGTATGTTCTTAATATCAACAATAGCATCAATAACATTGGTGTTGAGACCCCCTTTATATATCACCGAGTTTCATCTAGACCCCCTCATCTGTTAAATAGTTGCAATCAGACGAATCAGATTCCCCACTCTATTGAAAAACTACTTGCATGCCACTTTATTTTAGTTTGCAGTTCTACAACCATGTGAATCTTAAAGCAACAAAAATATGATATAGTAATAAAAAAGCATATATGAATCTTATTTGAAGTGTACTTGAATTATAACACGAGCATAACAATAGTATGGAAACATTTAGATTCATATATACAGATAAAACATCCCAAAAAGCGAGTTAAACTTGCTTACATGCTGCCTTTCATCATTCATAAACTTTCTTATGCATCATCCAAAATCACTATTCATCATTACTTTTCATAGTAAGACATTAATTTAATTATCATTTTTTAACTTCCATATACATTCCCCAAAAATGGCTTTTCACCATTAGACTACACTGAAACATTATTTACAAAAGAAGTGCCAAAAAAATTCATACATCATATCCTCCTCCCCGCAAAAGAACCTTTAATGTCCGAGACACTCGGAGAGTCTGTAGCTTCCAAAAGATGTGTAGTCTCTCACTTCTCGATTACCTCTTGATTTTCATTTGGATATTGACTTCGATCTGGGTGTAAGACAT
Organism: Scilla litardierei; assembly: GCA_030789695.1. NCBI lineage: Eukaryota > Viridiplantae > Streptophyta > Magnoliopsida > Asparagales > Asparagaceae > Scilla > Scilla litardierei. Next base: position 117,680,461 of record CM061133.1, on the reverse strand, counting down.
AATTCATTAACATAATGAATTAGCACAACTTAATGAGTGATGTTACTAAACAGAATTCATTAACAATATTTATAACATATGAACGCACTAAATTGTTGATTCTTGTGTCAAAAGATAGGCAGCTCAACATTGGGATAGAAATTAACGTAAAATATTGAAATAATTTCTTGCATTGAAAATAACAATTTAGTGTCAAATATATATAAAAACCCTCATAAAAAATGACGCTATAGAAATGAACTCACACATGGTTTAAAGATACTATCTACAACTATTCTTCTTGATTTGCATCTTCTTGGTGGGATAAGAGTTGAGCCTCTCAAGTCTCTCCCTGAGCTAGATAGAAAAGGTTTCCTTTTAGTTCTTGTTCCTCTTTCTCCAATTACTTGATCTCTCTCTAAATGCGGCACTGGACTATGTTACAATGAAAGACACATCAGCAACTACAACTTTAAACCCAACATTACCTCCTTTTTTGGTACTTATACCTCTACAATCTATAGTACTGGTGCCACCACTTCTCATACTCTTGCTTAAATCACCCACCATTTATTTACTGTTTTCTCTCACCCAGTATTAGAATTCTACAACTAAGAAAGAAAAGATGGAATATTTGGAAAAGAAAACAACTTTCTATATATACACAATACCTAGCTGAAGATAATACCTTGTTTTCTCTACCCACATAAGCATGTCCGACCTTTCCCCTTCCAAGAGGCTTCCCAATGTCAAATCATTCAAATTCCAATGCTTCTCTAGAACCAACCCTTTAATGTGGACTATATAAATTACACACATTTTCATATCACAATGAATAACTTACAGAATTCCAAGAATAACAATATATCAGGAAAATTATGAGAAATAAAAGTGAAACACTCTCTTTACTCTTGATGTATGTACTTATTTTAACAAAATATAAAAAATGATGACTGCTACCCAACTGTTGAAGACCGGTCCACCCCATTACCAAAGACGATTACTACGGGCCTCAAAGACCAACAACAATATAAGCAACAAGGCAAACAACCACTGTTATCACCAAAACCAGTAAGTTATCAAAAAATCATTAAATGAAAGGGAAAATGTAATTCTTCATTGAAGTTACAAAACATGGAGTGTACCTGAGCGAAACCAACCCAAATGATAAAGAAAATATAATTCTTCGTTGAAGTTATAGAACATGGATATTAACCTAAGCGAAACCTACCCCCAAAGCATACGTGTTCATTGAGCATATCCTCTATAGAAAGTTGTAAAGTGTGAATCCAATATTTCACATCTTGTTTTAAAAATTAACTGTCAGGTATGCCCGCTAAAATCCAGTTCTATTTAAAAAATATTAACATGTTAAAAATGGTACATCAAGACCAATATTAAACATCAAATATACAACTCCAAATTCAGCTATATCCTTCATCCCATGAACATGGAGGGTGATATACATCCCATAAGTACCAATAAGGATATGGGAAACAAGATACCCAAGCACAGGACTCCGTAGAGCATATAAGAAGATCCAAATGCATCATTAGCATAATAAAATGCCTATTTTATCGGGATAAGCAAGACCCTAAATATCACTTTCCAACTGTCGATATCCTGTAAAAATTTTTAAAAATAGGTTAAAATGATCCTAATACAGCAACTGATCTCACTCATGGGAACTACTAAAATCACTTGCATGGTAAAATGTCAATGAGCTTTCACATTACTGAAACCCTTTCTCAGATCTCACCATTAAGCATTAAATTTTCCCAAGCACCCCAAAAATATACTAAAATAACAAATTTTGAAATAAAGTAAACTAACCTCAAGTGCAGGGAGCTGCCCAAATGCAGTAATGACCCAATTGCAAACATTTTCAAGCTAATTAACCCAAACTATGATATGGGTATTTGAATTAGCATCAAAAAAATCAATGAATCTAAGGAAAGGGATAGATATTGGAGAAAGAAAAAACAAAAAAAGCCTAATGTGTCAACAAAAGAATGTGAGGCTATATTCAATTTGCTCTGGATCTCGGTAAACAATTTGTAATTATTTTTTTAGGGTTTGATCGGTGCAGTGAAATCCAAACTGCCCTTCAAAATAGTTGAGCTCCACATTTTCTAGTTTTATTTTTAATAAAGATTAATTTATAAAGAGATGCATTATATATAAGTTCCTTGCCAAAACCAGAAAACTAATTCGTTAAAGCATAATTAACATCATAAAACACAAAATTTACACTAAAATGAAATGGGGAAACAGAAAAAATGCCCTTTAGGGGTTGAGAGAGGAGGTTGTCCCATGCCAACCTCATCCTCTTCTTTGGTCGCTTCTCCATGGCGGTGTGTGTATATTCAGTGACCCACTAAGTCTCATTCCCCAAAGAAATTCTGAGATCAAGATCAAAATCAAGATCAATTGAGGTATTTTCATGAAATTGATATGAAATTGTTTTGATCAAATGGAATAATTAGCTATAGATTTTCCACGTCCTCTTCAATCCTTGATATCAAATTTTATCTAACTCTTACTCTCATAAGAATCTCAAAAGAACCTGCCAACCAGTAAAAGAACTTAGTAAAATCAATGCACCTTCAAAATAATTTACCAAAATGCCAACCATATAGTGGATTTAAGTTTATTTTAGATTTTTCCTGGTCATGCATTAATTCTCTTTTTCCCCGCAATTATCTATTTATATATGGATCTTCAAAGGAGTCTATACATATGAGTAAGTGTAATGGTTGGTAATAACTGAAACCATTTGTAATTAAAATGAAACTAAGCAAGAAAGAAGGGCAGTATGTTCTAATTAAAATTTGTTAGAGAGTAATCTCCTGATGCCTCTGTCATTGAAGGTGTTAGAGAGTAATCTTCTAACCTTGCCTTATCTAATTCAAGTTTGTTAAGAGAGTAATCTCCTGATGCCCCTGCCATTGAAGGTGTTTTCATTGTGTGCAACGATGACAGGATGTTCATGCAGCCTCTGTGTAATTCCACATAGATGCTTCCTGAATTCTTTTAAGAAGGCCTCTTGAGAATCATGTTGCTCCAATTGACCCTTAAAAGAACAATGTGAGAATAGGCTCATGATATTGCTCGAAACCTATGACCATCACCAAAAATTCTCATCAAAAAACTACGAAGGATTAAACTCGAAGGACCTATTCAGGCTTAAGAAGTATTAACAACACTGAGCATGATCTTATATGGAAAATAGTTGTAAGTAACTGCTTCAAAATTTCCTAATAATCAGAAGCCTAGCATGTCGTATTCAACCTTGAGTTGCTTCAAAGCATTGGCCATGCACTTTCCTAGAGATACAATATTTGGTTTCAACAAATAAAATCTGGAAATTGCCTTTGTTTCAAATTTCACACTCTCAACAAATTTTTCAAAAGAGAATTAACTTGGGAAATGCCACATGATCAACATTCATCATAAAATTACATGCCAACCAGCTCCAATGCTATTGAGGTCCTCTCTAAAAGAAATATATAGACCAGAAGATGAGCTCAACCCTGACGCCTGTTGGAAGTAGAGGAAGCTCTCCAAGAAGCAAATCCCTGCTGCCCGAATCTACTCTTTACACCTAGTTGCTAGATTCAAGGCCCAGGTTGATGCAGCCTTAGCAAGGAAGAAGATCGACATCCATGAGTCACTAAAAAACAATCCATTGCTGCACAGAATGCTGAGGATTTAACACATTTATGAGTTCAACACATTTATAGTTACAGAGAAAAAAATATAAAACCGCCCTCCAATTCATTTCCTGGCACAAATCGAACATACGCCAATCAATCTGATGGGTAGTAAAAATTCAAGATAATTAATAGTAAACACCTTAAAACTTTAATAATTCAAAATCAAATTCTTACCCTTAATTAACGATAACTGTGCAGAGATCTGTTAAAAGAAAAGCCCTAATCATACACAAAGAACAATAAAATTTCATGAGGAAAAAAAGCAAATAAAATATTATCTCAATCGAAAGAAATCGCAAGAGAAATTGTAAGAAATAGAACCCCACAAAATAACAAAAATTACAAAAAATTGAAGAAAAATGATACAATTTTATACTTGCAAATAATAATGGTGTGCGCTGGAGAGGGAAATAGAGATCGAGCGAGATACACTGCAACTGGTCCACATCTAATGGCATTGGCCCCGTAACTAAATCCTTACACATCACTTGGGATTCCTGCGGACAATAATAACTGAAAGCAGACGAACTAAGTAGACTAATAAGTCCTCAAAGAAACATCTTACTGTTGTACATGTCCTTGTTAACAGGGAGTGATTTCTTCTTTCCCTTCCCAGTCTTTGGTCGCAGCATCAGGTTTTGGATCTGAGGACAAATCATGAATCAGGAGATATAACACAAATCAGAATCTGAAGTCGCAGCATCTACCAAATAAATTAAATTGCAGATCAATCAAATAATTAAAAAAGGATCAATATCAAGAACCATACCTCGAGCATCAGCCCATGACAAAATTCACTGTACGTGAGAGCTTGGGGATTGACTTCATCATGATTCTAATTTTCTTGCTGTCAGGGGTAGGGTTTTTGGGGGCAGGGGGCCGAGAGAGAGAGAGAGAGAGAGAGAGAGAGAGAGAGAGAGAGAGAGAGAGAGAGAGAGAGAGAGATCCGATGACATTCATTGTACGCAGCTATGAGGTTTTTAGGGGCAGGGGGAGAGAGCGAGAGAGAGAGAGGGGTCCCCAAAGTTTGGGTCAGCTGAATCTCCCCCCAAAGTTTTGTTCTCATATGCAAATTTCAAATTTTTATGTTTTAAAACCAAATTTCAAGTTTCAAATTTACCCCTTCCCCAAGCTTTTCCCCAAACTTATCCTAGTCAGCAACTTGTGTTTGTCCCAGTCATCTGTTATTTGCCCACGTAGGACAAACATGTCCACATATGACAAAATTTAACAAATGCTCTCAAATGTATAATAGATATGGATCTTTTTATTAAATGATATGATTTTTATAGTTTATGTTTACTTCTATTATTTTTAAGTTGAAGATGGCGATCTCTAGTTTCAAATAGACAAATTTGAAGATTTTCTGAGCTTCGGGCTATTTTCTACAATTTATGGAAGATATGTATATTTATTAAATGATAAGATTTTTATAAGTTAAGTTTGTCTTCTCTTATTTTCCAGTTGAAGATGTCGATCTTTATATTGAATGCTTTGATTTTTTGGCTTAATTTTGTCTTCTCTTATATTTCAGTTGAAAATGGCCTTCTTTCGGTCCCAACTGACATTTTTGCAGATTTTTTGAGCTCCGGGCTATTTTCCACATTTTCTGGAAGATATGGATGGTTTTATTAAATGATATGATTTTTGGCCTAATTTTCTCTTCTCTTATTTTCCATTAGGAGTTGGCGATCTCCCGATTACTACAGACATTTTTGCAGATATTTCTGAGCTGCAGCTATTGTTCATATTTTATGGAATATATGGATCGTTTTATTAAATGGTATCAAAGAAGACAAAATTAGGCCAAACAATGTCCGTTGGAACCGGGAAATCGCCATCTTCATCTGAAATATAAGAGAAGACAAAATTCGGAACCAGGAAATCGCCATCTTCATATATAAAAATGTCCGTTGTAATCGATATCACCATCTTCAACTGAAAATATTTTTTAATATTATTTTCTGAGATTGGTGCTATTTTCTACATTTTATGAAAGATATGGATCTTTTTATTAATTGATATGATTTTTTAGCCTAAATTTGTCTTCTCTTATTTTTTTGTTGAAGATGTCGATCTTTTTATTAAATGATATGATTTTTGGCCTAATTGTTTCTTCTCTTATATTCCATTTGAAGATGGCAATCACCGGGTTCCAACGAAAATTTTTACAGATGTTTATGAGTTTCGGGATATTTTCCACATTTTTGGAAGATATGGATTGTTTTATTAAATGATATGATATTTTGGCCTAATTTTGTCTTCTCTTATTTTTCGATTGGAGATGGCGATCTCCAGGTTCTAACGGACATTTTTGTGTATTTTTCTAAGTTTGGGCTATTTCTACATTTTCTAGAAGATTGTATCTTTTTATTAAACGATATGATTTTTTGGTCTACTTTTTTCTTCTTATATTTTTGCTATTGAATATGTCGATTTCCCGGTTCCAACGGACATTTTGGCGGATTTTTCTGTACTCGGAGCAATTTTTCAACATTTTTGGAAGGATCTTTTTATTAAATGATATGAATATTTGGCCTAATTTTGAATTTTGTTAGTTTTCAGTTGATGGCGATCTCCCGGTTCCAACGAACATTTTTGCGGATTTTTCGAGCTCCTGGTAATTTTTTAAAATTTTCTAGAAGATGTGGATCGTTTTATTAAATGATATGATTTTAATAATCTAAGTTTCGCTTATCTTATTTTTCAGTTGAAGATGACGATCTCCCAGTTCCATCAGACATTTTTGCATATTTTTCTGAGCTCCGACCTATCTTCTACATTATTTGGAAGATATGAATACTTGTATTAAATGATATGATTTTTTGTCCTAATTTTGTTTTCTCTTATTTTTTAACTCAAAAATTCCGATCTCCTGATTCCCACTGACATTTTGTCGACTTTTCTGAACTCGTTGCTATTTTCTGCATTTTTTGGATGATATAGATCTTTTTATTAAATGATATCATCTTTGGCCTAATTTTTACTTCTCTTATTTTTAAGTTGAAGATGTCGATCTCACTAGTCAAACTGACATTTAGTCGATTTTTCTGAGTTCGGAGATATTTTCTACTTTTTCTGGAAGATATGGATCATTTTATTAAATGATATAATTTTTTGATTTAATTTTGTCTTCTCTTATTTATCGTTACAGATAGCGATCTCCCAGTTACAACAGACCTTTTTGCGGATTTTTATGAGCGCCAGGCTATTTCCTACATTTTCTATAAGATATGGATCTTGATATTAAATGATGTGATTTTATAGCATAATTTTTTCTATTCTTAATTTTTAGTTGAACACGACAATCTCCCAGTTCCAACTGACATTTTTGCGGATTTTTTTGAGTTTGCTGCTATTTTTGACATTTTATGGAAGATATGGGTATATAAATAAAATGTTATGATTTTTAGGTTCTAATTTTGTCTTCTCTAATTTTTCTATGAAGATGGCAATCTCTCGGTTCTAACAGACATTTTTTCAGATTTGTTTTAGTTCGGTGCTATTTTCTAAATTTTATGAAAGATATGGATCTTTTTGTTAAATGATATGATTTTTATCGTTGAAGTTTTTCTTCTCTTGTTTTTCAATTGAAGATGGCGTCTCCCGGTTCAAAAGGAAATTTTTGTGAAGTTTTATGAGCTCAGGCCTATTTTCTGCAATTTTCTGGAAGATATGGATCGTTTGATATGATTTTTTGTCTTAACTTGGTCTTCTCTTATTTATTTTTTGAAGATGGCACCTACTGGTTCCAACGGACATTTTTGCAGATTTTTTGAGCTACGAGCTATTTTCTACATTTTCTGTAAGATATGAATCTTTAAAAATGATATGATTTTTATAGCTTAATTTTGTCATCACTTATTTTTTATTTGAGGTTGACGATCTCCCGGTTCCAACTTACTTTTTTTTGCGAATTTTTCTAAGCTCGGGGGTATTTTCTACATTGTCTATAAGATATGGATCTTTATATCAAATGATATGATTTTTATTGCCTAATTTTTTCTTCTCTTATTTTTCAGTTGAATATGACGATCTCCAGGTTTCGGCAGACGTTTTGTGGACTTCTCAGAGCTCCGGACTATTTTCTACATTTTTGGAAGATATTGATCCTTTTATTAAATGATATGATTTTTTGGCCTAATTTTCTCTTCCCTCCTTTCTGTTGAAGACGACGATCTCCTGGTTCCAACGGTCATTTTTTGCGGATTTTTCTAAGCTGGACGCTATATTTTATATTTTCTGTAAGATATAGAACTTTATATTAAATGATATGATTATTAAATTCTAATTTTGTCTTCTCTTGTTTTCATTTGTTGATGGCGATCTCCCAGTTCCATCAGATATTGTTTGCAGATTTTTCTGAGCTTGGAATATTTTCTTCATTTTCTGGAAGATATGGATGTTTTATCAAAGGATATGATTTTTATAACATAAGTTTCTCTTCTCTTATTTTTCAGTTGAAGATGGTGATCTCCTGGTTCCAAAAGATATTTTTGTTGATTTTTCTTAGTTCGGGGCTACTTCCAAAATTTTCTAAAAGATATTGATCTTTTTATTAAATGATAGGATTTTTGGCCAAATTTTCCATTCTCTTATTTTTCAGTTGAAGATGGCGATCTCACGGTTCCAATGACACTTTTGAGCATTTTTCCTGAGCTCGGGACTATTTTCTACATTTTCTGAAAGATATGTATCTTTTGTATTGAAATATATTATTTTACAACCTAATTTAGTCTCCTCTTATTTTTCAGATGAAGATGGCGACCTCCCGGTTACAACAGACATTTTTGCAGATTTTTCTGAGCTCGAGTGTAATTTTACATTTTATAAAGGATATAGATCTTTTTATTAAATGATATGATTTTTATAGCCTAATTTTGTCTTCTCTTATTTTTCAATTGAAGATGACGATCTCCCAATTCAAACTAAAATTTTTGTGGATTTTTCTGAACTCGAGGCTATTTTCTACATTTTATTGTAGATATAGATTTTTAATAAAAATCACAGTCTTAACTGAAGTATGAGAGAAGACAAAATTCTGAATCGAGAAGTCGTAATCTTCATCTATAAAAACGTCTGTTGTAACCGAGATATCGCCATCTTCAACTGAAAAGATTTTTAAATTTCATTTTCTGAGATTGGTGCTATTTTCTATATTTTATGAAAGATATGGATCTTTTTATTAATTGATATGATTTTTCTAGCCGAAATTTATCTTCTCTTATTTTCTGTTGAAGATGTCAACCTTTTTCTTAAATGATATGAATTTTGGCCTACTTTTTGTCTTCTCTTATATTCCAGTTGAAGATGTCGATCACCCCAGTTCCAACGGATATTTTTGCAGATTTTTCTGAGTTTCGACCTATTTTCCACATTTTGGAAGATATGGTTGTTTTTAAATGATATGATATTTTGGCCTAATTTTGTCTTCTTTTATTTTCCAGTTGAAGATGGCGATCTCCAGGTTCCAATGAACATGTTTGCGGATTTTTCTGAGTTTGGGGCTATTTCTACATTTTTGGAAGATATGTTTCTTTATATTAAACGATATGATTTTTAGCCTAATTCTGTCTTCTCATATTTTCAGTTGAATATGTCGATTTCTTGGTTCCAACGGATATTTTGGCAGATTTTTCTGAGCACGGAGCAATTTTTTTACATTTTCTGGAAGATATGGTATGTTTATTAAATGATATGAATATTTGACCAAATTTTGTCTTTTCTTATTTTTAAGTTGAAGAGTGCGATCTCCCGGTTCCAACCGATATTTTTGCGAATTTTTTGAGTCGGTGCTATTTTCTACATTTTCTCGAAGACTTGTATCTTTTTATTAAAAGATATGATTTTCATACCCTAATTTTGCCTTCTCTTATTTTTCAATTGAAGATGGCGATCTCCTCGTTCCAACAGATATTTTTGCAGATTTTTCTGAGCTCGAGGCTATTTTTTACATTTCTGGACGATATGGAGCTTTTTATTAAATGATATGATTTTTATAACCAAAGTTTCGCTTATCTTATATTCAGTTGAAGATGACGATCTCCTAGTTCCATCGGACATTTTTGTGGATTTTTCCGAGCTCTGGCTTATTTTCTACGTTATCGGGAAGATATGAATACTTGTACTAAATGATATGATGTTTTGTCCTAATTTTGTTTTCTCTTATTTTTAAGTCGAAAATTCCGATCTCCCAGTTCCAACTAACAGTTTGCTTCTTTTTCTGAGCTCCGGGCTTTTTCCACCTTTTCTGGATGATATGGATCTTTTTATTAAATGATATCATCTTTGGCCTAATTTTATCTTCTCTTTTAAGTTGAAGATGGCGATCTCACTATTCCAATTGACATTTTGCCGATTTTTCTGAGATTGGGGCTATTTTATGCATTTCATTGAATATTTGGATCATTTTATTAAATACTATAATTTTTGGTTTAATTTTGTCTTCACTTATTTTTTCGTTGAAGATAGCGATCTCTCGGTTCCAACGGACCTTTTTGCGGATTTTTATGAACTTCGGGATATTTTTTATATTTTTGTAGGATATGGATCTTTATATTAAATGATATGAATTTTATAGCTTAATTTTGTCTACTCTTATTTTTAAGTTAAACATAGCGATATCCCGGTTCCAACTGACATTTTTGCAGATTTTTTTGAAATTGGTGCTATTTTCTACATTTTATGGAAGTTATGGGTATATGTGTAAAATGATATGATTTTTAGGTTTTAATTTGTCTTCTCTTATTTTGCTATTGACGATGACGATCTCTCGGTTCTAACAGACATTTTTTCGGATTTTTCTGACGTCGGTGCTATTTTCTAAATTTTATGGAAGACATGGATCTTTTTATTAAATGATATGATTTTTATCGTCTAAGATTATCTTCTCTTATTTTTCAATTAAATACGGCGTCTCCTGATTCAAACAGAAACTTTCGCGAATTTTTATGAGCTCGGGGCTAATTTCTGTATTTTCTGGAAGATATGGATCATTCAATTTGATTTTTTGGCCTAATTTGGTCTTCTCTTATTTATTTGTTGAAGAAGGAGACCTCTTGGTTCCAACGGACATTTTTGCAGATTTTTTGAGCTACAAGCTATTTTCTATATTTTCTGTAAGATATGGATCTTTATAAATGATATGATTTTTATAGCCTAATTTTGCCATCACTTATTTTTTATTTGAGAATGGCAATCTCCTGGTTCCAACAAACTTTTTCACTGATTTTTCTGGGCTCTAGTTTATTTTCTATATTTTCTGAAAGATATGTATTTTTATTAAATGAGATGGTTTTGGCCTAATTTTGTTTTCTTCTTTTTTTCGGTTGAAGACGGCAATCTCCCGGTTCCAACTTACTTTTTTACGAAATTTTATAAGTTCGGGGCTATTTTCTACATTTTCTATAAGATATGGATTTTTCTATTAAACGATATGATTTTTATAGCCTAATTTTACCTTCTCTTATTTTTCAGTTGGATATGCCGATCTCCTGGTTCCAACGGACATTTTACAGACTTCTCCGAGCTCTGAACTATTTTCTACATTTTCTGCAAGATATGGATCCTTTTATTAAATGATATGATTTTTTGGCCTAATTTTGTCTGTCTTTTTTCAATTGAAGACGACGATCTCCTAGTTCGAACGGACATTTTGCAGATTTTTCTGAGCTCAGCGCTATATTTTTCATTTTCTGTAGATATGGAACTTTATATTAAATGATATGATTATTAAATCCTAATTTTGTCTTCTCTTATTTTTCATTTATTGATGGCGATCTCCCGGTTCCATTGGATATTGTTGCAGATTTTTCTAAGCTCTAATTATTTTCTACATTTTCTGGAAGATATGGATGTTTTATTAAATGATATGTTTTTTGCTGATTTTTCTGAGTTCGGGGATATTTCCAAAATTTTCTAAAAGATATTGATCTTTTTATTAAATGATAGGATTCTTGGCCTAATTTTCTAATCTCTTATTTTGAGTTGAAGATGGGATCTCCCAATTCCAACGGAAATTTTTGCGTATTTTTCCTAATTTTTCTGGAAGATTTGGATCTTTTGTATTGAAATATATTATTTTACAGCCTACTTTTTTCTGCTCTTATTTTTCAGTTGAAGATGGCGACCTCCCAGTTCCAACAGACATTTTTGCAAATTTTTCTGAGATCGAGTGTATTTTTACATTTTCTATAGGATATAGATCTTTTTATTAAATGATATGATTTTTATATCCTAATTTTGTCTTCTCTTATTTTTCAGTTGAAGATGGCGATCTCCCTATACCAACGACACTGTTGTGGATTTTTCTGACCTCGGGCCTATTTCTACTTTTTTATGGAAGATTAGTATCTTTTTATCAAATGATTGCTACTCTTACTTTTCAGTTGAATATGGCGATCTTTCGATTCCAACAGATATTTTTTCGGATTTTTCGGAGCTTAGGGCTATTTTCTACATTTTCTAGAGAATTCAGATTATTTATTAAATGATATGATTTTTCTTGCCTAATTTCGTCTTCTATTTTTTTCATTTCACGTTCCAACGGACCTTTTTGCGAATTTTTCTGACCTCGAGGTTATTTTCTGAAAGATATCGTTTGTTTTATTAAATAATATGATTTTTGGCCTAATTTTATCTTCTCATTTTTTTCGTTGATGATGGCAATAACTTGGTTCCAATGGATAGTTTTGCAGATTTTTCTGAGCTTTGGGATATTTTCTATATTATGTGGAAGATATCGATAGGTTTATTAAATGATATGGTTTTTTGGCCGATTTTGTTTTCTCTTTTATTATTAAATTTAGTGATCTCCTGGTTTCAACAGATATTTTTGTGGATTTTTCTGAGCTCTGGGCTATTTTCTATATTATCTGGAAGATATCGACCGTGTTATTAAATGATATGATCTGTTGGCCGAATTTTATTTTATTTTATTGTTAAATTTACCGATCTCCCGGTTCTGACAGATATTTTTGCGGATTTTTCTGAGCTCGAGGATATTTCTACATTTTATGGAAAATAAGAATCTTTATATTAAAATTTCCATTGGAAACAAGAAATCACCATCTTCATCAATAAAAATGTCCATTGTAACATGGATGTCGCCATCTTCTGCTGAAAAGATTTTTGATATCATTTTCTGAGCTTGGTGTTATTTTCAACATTTTATGAAAGATATGGATCTTTTTATTTAATGATATGATGTTTCTAGCCTAAATTTGTCTTCTCTTATTTTTCCAGTTGAAGATGGGATCTCCCCGGTTCCAATGGAAATTTTTGGAATTTTTCTGAGCTTTGGCCTATTTTTCACATTTTTGGAAGACATGGATCGTTTTATTAAATAACATGATATTTTGGCCTAATTCTGTATTCCCTTATTTTCCAGTTGAAGATGGCGATCTCCCGGTTCCACGGACATTTTTACGGATTTTTCTGAGCTCGGGCATACTTTCTACATTTTATCGAAGATATGGATCTTTTATTACATTATGTGATTATTGTAGGCTAATTTTGTCTTCTCTTATTTTTCAATTGAAGATTAAAATATCCCGATTCCAACGGACTTTTTTGTCGATTTTTCTTTGCTCGAGACTAGTTTCTATATTTTCTGTAAGATATAGATCTTTTTATTAAACGATATGATTTTTCTATCCTAATTTTGTCTTCTCTTATTTTTCCATTGAAGATGGCGATCTCCAGGTTCTAACGGAAATTTTTGCAGATTTTATCAACTTCGACGCAATTTTCTGTTTTATTATCGATATGGATATTTTTATTAAATGATATGATTTTTATAGCCTACGTTTATCTTCTCTTATTTTTCACTTGAAGATGGCAGTCTCTCATTTCCAACGGACATTTTTGCAGATTTTCTGAACTCGGGGCTATTTTCTGTATTTTCTGGAAGCTATCGATCATTTTATTAAATGTAATGATTTTTTGGCCTAATTTTGTCTTCTCTTATTTTTTTCGTTGATGATGGCGATCTCCCGGAACCAACTGATATATTTGCGGTTTTTACTGAGCAATGGCCTATTTTCTGAATTATTTGGAAGATATCGATCGTTTTATTAAATGATATGTTTTTTTGCCTAATTTTGTCTTCTCTTTTTTCGTTAAAATTGGCGATCTCTCGATTCTGACGTATAATTTGCAGATTTTTCCGAGCTCGGGGATATTTTCTACATTTTATGGAAAATAAGAATCTTTATATTAAATGATATGATTTTTATTGCCAAATTTTGCCTTCTCTTATTTTCTGTTGAACATGGCGATCTCCCGGTTCCAATGAACATTTTTTCAGATTTTCTGAGATCGGTGCTTTTTTCTTTAGTTTATAGAAGATATGGATCTTTTTATTAAATGATATGATTTTGATATCTTAATTTTGTCTTATATTAATTTTAAGTTGAAGATGACGATCTTCCGTTTTATGGGACATTTTTGCGGATTTTTCTGAGCTCCGGACTATTTTCTACATATTATGTAAGATAGTAATCTTTTTATAATATGATATGATTTTTATAACCTAAATTTGTTTTCTCTTATTTTCCAGTTGAAGATGGCGATCTTTATATTGATGATATGATTTTTGGCCTAATTTTTGTCTTCTCTTATATTTCCATTGAAGATGGCGTTCCCTCGATCCTTAAGGAAATTTTTGTGGATTTTCTGAGCTCCGAGCTATTTTCCACATTTTCTAGAATATATGGAACGTTTTATTAAATGATAAGATTTTTTGGCCTAAATTTGCCTTTTCTTAATTTCTTATTGAGGTTGACAATCTCCTGGTTCCAACTAACATTTTTACGGATATTTCTGAGCTTCGGGGTATTCTCCATATTTTCTGGAATATATGGGTCATTTTATTAAATGATACCAGTGAAGACAAAATTAGGCCAAAACTGTCTGTTGGAACCGAGAAATCACCATCTTAAATTGAAATATAAGAGAAGACAAAATTCGAAATGGGAAATCGACATATTCATCTATAAAAAGACCTTGTAACTGGGATATTGCCATCTTCAACTGAAAATATTTTTTATATCATTTTCTGAGCATGGTGCTCTTTTATATATTTTATGAAATATATGGATTTTTTATTAATTGATATGATTTTCTATCCTAAATTTGTTTTATCTTATTTTCAGTTGAGATGGCGATCTTTTTGTTAAATGATATGATATTTGGCCTAATTTTGTCTTCTTTTATATTCCTGTCAAACATGGCGATCATCCGGTTCCAACAAACATTTTTGCGTCTTTGCTCAGGCCTATTTTCCACATTTTTGGAAGATATGGATCGTTTTATTAAATGATATGATAGTTTGGCCTAATTTTGTCATCTCTTATTTTCCAGTTGCAGATTGCAATCTCCCGGTTCCAACAGCCATTTTTGCTGATTTTTCTGAGCTAGGAATTATTTTCTATATGTTTTGGAAGATAAAGATCTTTTTATTACATTGTATGCTTTTTGTAGCCTATTGTCTTATTTTTTAAGTTGAAGATGGCGATATCCAGGTTCTAACAGACATTTTGGCCGATATTTCTAAGCCCAGTACTATTTTCTATATTTTCTATAAGATATGGATTTTTTTATTAAATGATAAGATTTTTCTAGCCTAATTTTGTCTTCTCTTATTTTTCAATTGATGATAGCGATCTCACGGTTCAAACGAAAATTTTTGCGTATTTTTCTGAACACGAGGCTATTTTCTATATTTTATTGTAGATTTCGATCTTTTTATTAAATTATATGATTTTTATAGCCTATGTTTGTCTTCTCTTATTTTTCCACTTAAAGATGCTGGTTTCCATGTTCCAACGAACATTTTTGCAAATTTTTCTGAACTTGGGGCTATTTTCTATATTTTCTGGAAGATATCAATCTTTTTATTAAATGTTATGATTTTTAAGAATAATTTTGTCTTCTCTTATTTTTGTTGATGATAGCAATCTCCCGGAACCAACAATTATTTTTGTCGATTTTTCTGTGCTATGGTCTATTTTGTCTATCATCTGGAAGATATCAATCGTTATATTAAATGATATGATTTTTTGGCCCAATTTTGTCTTCTCTTTTTTTGTTAAATTTGGCGATCTCTCGGTTCTGACGGATATTTTTATAGATTTTTTGAGCTCGGGGATATTTTCTACATTTTATGGAAAATAAGCATCTTTATATTAAATGATATGATTTTTATTGCCAATTTTGTTTTCTCATTTATCAGTTGAACATAGTGATCTCCTAGTTCTAACGGACATTTTGGCGGATTTTTTGAGCTCTGTGCTATTTTATTTATTTTATGGAAGATATGAATCTTTTTATTTAATGATATGATATTTATAGCTTAAGTTTCTGAGCTTTGGGCTATTTTCTACAATTTATGGAAGATATGAATCTTTTTATTAAATGATATGATTTTTATAAACTAAGTTTGTCTTCTCTTATTTTCCCGTTGAAGGTGGCGACCTTTATATTGAATGATATGATTTTGGCCTAATGTTGTCTTCTCTTATATTTCACTTGAAGATAGCATTCTCTCGTCCCAACAGACATGTTAGCGGATTTTTCTGAGCTTCGGGCTATTTTCCACATCTTCTGGAAGATATGGATTGTTTTATTGAAAGATAAGATTTTGGGCCTAATTTTGTCTTCTCTTGTTTTCCTATAAAATTTGGCGATCTCCCGGATCCAACGGACATTTTGCGGATAATTCTGAGCTCCTGGCTATTTTTCACATTTCCTGGATTATATGGATCTGGGATGTTACCATCTTCAGCTGAAATATAAGGGAAGAAAAATTTGGAACCGGGAAATCGCCATCTTCATCTATAAAAATGTTTGTTGTAATTGGGATATCGCCATCTTCAACTTAAAAGATTGTTATATATCATTTTCTAAGTTTGGTGCTATATTCTACATTTTATGAAAGATATGGATCTTTTTATTAATTGAAATGATTTTCCTAGCGTAAATTTGCCTTCTCTTATTTTCTTGCTAAAGAAGGCGATCTTTTTATTAAATGATATGCTTTTTTGACCTAATTTTGTCTTATCTTAAATTCCTGTTGAAGATGGCGAGCACCCGGTTCCAACGGACATTTTTGCAGATTTTTCTAAGCTCTGGCCTATTTTCACATTTTTGGAAGATTATGATTGTTTTATTAAATGATATGATATTTTGGCCTAATTTTGTCTTCTCTTATTTTCTAGTTGAAGATGGCGATGTCCAGGTTCCAACGGACATTTTTGAGGAGTTTTCTGAGTTTGGGGCTATTTCTACATTTTCTGGAAGATATGTTTCTGTTTATTAAAAGATATGAGTTTTGGCCTAATTTTGTCTTCTCGTATTTTTCAGTTGAATATGTCAATTTCCCAGTTCCAACGGACATTTTGACCGATTTTTTCTGTGCTCGAAGCAATTTTTCTACATTTTTTGGAAGATATGGATCTTTTTATTAAATGATATGATTTTTTGGCCTAATTTTGTCTTTTCTTAGTTTTCAGTTGATGGCGTTATCCCTGTTCCAACAGACATTTTTGCGGATTTTCCGAGTTCCGGGCTATTTTTTAAATTTTCTGGAAGATATGAATCGTTTTATTAAATGATATGATTTTTTGGCCTAATTTTGGCTTCTCATATTTTTATGTTAAAGAGTGCGATCTCCCAGTTCCAACAGATATTTTTGCAAATTTTCTGAGTTCGGCGTTATTTTCTACATTTTCTGGAAGACATGTATCTTTCTATTAAATGATATGATTTTTCATACCCTACTTTTGGCTACTCTTATTTTTTTCTATTGAAGATGGCGATCTCCTCGTTCCGACAGTCATTTTTGCTGATTTTTCTGACCTCGAGGCTATTTTCTACATTTTCTGGATGATATGGATATTTTTATTAAATGATATGACTTTTATAACCTAAGTTTTGCTTATCTTATGTTCAGTTGAAGATGACGATCTCCCAGTTCCATCAGACCATTTTGCGGATTTTTCTGAACTCCTCCTATTTTCTAAATTATGTGGAAAATATGAATAGTTTTATGAAGTCATATGATTTTTGGCCTAATTTTGTATTCTCTTATTTTTTAAGTTGAACATTACGATCTCCAGGTTCCAACTGACATTTTGCTGATTTTCTAAGCTCGAGGCTATTTTCTGAATTTTCTGAAAAATATGGATCTTTTTATTACTTATTATCTTTGGCCTAATTTTGTCTTCTCTTATTTTTAAGTTGAAGATGTTGATCTCACTGTTCCAACTGACATTTTGTCGATTTTTCTAAGATAGGTGCAATTTTCTGCATTTTCAGGAAGATATGGATCGTTTTATTAAATGATACAAATTTTGGTTTAATTTTGCCTTCTCTTATTTTTTTTCGTTGAAGATAGCGATCTCCCGGTTCCAACAGACATTTTTAAAATTTTTTATAAGCTCCGGGCTATTTTCTACATTTTCTGTAAGATATAGATCTTTATATTAAATGATATACTTTTTATCATAATTTTGCCTTCTCTTATTTTTCAGTTGAACATGGCAATCTCCCGGTTCCCACGGATATTTTTGCAGATTTTTCCGAGCTTGGTGAAATTTTCTACATTTTGTGGAAGATAAGGGTCTTTATATTAAATGGTATGATTTTTAGGTTCTAATTTTGTCTTCTTTTTTTTATATTGAAGATGGCAATCTCTAGGTTCCAACGAACGTTTTTTTTATTTTTCTGAGCTCGGTACTATTTTCTAAATTTTATGAAAGATATGGATATTTTTATGATTTTTATCGTCTAATTTATCTTCTCGTATTTTTTTGTTGAAGATTACGTCTCCCGGTTCAAACAGAAATTTTTGCAAATTTTTATGAACTCGGGGCTATTTTCTGAAAAATATGGATTGTTTGATATGATTTTGGCCTAATTTTGTCTTCTCTTATTTATTTTGTTGAAGATGGTGACCAATTGGTTCCCTGGACATTTTTACAGATTTTTTGAGATACTGGATATTTTCTACATTTTCTGTAAGGTATGGATCTTTATGAATGATATGATTTTTATAGCCTAATTTTGTCTTCCTTATTTTTCATTTGTAGATGGCAATCTCCCGGTTCCAATGGATTTTTTTGCAGATTTTTCTGAGCTCGAGTCTAATTTCTATATTTTCTGAAAGATATTTGTTTTTAATTAAATGATATGATTTTTTGGCCTAATTTTTCTTCTCTTCCCTTTTTCAGCTGAAGAAGGCGATCTCCCGGTTTCAACGTGACTTTTTTGCAGATTTTTCTAAGCTTGGGGCTATTTTCTACTTTTTCTGCAAGATAGGGATCTTTATATTAAATGAGGTGATTTTTATAGCCTAATTTTATCTTCTCTTATTTTCAATTGAATATAACGATCTCCCAGTTCCAACAACCATTTTGCGGACTTCTCTGAGATCTCGAATATTTTCTACTTTTTTTGGAAGATATGGATTTTTTTATTAATTGATAAGATTTTTTGGCCAAATTTTCTTTCCATTTTTCAGTTGAATACGACAATCTCCCAGTTTTATCGGACTTATTTGCAGGTTTTTCTAAGCTCGGCGCAATATTTGACATTTTCAGTAAGATATGGTTCTTTAATTAAATGATATGATTCTTAAATCATAATTTTGTCTTCTATTATTTTTAAGTTGTAGATGGCAATCTCCCGGTTCCACCAGATATTGTTGTAGATTTTTCGGAGCTCGGGATTATTTTCTACATTTTTTGGAAGATATGAATTTTTTGTTGAACGATATGATTTTCATAACCGAGGTTTCTCCTCTATTACTTTCAGCTGAAGATGGCCATCTGCTGGTTCCAACGGATATTTTTGCTAATTTTTCTAAGCTCGGGGCTATTTCCTAAATTTTCTGAAAGATATTGATCTTTTTATTAAAGATATGTTTTGGCTTAATTTTCTATTCTATTAATTTTTAAAGTTGAACATGGTGATCTTCCGGTTCCAACGGATTGCGTATTTTTCCTGAGCTCGAGACTATTTCCTGCATTTTCTGGAAGATTTGGATTTCTTATTGAAATATATTATTTTTATAGCCTAATTTTGTCTCCTGTTAATTTTCAGTTGAAGATGGCGACCTCCCAGTTCCAACAGATATTTTTGCAGATATTCCTGAGAACGAGTGTATTTTTACATTTTCTGTCGGATATGGATCTTTTTAGTTGATTTTATAGCCTATCTTTGTCCTCTCTTATTTTTCCGTTGAAGCTGGTGATCTCCCAGTACCAACGGACAATGTATCGGATTTTTCTGACCTCGGGCCTGTGTCTGTTTCTTGTGGAAGATATGTAAGTTTTTATTAAATGATATGATTTATTGACTTAATTTTGACTACTCTTATGTTTAAGTTGAATATGCCGATCTTTTTGTTCCATCAGACATTTTTTGCGGATTTTTCTGAGCCTGGGGATATTTTCTCCATATTCTAGAAGACGTGTATCTTTTTATTAAATGATATAATTTTTCGAGCCTAATTTTGTCTTCTCTTATTTTTCACTTGAAGATGGCGGTCTCCCATTTCCAACAGACATTTTTGCAAATTTTTTTGACATCGGGGCTATTTTCTGTATTTTCTGAAAGATATCGATCGTTTTATTAAATGATATGATTTTGGCCTAATTTTATCTTCTCATATTTTTTCGTTGATTGTCGCGATCTCCTGGTTCCAACAGATATGTTTGCAGATTTTTCTGAGCTCCTAGCTATTTTCTGTTTTATCTGGAAGATATTGACCGTTTTATTAAATGTTATGATTTTTTGGTCGAATTTTGTTTTCTTTTTTATTGTTAAATTTAGCGATCTCCCAGTTCCAAAGGATATATTTGCATATTTTTCCAAGCTCTGGGCTATTTTCTATATTATCTGTAAGATATTGATCGTTTTATTAAATGATATGATTTTTTTGGCCAAATTGTGTTTTCTTTTTTTAAATTTAGTGATCTCCCGATTCCGACAGATATTTTTGTGGAATTTTCAGAGTTCTAGGATATTTTCTACATTTTAAGGAAAATATGAATCTTTTTATTAAATGATATGATTTTTATTGCCAAATTTTGGCTTCACTTATTTTCAAGTTGAACATAGAGATCTCCCGATTCCAACGGACCTTTTTTCGGATTTTCTGAGTTCGGTGCTATTTTCTTTATTCTATAGAAGATATTGATCTTTTTATTAAATGATATGATGTTTATAGCTTAAGTTTGTCTTCTATGATTTTTTAAGTTGAAGATGCGATCTCCCGGTGTTCCAACTTACATTTTTGCGGATTGTTCCGAGCTTAAGGCTATTTTCTACATTTTACAGAAGATATCGATTATTTTATTAAATGATATGATTTTTATAACTAAAGTTTGTCTTCTCTTATTTTCCATTTGAAGATGGCGATCTAATGTGAAACCAGAGAGGTGGCCCGATCTTCACGGCATAGGATGTTCAAGAAACTTAAAAACAAACTTAAAAGAAGGATATGAGCATCACACTCTAGAATAAGTGATAGGAAACAGGGAGTGATAAGCTCTAAATAAGGACGGTTCACTGACCTGACAAATGCAAATAGCAAACCAACGTTGAAAAGAATGTGATCTCCTACTTAGACCACTTGTCGAACCACGATCAAGAGTTTAACCAATCCACACAACAATGCACTTGGGTTGAAGCACGAATTGGGGGCTTTTGCAGATTTGGATCACCAATCTTATAAGGAAGATTGGTAAGGCAATGTTCCACAAGAGCTAAAGAAGATAGAAACTCACACAATATGAGAGAACACTCAACTTCTAAATTGATAATCTGATTGATGCCTGTTACAAAGGATTTTACATGCTCTATTTATAGGAAGAGCTTTGGAAACTAAAAAGACTCTTTAAAAGATACTAATTAAAGATCATTAATGGCTCTTGATCTCTCCATGACTTCAGAGTTAATAGTATGACTCTTGATCTCCCCATGAATTCAGATTTTATTGGTATGACCCTTCATCTCCCCATGAATTTCGAATTAATGGTCTGACTCTTCATCTCCCCCATGAATTCCGAATTAATGGTTGCACATGACTCTTGATATTCACCCATGCATTCTGAAGTTTGATTGCAAATGAATCTTCTTATTCTCCAAATAATTCAGAATTATCCAATCTTTGGCCTTAATTTTCTTGGGCTTGGCTTAGCAAGATTAAGGCCTGATTTGCTTCTTTTTTAGCACAACTTTCTTGGGCCAGCAATGCTGCTACTTGGGCCCTAATTGCATCTTGCATTCTTTTTAGCCTTCCTCTTGTCATTGGGCCTTCACTTAGAATTAGGTCTTCAGTTTGTAATTTGATGGACTGGTTCACATCATCCTCCCTCTCTTGAAAAGGAGTCGTCCTTGACTCTTCAACATCTGCACCAAAATAAGGAGACATGTCAGAAATATTAAAAGTAGCACTCACACCATACTCACCTGATAGTTGAAGCTTGTAAGCATTTTCATTGATTCTTTCAAGGACTCGAAAAGGTCCATCTCCCCTAGGCATGAGTTTGGACTTCCTTTTATCAGGAAACCTTTCTTTCCTAAGATGTAGCCATAACAAATCTCCAGGCTCAAAAATCATCCGCTTTCTTCCTTTGTTAGCTCGATCAGCATACTTTTGAGTCATTCTTTTTGATATTCTAATGTGCATTTTCATGGATTTGTTTGACAAATTCAGCACACTTCTTTCCATCCATATTAGCTCTTTCCTGCAAAGGTAGAGGAATCAAGTTAATAGGTGCAATAGGATTAAATCCATAAAAAATTTTAATGGGTGAAAACTTAGTAGTGGAATGAATATCCCTATTATAAGCCAACTCCACATGTGGCGAACACTCCTCCCAGTTCTTCAAGTTCTGCTTGATGATTGTTCTCAACAAAGAGGATAATGTCATATTCACAACTTCAGTTTGTCCATCGGTTTTTGGATGAAAAGTAGTAGAAAACAATAATTTTGTCCCAAGCTTGCCCCAAAAAGTCTTCCAGAAATAGCTTAAGAATTTGGCATCTCGATCAGACACAATGGTTCTTGGCATTCCATGCAGCCTCTCAACTTCCCAAAATCAGGAAGTGCCAGTAAATGTGCTTGAGTTAGCCTCTCTTTAAGAATTTGGAAAGCTTTCTCTTGAGCTTCTCCCTATTTGAATAGGACATCCTTCTTGGTCAATTCATTCAATGGTGCTACCAGTGTTCTAAAATCCTTCACAAACCTTCTGTAAAAGCTTGCAAGTCCATGAAAACTCCTGACTTGTCCAATAGTTGTAGGGGTTGGCCAAACTTGGATTGCTGTAATCTTCTCTTCATCCACTGCAACACATATGCTACTAACAACAAAGCCAAGAAAAAAAATTTATCTGTGGAAAAATCACATCTTTTCAAATGGCCAAACTATTTCTCCTTTCTTAGAACCTCTAGAATTTGTTTAAGATGATCCGCGTGTTCATCTAAGGTTCCGCTATACACAAGAATATCATCAAAGTAAACAACCATAAATTTACCATTGTAGGCACGAAAGACATGATTCTGCATGAATGTGCTAGGTGCATTAGTTAATCCAAAAGGCATAACTAACCATTCATATAATCCATGTTTTGTCTTAAATGCCGTTTTCCATTCATCTCCTTCTTTCATTGTTATTTGATGATAACCGCTTTTTAAGTCAATTTTGGAGAAGATAGTTGAACCAGATAATTCATCTAGCATATCATCTAACCCAGGGATAGGATGACGATATCTTACCATGATGTTGTTAATGGCTCTGTAATCAACGCATATTCTCCAAGTACCATCTTTCTTGTACAAGTAATACCGGAACTGCACAATGACGAAGGCTCTCTCTCACGTATCCCTTGCTCATCAACTCTTAAACTTTCATTTGAATCTCCTTAGTATCTTCAGGATTAGTGTGGTATGCTGGACGATTAGGAAAAGATGTTCCAAGAATAAGATCAATTTGATGCTCTATGCCCCTAATTGGTGGCAAACCTAGCGGTATCTCATCAGGAAAGACGTCTTCATATTCCTGCAAAAGAGATAAAACAACACTAGGCAAAGGAGAGGTTAAGTCGTTAGTATTCAACATCAGCTCTTTGTACACAAGTACTAGGAGGTTTTGTTGAGAAAACAAAGCTTGCTTAATCTCACTTCTTTTTTCCACTAGAAAACTCTTCTCTCCTTTTTCTCTTTTCTCTCCTTTTCTTTTTGAACTTTCTCTCAGTTTACTCTCCTTTTCTCCACTCAAATCTTTCATCCTTTTCTCACTCTCATTTTTGCTCTCTTCTTGTTGAATCATTTTTCCTTTCTCACTTTCTCTTTTCTTTTCACTCTTTATTTGATCTTCTATTATTTCTTTTGGGGATAATGGAAGGAGGGTTATAGTCTCCCCTCGAAGTACAAAAGAATAATGGTTTAAGTACCCATCATGTGTTACACGACGATCAAACTTCCACGGTTTGCCCAACAAGAGATGACATGCTTTCATGGGAACAACGTCACTGATTATTTCATCTCTATATTTGCCAATAGAAAATAGGATTGTGACTTATTTTGTTACCTTCAACTCTCCTCATTCGTTGAGCCATTGTAGCTTGTAGGGTTGTCGATGCTTGAAGGTTGGAAGACTCAACTTCTCCACTAATTCAGCACTTGCTACATTGCTGCATCTTCCTCCATCTATGATTACACTGAATACTTTCCCTTGGACTAGGCAGCGTGTGTAGAACAAGTTCTCTCTTTGGTTGTTCTCTTCATCCTTCATTTGAATGATAAGTGCTCTTCTAGTCACAAGAAATTCTCCTTCTGCAGCAATTTCTCCGTCTTCATCTTCAAGCAGCATCTCATCTTCTTCATCAGATTCTTCTTCTTCAGTCTCCTAGTCACCATGGTTATTGATTATCATGGTGCGCTTGTTAGGGCACTCGCTAGAAATGTGTCCTCTCCCTTGGCATTTGAAGCTCCCTTGGCATTTGAAGCATCTTATGTCACGGTTCTAGAAGTATTTGCTTCAGTTTGCGTCTTTTTCGGAATATCAGCTGTCTTCTCACATTTCTTCGAAGTATTCTCCTTCGAACTAGATGGAGTATCTCTCTTTGAACTTCTCTTCCAAGGGCTAAAAGAATTAGAGCCCTTCCTTGCAACATTTCTCCTCTTTAGTTGTTGTTCTACCTTGATGGCTTGGTGGACCATCTCCTAAAACTCTACATAGCGGTGCATCTCTACAGCATCAAAAATATCAGGATTAAGGCCACGCAAGAAACGAACCATTGTTGCTTCTCTGTCCTCCATAACATTTGCTCGAATCATGGCAATCTCCATCTCTTTGTGATACTCATCATACTCTTAGAGCCTTGATTGAGTCTTTGCAGTGTTTGATGAAGTTCCATATGGTAATAAGATGGAATAAACCTCCTTCTCATGGTTGATTTCATTTCTGTCCCAGTGGGACGTTCTCCATATCGTTCTTTTTCTTTTTGCACCTGATCCCAACAAATAAGAGCATAATCAGTAAACTCAAGAGCTACAAGTTTCACCTTGTTACCTTCAGAGTAGTCATGGTATGAGAAAATTTGCTGAACACGTATTTCCCACTCCAAATACGCATGAGGATCATTTTTGCCTTGAAAAGAAGGTAATTTGATTTTAATTCCACCAATGTTGTCTCCTCGGTTTCTATGTCTGCTTTGTTCATCACAATGAAATCTCCTTCTTCTTGGCTGGTGATCTTCAAATTCATCCCCATTAACTTGGCTCTCAGTATCTCCATGGGGTTGTTCTTGATTGTTTGGAGGATTGATTCTCCATTTGATCTAATCATTCATGGATTCGTGGTAGGTTTCTGTCAAACAATCTCTCAAGATGGCTCACTAATGCTTGCATTTGAAAATATGATTCTCCGTGTTGTGTAGTATCTTCTGGATTTCCTGCCATGTTAGTGTAAGAAAAAAATATACTCTTGATAATTTCACCAACTCACAATTCCCTCAGAATCTGTCCTTAGCTCGTATGCAACCCAAATCCTTGTTGACTAATCCAATAATGCCAATAACTCACTTTAACCAAGCATGTAGTGGTGGTTGGTAAAATTATGAATAATGGATTGGTTTAGGCCTGAAGTAGGATTAGGTCTAGAGTAGGAATTCAATGAAAAGAAGGGAATTTTTTAGTAGTGCAAGACAAAAATGCAACAATAAGAGCCATGAAATTTGTAAGATAACAGAATGTAAGAACTGAATTGAGCACCACTGTTTGTTTTTCTTTTTCCATTTTTTTTGCCAAGCTTTACTTTTTTTTTTCTTTTTTTTTTCAGATTTTTTGCTTTTGGGTTTTTTTTGCTTTTTTGGGTGCTTTAATTGTACAAACTAAATAAACAGCAAACAAACAAAGGCTCTAAAAAGTTGAAAGATAATACAAAAATCTTGCACACTAAGAATATAAACTAAGTGAAAGATTTTGGAAAGTTTCTTGTTTTGGCAGAAACAAAGGAAAGGAAAGGAAAGGATTTGAAAGAGAAATTTTTTTGAAGCAATAAAATGATTGAAAGAAACCTACCGTGTCTACATGGGGCTCTGATACCAAATGATGTGAAACCAGAGAGGTGGCCCGATCTTCACGGCATAGCATGTTCAAGAAACTCGAAAAAAAAACTTAAAAGAAGGAAATGAGCATCACACTCCAGAATAAGTGAAAGGAAATAGGGAGTGATAAGCTCTAGATAAGGATGGTTCACTGACTTGACAAATGCAAATAGCCAACCAACGTTGAAAAGAATGTGACCTGCTACTTAGACCACTTGCCCAACCACGATCACAAGTTTAACCAATCCACACAGCAACACACTTGGGTTGAAGCATGAATTGGGGGGCTTTTGCAGATTTGGATCACCAATCTTATAAGGAAGATTGACAAGGCAAGGTTCCACAACAGCTAAAGAAGATAAAAACTCAGACAATATGAGAGAACACTCAAATTCTAAATTGATAATCTGATTGATGCATGTTACAAAGGATTACATGCTCTATTTATAGGTAGAGTTTTGGAAACTAAAGAGACTCTTTAAAAGACACTAATTAAAGACCACTAATGGCTCTTGATCTCCCCCATGAATTCAGAGTTAATAGTATGACTTTTGATCTCCCCATGAATTCAGATTTTAATGGTATGACTCTTCATCTCCCCATTAATTCAGAATTAATGGTATGACTCTTCATCTCCCCATGAATTAAGAATTAATGGTTGCACATGACTCTTGATATTCCCCCATGAATTCTGAAGTTTGATTGCAAATGACTCTTCTTATTCTCCAAATAATTCAGAATTATCCAATCTGGGGCCTTAATTTTCTTGGGCTTGGATCAGCAAGATTAAGGCCTGATTTGCTTCTTTTTCGCACAACTTTCTTAGGCCAGCAATGCTTCTACTTGGGCCCCAATTTCATCTTGCATTCTCTTTAGCCTTCCTCCTGTCATTGGGCCTTCACTTAGAATTAGGTCTTCAGTTTGTAATTTGTTGGGCTGGTTCACATCACGATCTTTATACTGAATGATATGATTTTTGGCCTAATTTTGTCTTCTATTATATTTTAGTTGAAGATGATATTCTCTCGGTCCCAAATGACATTTTTGTTGATTTTTCTGAGCTCCAGGCTATTTTCCACATTTTCTGGAAGATATGGACCGTTCTATTAAATGATATGATTTTTGGCCTAATTTTATCTTCTTATATTTTCTAGTTGAAGTTGGCGATCTCTCAGTTCCAACAGACATTTTTGCCGATATTTCTATGCTACAGGCTTTTTTCACATTTTCCGAAAGATATGGATCCTTTTATTAAATGATTTCAGAGAAGAAAAAATTAGGCCAAAAACTGTTTGTAGGAACCGGGAAATCGCCATCTTCAACTGAAATATAAGAGAAGAACAAATTCGGAAACAGGAAATCACCATGTTCATCTATAAAAATGTCCATTGTAACAGGAATATCGCCATTTTCAATTGAAAGATTTTTATTTATGATTTTCTGTGCTTGGTGCAATTTTTTACTTTTATGAAAGATATTTATCTTTTTGTTAAATGACATGATTTTTCTGCCTAAATTTGTCTTCTCTTATTTTCCAGTTGAAGATTCGATCTCCCGGTTCCAACAGAAATTTTTGCGGATTTGTCAGAGCTACGGCCTAATTTCCACATTTTTGGAAGACTTGGATCGTTTTACTAAATGATATTATATTTTGGCCTAATTTTGTCTTCTCTTATTTTCAGTTGAATATGGCGATCTCCCGGTTCCAAAGGATATTTTTGCGGATTTTTCTCAGCGCGGGGCTATTTTCAACAATTTCTCAAGGATATAGATCTTTTTATTACATTATATGATTTTTATAGGCTAATTTTGTCTTCTCTTATTTTTCAGTTGAAGATGGCAATATCCCGGTTCCAACGGACATTTTTATTTCTCATCTCGAGAGTAGTTTCAACGTTTTCTGTAAGATATATATATATTTTTATTAAATGATATGATTTTTCTATTATAATTTTGTCTTCTCTTATTTTTCAATTGAAGATGGCGATCTTCTGTTTCCAATGGAAATTTTTTTCGGATTTTTCAGACCTCGACGCGATTTTCTGTGTTTTCTTGTCGAAATGGATATTTTTATTAAATGTTAGGATTTTTATAACCTACGTTTATATCATCTCTTATTTTTCACTTGAAGATGGCGGTCTCCCAGTTCCAACATACATTTTTTGCGGATTTTTCTGAACTCGGGGTTATTTTCTGTATTTTCTGGAAGATATCGACCGTTTTACTAAATGTTATGCTTTTTGGCCTAATATTTTCTTCTCTTATTTTTTTCGTAGATGATGGCGATCTCCCAGAACCAACAAATATTTTTCGGATTTTTCTGTGCTACGGACTATTTTTTTGCATTATCTGGAAGATATCGATCGTTTTATTAAATGATATGATTTTAAGCCTAATTTTTGTCTTCTATTTTTTTGTTAAATTTGGCAATCTCTCGGTTCGGACGAATATTTTTACGGATTTTTCTGAGCTCGGGGATATTTTCTTCATTTTATGGAAAATAAGAATATTTATATTAAATGATATGATTTTTATTGCCAAATTTTGTCTTCTCTTATTTTTCAGCTGAACATGGCGATCTCCCGGTTCCAACGGATATTTTTTTAGTTTTTCTGAGATCGATGCTATTTTCTCTACTCTATGGAAGATATGGATCTTTTTATTAAATGATATGATTTTGATAGCTTAAGTTTGTCTTCTTTGATCTTTAAGTTGAAGATGACGATCTCCCAATTCCAACAAACATTTTTGTGCATTTTTCTGAGCTCCGGGCTATTTTCTACATTTTATGAAAGATATGGATCTTTTTATTAAATGATATTATTTTTATAACCTAAATTTGTTTTCTCTTATTTTCAAGTTGAAGATGGCGATTTTTATCATGAATGATTTGATTTTTTTTGCCCTAATTTTGTCTTTTCTTATATTTCAGTTGAAGATGGCGTTCTCTCGGTACTAAAGGAAATTTTTGCGGATTTTTCTAAGCTCTGGGCTATTTTCTACATTTTCTGGAAGATATTGATCGTTTTATTAAATGATATGATTTTTGGCCTAATTTTGTCTTCTCTTATTTTTCCAGTAGAAGTTGGCGATCTCCCGGTTCCAACGAACATTTTACAGATATTTCTGTGCTCCGGGCTATTTTTCACATTTTTGGAATATATGGATCATTTTATTAAATGGTAATAAAGAAGATAAAATTGGGTAAAAAAATGTCCGTTGAAACCAGGAAATCGCTATCTTCAATTGAAATATAAGAGAAGACAAAATCTGAACAGGAAAATCACCATCTTCATCTATAAAAATGTCCGTTGTAACTGGGATATCGCCATCTTCAACTGAAAAGATTTTTATAAATCATTTTCTGATCTTGGTGCAATTTTCTACATTTTATGTAAGATATGGATCATTTTATTAATTGATATGATTTTTCTAGCCTAAATTTGTCTTCTCTAATTTTCTTGTTGAAGATGTTGATCTTTTTATTAAATGATATGATTTTTTTGTCTAATTTTGTCTTCTCTTATATTTCATTTGAAGATGGCATTTTCTCGGTCCCAACTGAAATATTGCGGATTTTTCTGAGCTCCTGCCATTTTCCACATTTTTTGGAAGATATGGATCGTTTTATTAAAGGATATGATTTTTGGCCTAATTTTGTCTTCTCTTATTTTCATGTAGAATTTGACGATCTCTCGGCTCCAACAGACATTTTTACAGATTTTCTGAGCTCCGGGCTATTTTTTACATTTTCTGGAATATATGGATATTTTTATTAAATGATATCAGAGAAGACAAAATTAGGCCAAAAATGTCCGTTGGAACCAAGAAATGGCCATCTTCAACTGAAATATAAGAGAAGACAAAATTCAGAACCGGGAAATCGCCACTTCATCTATAAAATTGCCCGTTGTAACCGGGATATCGCCATCTTTAACTGAAAAGATTGTTATATATCATTTTCTGAGATTGGTGATATATTTTACATTCTATGAAAGATATGGATATTTTTATTAATTGATATGATTTTTCTAGCCTAAATTTGTCTTCTCTTATTTTCCTATTGAAGAAGGTGATCTTTTTAATAAATGATATGATTTTTTTTGGCAAATTTTGTCGTAACTTATATTCCAGTTGAAGATGGCAATCACCCGGTTCCGACGGACATTTTTGCGGTTTTTTCTGAGCTCAGGCCTATTTTCCACATTTTTGGAAGATTTGGATTTTTTATTAAATGATATGATATATTTGCCTAATTTTGTCTTCTCTTATTTTCAAGATAAAGATGGCGATCTCCAGGTTCCAACAGACATCTTTGTGGATTTTTTTGAGTTTGCAGCTATTTCTACATTTTCTAGAAGATATTGATCTTTTATTAAATGATATGATTTTTGGTACCAATTTTTATTTTATTAGTTTTCAGTTGAAAACGATCTCCCGGTTCCAAAGGACATTTTTACGGATTTTCTGAGCTCCTAATTATATTTTTTTTCAATTTTCTGGAAGATATGGATCGTTTTATTAAATGATATGATTTTTTGGCCTAAGTTTGTCTTCCCTTATTTTTATGTCGAATAGTGCGATCTCTCGGTTCCAACAGATATTTTTGTCAATTAATCTGAGTTCGGTGTTATTTTCTATATTTTCTGAAAGACATGTATCTTTATATTAAATGATATGATTTTCATACCCTAATTTTCTCTTCGCTTATTTAATCCTTTTCAAATCAGAGAATAAGTAATATGCATTTTGAAAGCCAATAGCCAAATAAAAAATTCGATCGTCAGAAAATAATATATCAAAGAAATTACAAGATCAAGAATAAAAACAGATTTGGCTAAGAGAGAATGAGAGCTGAGAATTTGAGAGCGTTTTGCACAAGAGAATTTTGGTTTCAAGAGTTCTATTTTCTCAAAGAAATAGTCCTCTATTTATAGGTGAAAATCGAGAATTCAAAATTCAAATCCTTTTGACTTTTGTCCCGAAAATCATGGGAATAATAAATTAGAGATATGTCAGAAGTCAAGTCAAAACGTCAAATTTCGACAGCTGGTAATCGACTCCCTGGGGTTGGTACTCGACTCCCAGTGTGTTTCAGGAGAAATTAATTCTCAGCTGGTAGTCGACTCCTACTCCTTGGTAGTCGACTCCCAGAGGAGTTTCTTCTGAGAACAGCTAGTCAAACATGTAGTTAGCTGCAGGGTGTAATGGAGTTTCACTACGAAAATGCAAAGCGACTAGAAAAAGCTCTCAATAACTTTTGAAAATGATTTAAAAGATATTTAATATGTTTAACTTTGAAATCATTTGTGTGTGTGTGTATTGTCTATCTGTTTGGCTTTAACATAACCTTAAGAAAGATACAACACACTCACTATAGACTAGGACACGTCTTCGGAAGCTTGATCAACTGAAGATGATGTAGATGTGAGCTTCTCTTGAGCTTCTGTTCTATTTGAGCTTTGAGCTTCATCATTGATCTAGCAACGTTCGTCCTTGTCTTTGAGCGTAGATTGCGCTTCTCTGGAGTATGCATAAAGCTTTTCATTTGTCGCACAACCTGCACACTTCGTCGTAGTGTAGTTAGTACACTAGGCTTCATTTGGTGTGCTCATCATCAAAATCAATTGGGGTGGAATTCAATTTCCATCAAAATGCACCTCTCCTTCCCCTTAGGTTGACACACTAGGAAATGAGTTCGTTGACGAGCGTCACCCTTAGGTTGACACACTAGGAATTGAGTTCGTTGACGAGCGTCACCCTTAGGTTGACACACTAGGAATTGAGTTCGTTGACGAGCGTCAACGAACCACATTCCTATCTCTTAACTCCAGACCTATTGTGCCTACCAAGTTTCTGAGTGTCATCGCTCTCTCTACACTAGGTCTCCTAGACATTGTTAGCACACTCCTCCGGAACATCAGATGGGAGGAGTTCCTTGACTGTGAGGCTAGGACTTATAGGAGGCTCACACTAGAGTTCTTTTCCACTTTCAAGGCTTATCCACAGAAGTTTTCTTTCCGTATCATGAATAAAGAATACGACATGTCAACCCCCTTTAAGTGGCCTAGAGCACTTGAGTCTGAGGTACGCTACCACAACCATCCTTACCCACACGAGTACGTGGCTGACACCTTTTGGATGAAGATTAATGGACTCACACCCTTTTCTAAGACACAGGTGAAGGCCTCCATCATCATTTACACTGGCATCCGTATCGTACACTGCATTATTGCGAACACACTTTTCTGTCGATACAAGACTTGCCAGGTCTCTCAGCACGAGCTCGTTTTCTTGTGGTGTGCCACACAGCCTTGCATCCTCCGTGAGGGTACCACCACTGTTCCACGCCAGATCTTAGCTACACTACAGATTTCTCCACACCCTCGCCAGCCCTATCTCTCGTATCTACCGCGGAGGGTTCATTATTCATGCGGAATCTCGAGTTGAAATTCGTTTTCTGAACTTTTATGCTTGATTTCCATGATGTCGACTTGAATATATGAATAGGATGCAACCCTAGCTTAAATCCCTATTAATACTCTAGCTTTGGCCGTCCTCATAATCCCTAAGATAGGAGTACTCGAAACCGACCTAGATTGACACATAGGAATCCACTCTATGCATGGACCATAAAGCCGATAGTTGTGTATAATGGCTTATAATCCCTTGAAACTCGGATAACCACACATCACTTAGTACTGCGAATCGATTTTGCATAAGTATACCCATGCTTTCTAAAAAAGAAAAAAAGAAAAAAAGAAAAAAAGAAAAAAAGAAAAAAAGAAAAAAAGAAAAAAAAGAAAAAAAATTTGTGAATATAAAAATTTATGCATCGTTCCCCAGTGAAACTGAGTAACCGGATCCCCATGATAGAAACCATCGGGGCCTCGCGTAAAAAGGTCTAGCTTGAGGGAGTGCATACGAATAAGGGTCCTATTTGGGTTGATTTAGTAGCTCCAAGGGGCCCTTCTTGGCCCGGTGCCCTAAGATCGTCTGATCTGGGAGTCACCGACCTAACACTCATTGCACGACTAATCGTAGATCCCAAAAAAGAAAAGAAAATTGTATAGAAAAATATATATTTGTGTGTGTATGTATATATATATATATATATACTAGTCATAACCCGTGCCCGCGGGCACGGTTAATTTAAGATTTTTTCCCCCAAAATATTTGTTCCCCAAAAAATTATTTTCACAACCAAAATTGTGCAGAACAACAAATTAGCGCAAAAATATTTAGCAGCACAGGCGCGCTTTCGACGTGGAACAACAAATTCGGTGCATGCGCCTTTGACACGGAACAACAGATTCGACGCGGAACAACAAATTAGCGTAAAAACATTTAGCGGGCGCCTTCGGCGTCGAATGCCACATATTTTTCAAAAAAAGTTTTTAAAAAAATTGGTTCTATATTTACATCTAGTTTTAAAAGAGCCATTCGAATCATATGATGTATGACTTAGTCCACAATTTTTAGTCCCCAAAATTCATAAAGTTTACATCTAGTTTTAAAATTGAAGTATATTCATTTAAATTTAACATAATAGACATTGTTTTCTTCAACATCAAATTTATTATTCATTATGCACGCTATATTTGATCAATAAAATTAGCCAAATAAAAATCCATCGGTGAGGGATGCAAAAAAAAGGAAAATAAGAAAGTAACAAATCACTTTGACAAACCTTTGCAATCAAATTTTAAAAAACTCAGTTAATACACTTAATAACGAAACCAAAATAAGCATTGCTCCATTCCTAAACAACTTAATAACCAGAACAATGACATACAAAATCCAACCATGTTATAGATCAATCCCCCATAATACAATTAATTTTTACGCACAAACATTCACAAAATATGCAATCGAATTTGCAACGTCAACCCACCCCAGGTTTCAACCTACTACTCAAATACTCAATTTGATCAAAAAAAGTAGCCAAATCAAGGGCCACATCCTTGATGGAGGGGGCGCAAGAGAAAAAGAAAAGAAATAAATAATCAAATCAGTCTGGAAATATCTGCCAATAAATTTTAAAAGCCATTTTCCATTGTTCCATTCATAATCAACTTAATAACCAGAATAATGACAGAGAAAATCCAACCATGTTACAAATAAAGAGATCAACCCCCCATATTACAATTAATTTTTCCAGTTAAATTACAGCATATGAATCAGAGGATCAAAACTTTAAAAATACTTTCAATTAATCCATTCTCTTCAAAATTCAGGACTGGCTTCTTCTTCTTCTTCTTCTTCTTCTACTTCTTCTACTTCTTCTTCTTCCTCTTCATGTGCTTCTTCCCCATGCATTTTCTGAAAGCTTCGCAAGACAAAAAACATGTGATTCACATACATCAAGAATATGACAAAAAATAGAAATAAGATAAGATGAAAAACTAAGATAAAAAAATTAAGATCAAATCTCAAGATGACATGAGAACAACTACAAATTTCTAGCATTAAATCAGAGAAAAAAAATGAGAGATTACCATGTGTGTATCATTTTCTGCAAACATACGGCAAAAGACCCAAGGAGAAATTTCCCAGCTCACAGTACCAATCCAGGGTACAAAATCATAGAAAGATCCCCCATAATGTACTCCAATCTGGATCAAGTATGCAAACTTGTTTTTAACTCCAAAAGACACCACTAGAAAAGCCCAAAATAACAGAATTTGACATAGTTCATGTGCTCTACAATTATCTAGCATACCATAATAACAAACCGAATTTTTTTTCAAATTATATGGTTACTTAGTTTGAAAAAAATGGGTTTAATAGACATAAGAAAGTTAGAGAAAACATTTGAGAGATTTTCGATACACACCTACATAAAAAGTTCAATATGAGACAGGAAATTTTGCAACACAAAGTAGCATGAAAAATAAAGAAAATCATATTGAAGTCTGACAATCAGCAAGCCCCAACATTGATAATAGGCAATCAACCCAAGATAATTTAGATACATAACACACACAGCCCATAATGATAATCATGGCATTTTTAAAAGAAAAAAGTTGTAAGAATGATTAAGGAAACAGACAATATCACTATTAGGCACAATAAAATTCTTTTCTACTATGATTTTCTTGTAGTATCTTTATAATCAACGGTAAGAACACAATTGAATTTCGAACAGAATGGTTTAAACAATTGAATTAGGGACAGAATTGAATTTGAGAAGTAAAATTATGCACCTTCAGATCTTCGGCATACAAAAAATGATTTTATACCCATCTTGAGCATTAGCTAGATTTTTAACTTCCATGTCTCAGGAACATTTAAGATATGCTTCTGATGCACATATAAGACTTTGCAAAATCAACATACTGTAAAGGAGTATCCTATATATATCCATAAAGTATCAAAGTTTCCAAGTATTGGATATGTATCCCCTTATGGGTTCAGCTCCTTCATAAAAATATCTGTGCTACATATATTCATCCTATTTGGGTTAACTCCAACATTCAACTGAATGTGAGACTTTGTAAATATATTCAACTGAATATGCAAATATATTCAACTGAATATGAGACTTTCATAAAAATGCATGTGCTACATATATTCAACTGAATATGAGACTTTCATAAAAATCATTTGAATATATGTAGCACAAACATTGTTACTTACTTAATCAACAATGTATTACTTAGCCAAATACCAAATAACTAACAGGCAAATTTGAAAAGTGACAGAACTCAAACTGTAAATAAAAAACTAATGAAAAGTTTGTAAATAACAAACTAATGAAAAGTGGCAGAACTCAAAATGTAAGTAACAAACTAAATAACAGAACTCAAGCTGACAATGTATTACTTAGCCAACCCATAAGCTAATCATCAACACTTGAAAATAACAAACTAATTAACACAACTCAAACTGGATATTGTGTTCTACTCTTGCAAACAACAAAAAATTCTGGAAATAAACTTGATTTGGTCAAAAAAAACTTGCAAAAAGTAACTTCATCTTTTAAGCTTGCACCCAACAGGCAAATTTAATCTTGCTCCCAAATACCAAATAACTAACAAGGCAAATTTGAAAAGTGACAGAACTCAAACTGTAAATAACAAACTAATTACACATTTGCAAATAACAAACTAATTACACACAACTCAAACTGGGATTTTTTGAAAGAGCACAGATTATGCAAGCATTTCAGTCAAATGAGAAGGTAAACTGAGATTACTGGACACGAATTATGCAAACTAATTACACACAACTCAAAACGGTTCTCACTGGATTTTTTGAAAGGGCACGGATTATGCAAGCATTTCTCACTGGATTTTTTGAAAGGGCACGAGATCCTTTATCTTATTACAACCGTTGCAAAATCAACCCCACATATTATGCAAGCATTAATTCTCACTGGATTTTTCCCATTTGCAAAATCAACCCCACATATTATGCAAGCATTAAATCTTACTGGATTTTTCCCATTGGATGATAAAAGACGGTTGGATTGTTTGAAAGGGCACAGATTATGCAATCATTTCTCACTGGAAACAAACTGCACATGCACTCGAGATTACTGAAAAATGGGGAGAGGAGGTAAACTGAGAGATTACCTGCTAGATTACCTGCGAGATTACTCGAGGTTTGGGGGCAGGCGTTTGGGGCAGGCGTTTTCAGCCAAATGAAAAGGTTACCTACGTGAGAACTCGAGATTACTGCGAAGATTGAAGGAATTGGGAAGAGAAACTATGAGATTACTGCGAAGATTACTGCAAGGATTGAAGAAAGGGGTTACCTGCGAGGTTGAAGATTACTGTGATGAGAGATGAAGATGAGAGATGAGGATGGCAGAAAATATTCTATTTGGGGGCAGATTTGGGGGGGAAGAAGCAGATTTGGGGGGAAGGCGATGCGTTTTGGGGGGAAGGCGAGGCGTCGGGGGCAGGCGTTTTCCTTTACAGCTCACTTTGGGAAGGGACAATTATGGGAAGAAAACTGATTCATGTCAAAACCCACAAATTGACCCTTTCTCTTTACAGCTGACCCCACCGCAAAACAAACAAATTTTGGGTGATGGCTATTTTGGAAAGAGGTTTAAGGAACTCATGTTAAAAGTTTACCCAACCAAACAAAACACACAAATTCAACCTTTCTCTTTTCAGCTTACCCCACCTTTTTTCTCTCTCAAAAATCAAAGTTGTTCCCCCCAAAATGTTTTACATCAACTCATCTCATCCATTGCTCTTCCAAGATCAAATCACAACCTTCTTTTATCTTGTCCTAGTCAGCCCTAGGATTCAAAAAACATTGTCAAATGTAATATATATATATATATATATATATATATATATATATATATATATATATAGGGATCTTCAAATGCGAAAAAGAGGCTTTTCGCACCGTGCGAAAAGATTTTTATCTTTTTTTTGAAATTTTTTTTTCAAAATTTTTTTTTTGATGTTTAATCCAGACAATTATATACCCCAGGGAAAATAATGGGTGAACCCGTTGGGGATTAGAGCACCCATCCACCCGTTACAAATTTAACGGTCTCAAAACGTGCGAATTTGATGAAATGCCTTGATCGAAGGCCAAATGACATTATTTCTCAACCATTATTTTTTGAGGGGGGTATAACAACATATAATGAGGGTGGAAAAAAGAATTTTTGAAAAAAAAATTTCAAAAAAAAAGTAAAAACATTTTCGCACGGTGCGAAATGTTCTCATTTGAAAATTTTCATATATATATATATATATATATATATATATATATATATATATATATATATATATATATATATATATATCTATTCTATAAAATAGGACCTTTTTTGAATTTTGTCCTACGTGGCCATGTTTGTCCTACGTGTACAAACAAAATTGCTGAGTAGGACATTAGTTGCTGACTAAGCCGTTTGAAAAGTCAGAGGGCAACATTGCGTTTGAAAACTTGGGGGGAAACTTAAAAAAACTTGGGGGGAAATTGCAAGACTTTTGAAATTTTTTGAAAAACCTCGCCTGAAATCATTTCAAGAGAAGTTGAGGAGCACTGATTACACTTAAATCATTTTGAAAATGCATGCTGCTTCTTTCTTCTATCTCCCTGAACCAGAGCCACGCCCAATAAGACATTGACTCCTCCTTTGTCCGTCACAGATCACTTGCTCATCCTCCTTCGACCACTTGGTAAGACCTCCAACCCGTTTGAATTTCCCATTTGAATTTCATCAGATCGCCGGTGGCAGAAGAGCTCCGACACATGGACTCTCTTTACTGCATCTTCACGGTGTAAGAACTGCCTCTTTATATTTTGCTTTTTGGCTATTTGTTAGTTTTTCACGGTGTAAGAACTGCCTCTCTCTCTCACACACTCTCTGTGTGTGTGTGTGTGTGTGTATGTATGTGTGTGTGTGTGTGTGTGTGTGTGTGTGTGTGAAATTCATGGTGCTGCATCAAAATCTTGGGCCGAGATAACATCTTCACGGCTGCATCATTCACCACCTGTTTGATGAAATGTTGCACAGAACCAATTCCATTTTTCACATCATTCAATCTGGACTTTGTTGACCTGACTGAAAGTCCAAGCTG
Organism: Scilla litardierei; assembly: GCA_030789695.1. Taxonomy (NCBI): domain Eukaryota; kingdom Viridiplantae; phylum Streptophyta; class Magnoliopsida; order Asparagales; family Asparagaceae; genus Scilla; species Scilla litardierei. Next base: position 117,641,593 of record CM061133.1, on the reverse strand, counting down.
GTCACTGCCGTAAGGGAGTCGCGAAGGGAATCTGGCAAGGGACGTGGTTGGTACGCCCCTGCACCCCCGCTCTCTATATCTTCATGGTGTTTCGCAGAATCTGGACACCACAAAACATAAAAAATAGAAAATATGTTTCCATGTTTCAAATATGTTTCAAATTACATAAAAAATAGCAAAAGTGTTGTTTACAAAGTTTTTTACATAGTTGTTTACTGAGTTTGTGTTTACAGAGTTATTTATAGAGTATGTGTTTCAAATATGTTTGCAGTGTATGTTTGCAGAGTGTTGCTTGAGAATTCACTCTTGGTTGTTTGCAAGCTATGTTTACAGAGTTGTTTACATAGTTTCTAGAGGTTAGCTTTTTGATGTTTACAGAGTATTCACGGCCTGCATCAAAATAATGGTTTTTCATTACTTTGTTGCTTTTGGATGTTAAAGGTTCATTTTGTCAAGTGGTAGTCAGTTTTTGATGCTTTTTGATGAAATATACTTTGCAAACCAATATCAACTAAATATCAATGAAAGGGATACTACTACCATAATGATACCTCTACGTTTTCATAGTAATATACTTTACAAACCAAACCAATATCAACCAAGAGTTATTTACATAGTATCTTCACGGCTACATAAAAACCCATTATGTTTTCCCTGCTATATAATTCGCCAGCTATCTATTGTTGATGTTACTCCCTGTTGGATGCAGGTACCAAGCTGCTCTCATCCTTAAAGGATCATGTTTGAAAAACGTTGCTTTAGGGAAGATACTACGGATTTTGCATCTGATAATCCATGTCAGAAAGTGGATTGTGCCGCATGCTTCTGGATGGCAGCCTCTGGCTCTAACCATCTCATCATATTCAAACGCAAATGTTGGTACATGTACCAGCTCTTGATATCGTATTTTGTCTGGTTATAAGTTGGAGTCCGACAAAGTGGATGGTGAGCCCTGGACTCTTCAGGTGAAGGGAATATCATCTTGACTTTGCCAAGTATATAGTAGCTTATAAACCGCAGCAAAATCGATCCTTCTGTTTTAATTTTGGGTAATAGTTTTTGGTGACACCAGCAAGGTTGAAGAATGCTTATCGAGGAGTCAAGCAAGCATTTTAAAACATCTGTCCAAGTTTGTCCAACATTGCATGTGGAGTTTGTATTGAAATACCGGATTGCCTATGGGTCCTACAGGATGAGGTTAAACTGGTTATTTCCGTATGAGGTTTATAAGACTTTTGAAAGCTAGATGACTTTCTTTTGTTATAGCAGAGTACTCTATATGCATTATCAGTTGATGTATGGACTCTCTCTAATAGGTAACAAAAGTCCAAACTTCACCTGGAACAGTTACAAAGCCTCCCAGAGATTCCGAGTGTTTGTTAACTATTAGAGAGAGTCCATACATCACACAGCCAACGGACTAATAATAACGTGACTACAAAGTCTTATCAAAGCAGTGGAGCAGCATAAACCAAATGTACAAAGACTAGATTAAGAATGGAAATAGTACCATTCGAGAAGTTTCATCGTCGATGTCCTAGGTTCATCACAAAGAAGCTTCCACAAGTACCAACTACAGTCCCATGGCTGCTATAATATCATTTTATATGGAGCTGCCAGTTGTAGTAGTGGTAGAACCAGTAGCAGAAACTCCAAACAGGACTCCCCAAAAGAAGCAATGCTGAAACTTCTTTGCCGCATATAGGTCCTGAATTAGAGAGTGTCTGGGACCTCAATTAGTATTGCATTATGTTTTAAAACCCATTATGTTTTGCTTAGAACTAATTCAGGAAATTTTTTTTGAATGTATTTCAGGTTACTAAATTTTGCAGCTTACTAAATTTTGCTTATGTATTCCTGAATGTATTGTTTAGTAAGCAAAATTCCTGAATGTGTAGAATTTTGTTTAGTAAGCAATACGCAATCAGCAATAAGATCATTTATGCTTATTGCAGGTCCTTATGTAGGTCCTTAATGTGTAGTATGTGGAGAATTTTATTCAGAAATTTTGCTTATTGCAGGTCCTTTTGTATTGCAGGTTACTAAATTTTGCTTATGTTTTAAAACCCATTATGTTTTCCTGAAAAAATAACCCATTATATTGTGGAAAAAATAATCAATGAAAAATAACCCAGTATGCTTTTCATTTTTCCCGAAGAAATCAAAATTTTGAGATTAGAGTAATTTTAGCTAAAAAAATCAAAATTTTAATTTTAGGAAGGCATTCAATTGTTTAAAGCTGAAGCATTATGTTTTCTAGAACAAAAATAGTAACACCGTGTTTTCTCCTTTGTTGAGGAAGTAGCGCATTGCTTTTTTTTTTCCGTACAGAAGAGGAGGAAGCTGTGCATGGCGCCTTTTTATGTTTGCACAGAAAAGAAGGAAGCATGTTGCGAGAAAAATAGTTCAACCAATTTTTTGAAACCTCTGTTTAAATTCAGCCCCAAACGTTTTTTTGAAACATCTGTTTAACTCTAAAAGAAGAAGAGGAAACCCATTGTTTACGTGCTCACTAATTATGATTATTTGAACCCTCTGCTCATTTGTTGAACCCTCACTCATGCAATTTTTTGAACCCTCTGCTTATTAATTATGTGCTTGCTGTTTAATTATGTGTCAACATGCAATCAATTAATTATGATTATATGGAATTTTTATGAACCCACTGCAATCAATTGCTGTTTAATTTTCGTTCATTTATTTGAAAAGTAATAATTTTTTTGGATGCAAAGGCGTTGCAAGAGAAAATCACGAAGAAAGCAAGAACTACCTGAGGAGATTCGAAGTATGCAAGATCCAAATCACTTCGTCATCCTGAGGAGCCGCATCGCAAGAGGTTCCGATACATCCTGGTAAGATCACTCTATTCGACTCTGGATTTTGGGACCTTTTTAAAAGAATTTTTTAAGATTTTATTTTTAATTTGAATATGTTATAGGTTGCTGTAATTTTGGAGAGGCTGCTCAGTTTTTTCTATATGAAGTAGATGAAGATGCTCCTTATTTTGCTAATGGCATAATGTTATCAATGTTATAATTTTTATTTTGGCCTGTAGATAACTGTGAATATTCTTATTTGATGAAAAACTGAAGCTCGAGGAGTCTCTTCATTATTATTATGTATGTTTTTAATGAAAAACTGGAGCTTTAGTTCTGAGGCTTAGGGCATACATGAAGAGATTGGGATCTATCGATTAAATATGATCATGTAAGTTGCATACAAATTACAATTACAGATTTTTTGTTCAATTCTCCTGTAAGTTACAAACAGATTACATACAGATTTTCTTTGTGTTTAGGCATGTGTATGTGTGGTGGATTTGATCCAGTCAGGAACTGTAAATCTAGGGAGGTGATGTGTGATGCTTTCTAAGGTACCACCGTAAAGATTCAAATTAAGCCAATGTGTCAACTGTCCTGATGTCCTAAATCATGACACATCTATTACAAATTTTAAAACCTAGGATATAGGGACACGGATACACATTAAACACCCATGCACTATTTACTAGAGCAATAAACTCTCTTTAGCACCAACTTTTTTAGAGGTATGGCTTTATTACTACGTATTACATATCCTGGAATAGTAAAGAAAAATATGAATAGGATTAGATGGCTGTGAAAGTAATTAATAAAAATATAGGACATATTAACCCTTCTCATTTCTATTGTTCCCTCATTAACACACTCAAATGTACATATATGAATTTAAATTGGTGATTTAAATACAACAACAGTGCATTTCCTTTTTTTTGTAAGAATCATGTCCAAGTATCATGTCAAGTGCAAGTGTCCAGCATAGCAAAATTTTGTAAAAATAGTGTCAAACACTCAAGCTATCAAGTGGACAAGTCAGTAGCAAAAGAGGGGTTAGTCCCACATGGAACAAAGACGGGGATGGTATAGTGGTTACTTATCTTTAGTTCAAGTCCAAGAAATATTTTTTCTTTTGGGCCATATGAATTTTAAGTTTATTAGAGACTTCCATCAACTTTGTTCAGCATCCTATTGTGACTGAAGGATGTTTATGCTTATGAATAGTAAGATCTTGAGAAGGAACATTCTGGAACAAGAAAGGGGTACCGCCATGGCCATGACCATGTCTCCATTACATCCAAAAGGACAATGTGTCATAAGTTCTTAGCGGAGTCATGTTACAGACATATTCAGACTTGATGTTGATGGTTCAATAAAAAGATCATTTTAAATGGAGGGACTCTATTTTAAGAGATTATAAAGGTGCCATCATATTTGTTTTAATTTTTCACAACGATTTCTATCTTATTCTAAAATCTGAAGGCAAATCTTCTTTATGGTCATACTCACTGTGTTGCTTCCAGGATAAAACTTATCTTAGTTGTCGCATATTGTAAGATCATTGCCAATTTGGTCAATGGAACCATGATGCTATGTTGGAGGCAATATGACTTTCAGTAGAACTGACAAGCTATATCCACTAAGTGTTGTGTTATAATCAAGTACATCCACAAAGAACACAATGGCACAACTGGTTTTTTGGCTGATGCTATTAGGGAAGGGTTCCTTATGTACTTATCTGTCATTTTCCATGCAATGTAAATTCCAAAATTTTGCTACAATATATTAGTTGCTGATAGAAGAATTGGATTGAGCTCACCAAGATCTTACAGATCATTGCCATTTCCTAACTATTTCTATTGGGATTGTTACACACACATGTAGTAGTATTCCGCTGGTGCAGGTGTGTGCATGAGCATGCTCATGTGGGCGGGGGGCGGGCGGGCGTGCATGCGTGCGCGCGCACACAATAATGGTAGGTCTATTAATCCAAATCCCACCCCCTCCCAACCCTAAAAAATATATTATATAAAGAGTGTACTCCATTAGTTACATGATGAATTCTAGGGCCTACTTGGGGGTCCCAAATATGTTATGCGTTAAAATAAATAAATAAATAAATGCTTATGTACATACATGTGTGTACATATATGCACTGTCATTTTACTAAGCTCAAACACCCAAATAATTACAAGGAAAAGATGATTTTTGGGATGCGGCAAAAATTGAAGAGAGCAACAGAAGTTGCAAAGAGATACAAATAAATGGAGGCACTTACATACTTCCAAATTGGAGCACTAACTCAAGTTAAAATCAGTTCAGTCAACGCTACCAAGTCACAATATATAATCTGGCATACCTCCTTATAGTTAATTGTAAGAAAAGCACTCCCGATGAAACAGAGTATAGAGAGAAAAGCAGCTGCAAGCAATAAGTTACAAAAGCACAATCGCCTGGTAGATGGATACCTCCTTATAGTTAATTGTAAGAAAAGCACTCCCGATGAAACAGAGTATAGAGAGAAAAGTAGCTGCAAGCAATAAGTTACAAAAGCACAATCGCCTGGTAGATGGATCAGTAGTTAGTGTACCCTGTCATGAGAAATCAAAAGGCAGTAAGCATAGAGGTTCAAGATAGTAAATAAGGTAATTTAGGAAAACTCCTATTTAGCTTGACCCAACCTCTAAAATTTCCCAAAATGGGTAAGTAGGTGAAGTCTGAAGATGTACAATAACTCCATGTATGACACAGTTAAGACAACCAAAACAATTTTATTTATATCCAGCATGTTTCGTCCATTATATGTATTTGATGTAAAAGGGCACATAAATTTTGTCATGTAAACACTTTTTCTGATAATTCCAAGCCAGGAACAAGCATCCTCACACCAAATAAATGCATGCATAATTTCAGAATCCAATTCCCCTTAGCAAATAATAATCCCATCATCAAGAATGAACTAATAATTAAGAATATATTCAAATTGGTTAAATCCGTGAACAACTCTTTCACACCAACAATATATAAATTTCTCAACCAAAACTCAGATTTCTACTCATCTTTAAAGAACTCAAGTATGATGAAGGCTACATAGGACAGAAAATTATCACAAACCATTGTTATACATAATTATTAAGACACTAGCTTATAGCTATGTTCATCATTCATGAATTGCCAGTTGAATTCAAATAAATGAACAAATCCCATGAAATAAAATTAAAGACAAGACTTTAGTCTAACACCAGACTTATATCTTTCATCCTAATTCCAATCCTTCAAAATGGATCTACTGGTTTTTCCCCTAAGTTGCAAACAAACCACCTCAAACTAAATTCCAGGGCCCAAACAACTCTATATAGAAATCATATCAATCAACTCACTTCAAACATTATTTAGGAAAAAAGGGACAAAAGGTAGGGAAAAGAGAACTTACCCAGCTGGATAGCTTCAAATCCCCTGAATTTCCAATAAAAACCTGGAAAACAATCAGAACCCAGAAAAGGGCAGTGAATACAAGAGCCCCCAAGGCCAAAAAATCATCAAAGAAAATACCCATTAAATGAAAACAAAATTAGAACTGATGGAATAAGCTCTCGCCATGATCAAAAACCCATAACTAACAAAAAATTATGCTATTGTTTTCTATTTTTGTTGATTTTTCACCATGCTACTGTTTGCAAAAAATTATGGTGAGTTTTCAGTTTATTTATGTTTGTTTCTATTTGTAAAATTTTCTATTTTGCTACTGTGTAATTGGGTGAAAGTTCTAACTTTTTATTGTTTTTGTGGTTTTTAACTTTTTATGCCCGTTTAATTTTTATTTCAATAAATTTAGGTGAGAAATATAAGGGGTTTGGTGTTGGTTAATATGTCTAAATGGTATTTTTTGTGGTTCAGGATTATTTTAGTCTTAGCATCGGCCAGCATTTAGAGGTATTGGATCTATTGCATAACAAGCTGAATGGCTCAATACCTTCTGGGATCTTGAGAATATCATCTTTATTGATTTCTGTCAACTGGGCTGATACCTGATGAAGTTTAGAATGTACAAAGTCTCAGGAAGCTAGACTTATCTGAAAAAAAGTTATCGGGGAAAATACCAGATGCATTGGGCAGATGTATTGGCTTAGATAGACTGATGTTGGGTGGTAACTGTTTCGAAGTAACCATCCCTTTGTTCTTGAGTGCATTATCAAGAATTCCGGAACTTGATCTTTCTTGCGACAATTTATCTGGCCCACTACTTGAATTTCTTGAGAAAGTAGCACGGGTTTCTGTATTTTGGAACGGTTATCCTTGCTGGTTCAGGTGAGAACGTTCACCGCTGAGAACTAGCCGTACATACACTTATCTGTCTTCTCTTTCTCTAATTGCCTACCTGTATATGTCTAAAATGTGGGCTTAATAAATTGGAGAGTTAGAAGTCTGTCATTGTTCCATAAATTGCCGACCCATAGCTGACTGCCTGTGCGGAGTTAAACAAGTGCACGCCATTATGATTTATCGTTTCACATTTACTTTGCAGCTTGCCATGGAGAGTCATCCATATGACTTACAAGTATCTTTCTTTTGTCGACAGGATCGTCGAGCTATTCGAGATCAAGGGCGATCATATCGTGACAGCCCGCAGGATAAATCAAGATTAGTTGAGAAGCCAAGTGCTGAAGCAGGCGACATCAGTGCAAATGAGAGCATCGATGATGTTAGCAGACCATCGAGGTGGAGAAAGCAAGAGGAGTAATAGCCCTGGGAGCATCAATAGGCTAAAGTTGCTTTACATGACATCCCTATGTGTATATCATTCCATGATGCCTGATACTACTTGCAAATTTTGAGAAATCTGATGGTCTTCTTTATATTGTGCAAGATTTTACAGATGATTTTTGTTTTGTATAGTAAAGTGTTGGCAAAATTTTGGCACTATTCATGTAAAAGTTTCATATAATTCCACTATCGGATGAATTTATTGAGGTCAAAGAACTCTAGGGTCAAGTATTGTTTACATTGATAGTTTGCTTTGCTATTTGCAATGCTTTTCACATAATTGGACAATTTTCAGGCAACTGTTATATTGGTTATGTTCTAAAGAACGCAGCAATTTCAACGAAAAAAGGGGGAACACAAAGAACACCGTAGGTTGATACCATAAATCACATGATAACTATACTTAGCGATAAATTTCATTTATTTTATATCTAACTAATTTAATTTTATTACTTTGGTTTTATATTTTCTTATTGATTGTTGAAATTGGTTGCACTCCAGTCAACAAGTTTAATTTTTTTGATACATCGGAAAGTAGAAATCGAAATTAAATTTAGATAATTGCTTTTATAAGTTTAACAAAAAACTAATATAATATAAATATATATATACATATATTAAACTCGAAGGCGCTAAATTTTTTACGCCAATTCGTTGTTCCACGCCAAAGGCGTCCGCTAATTTTTTTTCGCTAATTTGTTGTTTCACACCAAAGGCGCTCGCTCCGAATTTGTCGCCAGTGCCGCTAAATATTTTTATGCTAATTTGTTGTTCTTTTAAATTGTGTTTGTGGAAATAATTTTTTTGGGAACAAAGATTTTGCGGTGGAAAATCTTAAATGAACCGTGCCCGTGGGCACGGGTTATGACTAGTATATATATATAGTGATCTTCGGTTGCGAAAAAAGGGGTTTTCGCACGGTGCGAAAACAATTTTTTTTTTTTGAAATTTTTTTAAAAAAAATTTTTTTTTTGATGTTTAATCCATACAAATATATACCCCAGGGAAAATAATGGGTGAACCCGTTGGGCATTAGAGCACCCATCCACCCGTTACAAATTTAACGGTCTCAAAACGTGCGAATTTGATGAAATGCCTTGATCGAAGGCCAAATGACATTATTTCTCAATGATTATTTTTTGAGGGGTGTATAACAACATATAATGAGGGTGGAAAAAAAAATTTTTGAAAAAAAAATTTCAAAAAAAAACTAAAAACATTTTCGCACGGTGCGAAATGTTCTCATTTGAAAATTTTCCTATATATATATATATATGAGGTTAATGGAGAAGAGCTGACAACGCTGGAAATTTTTCCAGCGCTGTCCGCATTTTGGGCGACCTAAAATTAAATTTTTTTTGAAATTTTTTTTTCAGTAGTTAGATATACATGTTGGGAAGCTCCCCACAAAATTTCAGCTCGATCCGACACCGTTTGAGCCTCCGTTCATCGCTTTCAAAAACGTTGCGCAAAACTGTGGACAGATTTGTGCAACGTTTTTGAAATCGATGAACGGAGGCTCAAACGGTGTCGGATCGAGCTGAAATTTTGTGGGGAGCTTCCCAACAAGTATATCTAACTACTGCAAAAAAAAGTTTTTAAAAAAAATAATTTTAGGGCGCCCAAAATGCGGACAGCGCTGGAAAAATTTCCAGCGCTGTCAGCTCTTCTCCATTTTTCACTATATATATATATATATATATATATATATATATATATATATATATATATATATATATATATATATATATATATATATATATATATATATATATATATATATATATATGAAAGCAAGAATAAAACATAGCAATTTCAAGAATCAAGGAATTTTGATGCGCCGTGAGCACCATTTCTTCGATCTACCCATATCCTATTATCCCAAACTTATCACCTCTTTGACCATTACATAGCTTAAATTCCTATTCATTCGATCTAAGGACGAGTTAGAGGAAATGTCTTAGGTGAGTATAGCCATCGTCTAGTGTATTGCTTGGCGATTTGAGTAGGGATGACGTCCTAGGATCATATTCTTGTCGACGGAAAGATTTCGAAGCATTTGAGTTTCTCGAATTCAAATTTTCAACTCGCCTGTGTATATAAACTCGATTTTTGTTGAAGTTTCATGTCATCATGCGCATGTTGATTGCATTCCTCCAATCCACTCTCTCGTCTTCCTTGAGGACAAAGAAGAGTTTAGCGTGAGTGATTTTGTTGAGTGTTTATTGTAGATAGATATTCCATCTTTTTCATGCATGTTTTCCATTATTTATTTCACCGGGTTTTCCAGTTTCCCCCATCTATGTTCACTCTTTCGCTTTTATGGTCCATTTTATGCTTTGCAGGAATTACATGCTGATTATGGACCATATGGCGTGAATATTGCACTAAGGAGCAAAAGAAGCAAAGTCAGGAGGTCAAACGATGCAAAAAGGGGAAGTTTATGAAGAAATGTGATCCACACGGCCACGTCAATTCGACGCGGTTGCATGCCACAACATATGAAGGCGAACACAATTCCACGTGGCCGTGCAGACTTTCTCCAAACGGTCGCATCATCAAGCCCTAGAACCCATATCCACGCGGCCGCGTAAAGGATTTCCAAACGACCTCGTCGCTGAGGAGTAATTTGAAGATTTGCAATCGATGCGGCCCGCGTGACGACAGACACCGCCTCCGCGTAATTCAAAAGAGCCAAAGATGAAACGGTCGCTCGACATGACGGTTTAGATCCTGACGCGGTCGCAAAGCTGAATTTGATGCATTCGCATCATTAGTGACACGAACGTGTCGCTGTAACCCCGCAACCCCCATTTCACACAAGAAAACGACGCGACCACGTCATTTTCGACGCGGTCACGTTGATCTGGATCTCTGAAGTGCCTGGGCGCCGATTTGGGAGCAGTTGGCTGGCTTTTTGGTCATTTGTCCGATTGTATATATACTCTTCTGCCTCCTTGAGCGAACCCATCTTTTCTTTCACTGTTTTTCTGGGTTCTCAAGGGTTTTGTAAGGAATTTTATGGCTTTTAATTCCAGTTCTTTGATTGTATTAGCTAGTTACTCATATAATAGTTTAGATTTGCTTAATAAAAGTTTTCCTCATTTTGCCTATTGTGTTGTGCGCTATCTCTTGTCTTCATTTCTGTGAATCCTTGGCTTTTATTGCTTATCTAATGCTAGAACTCATGTTTAGTGCACTGTGTAGTGCGTAGTTTTCTTCTAGGGCAATGTGTTGAACCCCATTGGATTGGGGTCTTGTATTGGATGAATTTTTGATTGATTACTGGGCTAATTGAGCAGTTGGGGTATATTGGGATGCCAATTATCGTCGTAGATTCGACCCTTCATTCGGGGTGATCGGATTGGCCGCCAGTGAGAGTTGGAACCAATCCGGGGTTTCGATCCTTACGAGGATCCATACTATCGGTGTGGCCAGCAAGAGTCGAGCACCGATTACAGCACTCCTAATATTAGTCCAATCTCCAAACGCCACAGTGGTCGGGAGGAGAATTGAGGACATTCGTCGAGCGTAATGCGCCTGACGTATACCGATGTATCGGTGAGAGTCGACATCGGTATGGTTGGGATATGCCTATCATTGCATCACGAGAGCGGGTGTATAGGAGTTAACATTAGGGAATAAACTATCATGCATCATGAGAATGGGGTAGGCGAATGCTCTTAGGTTAGACGTCCTCTCCTGAGTCTCAATAAACTCAACGATCGATCACCGACTAATCCAATCCTAGCCCTAGTTCAATGATGTGGATACTCTGAGCCCTAGAGCTTTACCCCTTGGTTTCACACTCTTTTACTCTCTCTTCAATCACCAATTCTATTATGTAGCTTTCGAGCAAGGACCTAAAAATCGATACTCGACGAACACCTCCCTGTGTTCGACCCGTAGCGCTAAACACTACACCGTGCACTGCAGTATAAATTTTATCAGCATCTGCATAAGCGGACAGCCAACCTGAAGGCTTTGTGATGGAGGTGCAAGAGCAGAAAGTATCCAAGCTGAAGAAATCCTTGTATGTTTTAAAACAGAGTCCAATGAAATGGTATAAGAGATTTGATTCCTTCATGACGAGCATTGGTGTCGAGCGGAGTATAAAGGACCAGTGTGTTTATGTTCGCACACTTGATGGCATGTCAATGATATACTTGATTCTATACGTTGAAGATATGCTGATTGTGTCACAGACATGAAGGAAATCGGTAGGCTAAAGGAGAAGCTTGCTGAAGAGTTTGACATAAAGGATCTGGGGCCTGCAAAGTTTCTTGGTATGGAAATCAACAGAGATAGGAAGATTGAGACGTTGAGGTTGAGCTATGGGGGCCATATAAAGAATTTCCTAGCACGCTGTGGAATGGATAAGGCGAAACATGTCACCACACTGCTAGGAGCTCACTTCCAGTTTTTGGCCAGACTGTCACCTAGCATAGACGAGGAGGCACGCTACATGTCTAAAGTCCCCTATGCTAGTGTCGTGGGAAGTCTGTTTTATGCCATGGTTTGTACACATCCAGACTTAGCTCAGGCAGTTGGAGTCTTTAGTAGGTACATGGCGAACCCAGGAAAGGAACACTGGCAGGCTGTGAAATGGATACCGAGATATCTGATGGGAACAACCAGCGTTGGTTTGTGTTTTGGCAAGTGAGACAAGTTGGTGATATTTGAATTTTGCGGTTCAGATTATGCAGGTGAGGGAGACATAAGGAGATCTACGACTGGGTATGTGTTCACTTTGGGTATTGCCACGATATCATGGAGATTAGTTATTCAGTCCATTGTAGCATTGTCAACTACGGAGGTGGAACTGATAGCTACAGTTGAGGCCATCAAGAAAGGAAAGTATTGAGAAGTCTACTGAGAGACTTGGGTATACCGGAAGAAGTGACAAAGGTTTATTGTGACCGTTAGAGCAATCCACTTGACGGAGCATCATGCCTACAGTTTGAGGACCAAGCATAAAGAACTACATGACTTCTTTCTTCAAGAAGAGAAGAAAGTGATAGCACTAGAGAAGGTCTCGACGGATCATAATCCTGTAGATGTGCTAATGAATATTGTTCATGTAGTCATGCTCAGGCATTACTTGAGCTTGATCTATACATGGTGAGTGGTTGATATTTTTCCGTTGTTATGAGAGTTTCATAAATTCTAGATCTGGATAAAGATGTTTAGTATTTGGGTAGAGTCGCAGAGAGAGCCGTATGTGCGATGGTTGTTGAAGAAGTTTGAAGTATGATAGAGTTTGTCGATTAGTGCTTCAAACTTGAAATCTGGAAGGTGGCACAGCCGTGCATGTCTTTCGCACAGCCGTGCGTATCAGTACAGGAGTATCAGCTTTCTGTCACAGATTGTACATGGCTGTGCTATACCCAACACGACTATGGGGGTTTAACAGTACAGGCAGGCAATTCTCTGTTTAATTTAACATGGTCATGCCGAATTTCACATAACCGTGCCGATTGTTTTGGAGCTACAGGCAGGTTATACAATTCTGTCATGGTCGTGCCGTATATCAACACGGCTGTGCAGATGTCCAGAAGCCCTAATACGCCCAGATTTCAGCTTTAATCTGGACCGTTGATTCCAATTAGGGTTAAATCGGTTGGACATGAACTAAAACGTCCTCGACTACCGTAGTAAGTATTCCTATGATATAAATACCAAGAGATACATCTTTAACGACTACGCGACAGAGAATTGAGAAGAATTTCTTGCATCTTCAAGAGAGAAGCGGATCTTTTACCGACGATAGGCGACGAAAGTGCTTGGAGGTGACTACGAGCTTTGGGAGAGGATGTATTCCTTGTTCTAGAGTTTATGTCAGATCTCTTCATTGGTTGTGCACATGAGACATTGTAATTGCTAGAGTTCTAGAGTTATTTTGTGGAGAGGGCACATATTGTATTGGAGGAGATTTGTTGTCGGTGTATTCTCTGAATTATCATCTCTGTTCTTGTAGACGTCGTGACAGTGGAAGACTGGATGTATGCCATAGGTTCGACCGAACCATTATAAATCCTTGCCTCTTTGTGTGATTACTTGGTCTTGACTTATGGTGGTTTATTTTGCTTCTTATGATTCATCAAAGATCCTAACTATGCATTGATTTAGTTGGCGACACTTTACTTTCATATATTCCGTTGTGCACACTTTGGTGTTGTTTGATATCGTGTTAGATTCCCAACACTTGTTTCTTTATACATATAGGGTTTTACGAAATTGGTGAAGAATATCATTATAGAAGCTAACAAATCAGGACAATGTTGGTGCTTTTCACATGGTTACCTTTGGTCAAATAATAAAGCATTTTCAACAAATGCAAATGAAAACAAATACTTAATTTTGTAACATTTTCACCTAACAAATACTTCACTCTATCAAAATTTTCACATACGCCATCATATTCCATTGATAATTTTGGATATTGATCATATTCTTTAGTTCTTTTACATAGTATGTGAAGCAACTTCACCGAGCCAAAACACAAAGTCCTGAAGGAGTGAAATCACGTCGACTAAGGATTAGAAACCAACAGATGAAACACATGATACATAGGACACTAAATGTGCATATAAAATTCTTAGACTTTAGTATCACCTACAAGTATGTAATCTGACAAAGCTAATGTAATCTGACAAAGCTAAGATCCGTAGGCCGTTCAGAAACTCATTTTCTACTTCTCTATATGAACTTTCACCAACATTCATGTTAATGTTTATGTCATAGTGCATTTCATGATGTTCTTTCTTTTCTGCTTGTTTTTACATGCTCATATTCTGCGTAAATGTGCTGTCATTGTTATATTTATTGTTTTAATTTGTTTGAGTTTTTCTGTAAGTTTTTTCGTTAAGTTAGTTTTTCTATTGTAAAGATCATATTCTTACTATCAGTAAAGAAATTTTGTTTCTTACATAATTGCAGATCAATACCTGTAATTCATTTTACTGTGATCAGTTTACACCCAAATCCCCAGGAAAGCCAAAATTTTGAACAGAGAATTGGCCTGGATGGTAATTACATTACTGGCATCATATCTATGTAACCTGATAGTATTAAACTCCAATATCTGTTACTGAATTCTCATGTGCTTATTTTGGTTAGGAAGATAAATGATACTGATTATTATCATTAACTACAGTAATTTATAAGTCTAGTATTGAAAACTTAGAAAACACTACCAATTTAATTATATAGAGCTCTACAGGGATGAACATAAGAGTTTTCTTTTATAGCTCTGCTAGTAGGAACTAAATCACCAGCGTAATGGGAGAGAATGAAGGAACACAGCGTAAACAAAAAACTTTTCTTCTCTTTAAACTCCTTTGTGATGTTTGTTATTTATATAATCCATTGATATTTTACAGTTGGATGGAGTTACATGGCTATTTCATATAATCCATTGATATTTCAAAGGTGCATGACTGCCATATTTTTTGATTTTGTATGGGGCATTATGGATGTATTTATGGATGATTTCTTCGTCTATGACACGAGCTTTGATTCATGCTTAGGAAATTTGACTAGTATGCTACAGAGATGCCAAAAGGTTAATTTGGTCTTGAATTGGAAAATTGCCATTTTATGATACAAGAGGAAGTAGTGTTAGGACACATCATTTATTCACGGGGCATTGAGTTTGATAAGTCCAAAATAAAGGTCGTTGAGGGGATACCACCACCCACAAACGTGAAGGGGATTAGGAGTTTCCTTGTTCACACGGGGTTTTATCGTCGCTTCATCAAGGACTTCTCTAAAATTGCACGACCTCTTACAGAATAATTAGCCAAATATGTCCATCGTTATCTTTACTGATGAGTGTCTTGCAGCTTTTAACAGGTTGAAAAAGGAACTCATCTTTACACCCATTATTCAACCCCAGACTGGAGCCTCCCCTTTGAGCTAATGTGCAACGTTAGTGATTATGCCGTTGGAGCAGTTTTGGGTCAAAGAAAAGATAGCAAGCTTCACGCCAAATACTACACTAGCAAGACCCTAGATAAAGCTCATAGGAACTACACCACAACAAAGAAAGAACTACTAGCCGTGATCTTTGCTATTGAGAAATTCAGTTCATACCTTGTTAGATCAAAGGTCATCATTCACATGGACCACGCTACTCTTCGGTATTTGGTTAACAAGAAGGATGCCAAGCCACGCCTAATTTGATGGATCCTCTTGTATTAGCGACCTGGAGATCAAAGATAAGAAGGGAGCCGAGAATGTATAGCGGATCATCTATCGTGCCTTGTCTATGAGAACCAGAGCACCTTTCTACCAATAGACGACTCCTTTTCCAGATGATCAACTATTTGTTATTGCCCTAGCTGAAGCTCCATGGTTTATAGACATTGTGAACTTTCTTGCTTGTGGCATGTGCCATATGACATAACCTCACAGCAGTGCAAGTAGTTCCTACACGATATCAAAAGTTACTTCTGGGACAACCCACTTCTATACAAAACATGCAGTGATATGATAATCAGGAGGTGCATTCTCAAGAATGAAACGGCCTCAGCCATATTACATTGCCACGATTCGCCATGCGGAAGACATGCGAGCACGACGAAAACTGCAGCAAAAATCCTCCAATGTAGGTTCTATTGGCCAACACTGTTCAAAGATGTGAACACTTTTGTCAAGGGATGTGATCGGTGCCAAAGAATATGGAATATCTCCAGGAGAAATGAAATGCCGTTAATAGCATTATAGAGGTAGAGATATTTGACGTCGGGGGAATATACTTCATGGGACCATTCCCATTTAGTCTTGGCAACCAATACAGATTGGTTGCGGTGGATTATGTTTCTAAATGGGTCGAAGCGATATCCTCGCTAACTAACGATGCACGGGTAGTCGCCAAGTTATTCAACAGAAACATTGCCCAGATTTGGGGTCCCAAGAGTGGTCATAAGTGACGGGTGGAAGCATTTTATCGATAATAAATTTGAGGCCCTCTTGAAGAAATATGGAGTACGACACCGCATTGGACTCGCTTATCATCCTTACACGAGCAGTCAAATGGAAATTTTCAATCGGGAGATCAAGAATATTCTGGAGAAGACAGTGGTACATTTAAGGAGAGACTGAGCGCTGAAATTGGATGATGCGCTATAGGCCTACCGGCCGCCTACAAAACTACAATCAGAACTTTTCCGTATCGCTTAGTCTATGAGAAGTCGTGCCACCTTCCAGTGAAGCTAGAACACAGAGCTTATTGGGCTATCTGACACCAGAACTACGATGGCAAGAATGCACATGAGCGTCGCCTCTTTCAGCTGAATGAGTTGGACAAATTCATACTTGATTCCTATGAAAACTATTGCATCTACAAAGAAAAGATGAAGCGTTGACACGACAGACACATCATGAAGAGGGAATTTAAGGAACGCGGCTTGGTTCTCATCTTCAATTTAAGGCTATGATTATTTCCGGGAAAGCTACGATCAAGATGGTCCGGTCTGTTCAAGGTCACACGAGTGTTCCTATACTAATCCGTCGAAATAATTGGGAGATGCAACCCTTTTAAAGTCAACAGACAAAGGTTGAAGCACTACATCACAGATGATACCATCAGAGGCAAAGTGATTTCAACGCTCTCCACACCGAAACCACCATGATCACATCAAAAGGGAGTCGAGCTCAAGACTATAAATTGGAGCTTCTTGGGCGGTAATCCAATTTGTTGGTTTTATTTTAGTCTTTATTTCATCCTTTTTACCTTAGATAGAAAATTTTTTGATCAAATAAAACCCCAACCCAAGAAATTATCTAAAGTCATTTTCAATGCAGGAGAGAATGATGTGACTGCGTGTGATACCCCCACGCGGCTACGTGGAATGGAGCACGTGGAAGCCCAAGGAAGCAGCTGAATAGGATTCGACGCGATCACATGAAAGTATCACACACGACCGCTTCATACAGAGCAAAGAGGAGAAAATCTTGTCAAGGAAAAGGCTAATTCGACGCAGTCGTGTTGCCTAAACGATGCGGTCGTTTGCTAGGTACCAACTTTATGTTTTTTGAGCCAAAATTTTCACCCTGACACGGTCGTTTAAACCTTTTTAAACGACCATGACAACCCAATTTTTCAAGCCAAACTTCCTGTCACGACCCGCTTCCCTAAAATGGAGACGAGACGTGAGAAGGTCCGCACGAGAGTGGAGCTGTGAAGCCCCAAACCCGATAGGCGTCAATAAACATAAGCAGGTCCATGTAACCACAAACGGAACAACAATAATAACACAATGGGAGATAGAAATAAAATTCTCATATCTCAATAATTGTCCAACACAGAAATAAGTCCAACATCCAGAAAAGCCACCAGGCTAAAAGAAAGAGTCTAAAGGCCCAGAACAAGGCCAACAAAAGCAACAATGCAACAAAGTATAGGTGCTACGCACCGACAACAAAACAGCAGTCTAATCAAAAGGAAAACACAACGAAGACACTAGGACTGGTCCCCAGTGTCCACGTACTCCCCGTCAAACACAAGCTCGGGCTCGGCGTCAGCAAACACCTCGTCCTCAACGACGGACTCAGGCTCGAGATCTAACATGTGTCACCCAAAAGAGAGAGGGGCACATGTCAGCAAGTCTAAAAGACTTGGGCAAGGAAACTGGAGGTAAGGGAAACTAGCAACCTAGCAGTTATAGTATTATGCATGGCAAAGCAAGTAAAGTATGGAAGTGACAAGTGAAGTACAAGTAGCAGGTAACAAGTGGTAGTTGTGACATGAAATGTCAAGTAACAAGTACAAGGGATCACTCGACGAGTGCCCTATTGCCCTCAGGCTGTGCTCAAGTACAAGTCAAGGAAATCACGTCAAGTAAACACGTCGTGCACAGAGATTCCGCCTGTTGGCTAGAGTGGCTGATCGGGCCAACTCCTAAGCTCAAGTGACCGTTTATCTCTACCCCTCCCAAGTGTGTCGAGCCAGGGCATTACCCCCGAACACGGAATGCTCGCTTCTGGGACACGAGCCAGGAAGTGTGATTAACACGTATGGCGTAGGGTTAGGCCCACGTATAGTGGGTGCCTAGCCGGAAACTAGTGGGTCGGGCGTTGGCTATCAACCAACACATGGCCCGCTTCTGGAACACGAGCCAGGAAACACAAGTATTGTAGCGTGTGCTACGAATGCAACATACAACATGGATAGCATGGATGACAATGTATTCGCGTACCGATAATCAAAATTAAACATGACATGGTAGTTGTGCAACATGGTAAACGTGGGCCCTAGCTTCGTTGTCAAGCTAGTTCCGGAATTTGCGCCTAGGCGAGTATCATTTCGTCGCCTAGTCTCTTTTACCGCCTACAACAAGCAACTGGCCTAAACATGGCCTAGACCCTAAGTGGCAAGTTTCACTTTCCTAGCACCGGGGATGACGATCACGAAGGTTCGTCTCGCGGATGCTAATCTACGGGGAGGTCGCTGTTACGGAGAAACAATCATCAAACAACATGTAATTTCATTAGGGTTTCACAAAAACATAATGGGTTATGAAAACATCAAGAGATCGATTTCTTACCGTAAGGAGGCGGAAGAAACACTCCGGAGAACCTAAGGACCAGATCTGGAAACGAATCGAGAAGTTTGGAGAACTAGGGTTTTGGGGGGATTTTGGGGGTTTGATGGAGATTTGAGGGAGATGAGAGGTTGAATGTGTTGAGGGAGGGTTTAGATGATGGGGGATGAGCTTGGGAAGAAGGAACAAGGGTTTGGGGTAGAAGGGGGCTCAATGGGGGAGAATTTAGGGTTTTAGGTCGAGTGGAGGAAGAAGAAAACGTTTGGAAGGGGTTTAAATAGGATGGGCTGGCGGCTGCCCAGAAATTAGGGTTTTAACACAGATTAGTCGGTCAAAGAGCAACCACTGACCGACTAGTTTGGGAACTAGTCGGTCGGTAGACCAACGCAGACCAACTAAGAGTAAACAGTAACTTCTGAACAAAAATAGGATTTAGATTTAGTCGGTCAAAGAACAAATACTGACCGACTAGTTTGACATCTAGTCGGTCGAAAGATGAACTTAGACCGACTAAGAATAAACAGTACTGATACTAAAATTTAGATGATGTGTTAGTCGGTTAAAGAAGCATTGCCGACCGACTAGTTTGCAACCTAGTCGGTCAACCAACGTTCTTAGACCGACTAACGATAAACAGTATCTTCTAAGAAATTTAGAAAGCCAACTAGTCGGTTCAAGAAGGATTTCCGACCGACTGGATCATCATCTAGTCGGTCGGTGCCCCTTCTTACACCGGCTAATAAGCACCAAAAGTTCCGATATGGAGCGCGGAGCTCCGGGATCGATTCCTAAGACTACTAGGCTTGATCTAACAGTAAGATACGACCGTTATGAAGCCCGTCACGAATGACATACTCCGAAATCGACGATCCTAAGGAAGAAACGAGAAAACACGACGAAACGATCGAAAATGAAAGTTACGGAGACGATAACCACACATGAGGAGAAAATCCACCAAAACATATATTATAATATAATAAGTCCGGATACATGAAAACCAGTCGTTACATCCTCCCCAACTTAAGAAAAATTCCGTCCTCGGAATTTCCCAACACTCACGTGTCCGGGAACAAAAGTGGGAAACGCTCTCGCATCTCATCCTCATTCTCCCAAGTAGACTCTCCGGGCGAGCCGTGTCGTCACATCACCCTCACAAGATTGACAACCTTGTTCCGAAGTGACTTCTAACGTCTGTCCAGAATCTGCACTGGATGCTGGTCATACGTCATATCGGGGCGAACGGTAATCTCCGAGAAATCCACAGCATGAGATGGATCGCTAATGTATCGACGAAGCTGCGACACATGGAAAACATTGTGAACTCCTTCCAAAGATGGCAGCAAGGCTAAGCGATAAGCTACCTCGCCAACCCTCTCCAAAATGTCAAACGGTCCAATGTATCGCGGGCTCAACTTCCCTCGCTTCCCAAAACGAATCACACCGCGATTCGGGAAAATCTTCAAGAACACATGGTCGCCCGGCTGAAACTCCACAGGACGACGTTTAGCATCCGCCCAATGCTTAAAACGGTCCTGAGCAATTCTCAACCTCTCCCGAATGTTCCTGACAATATCCACGGCCTCCACGATCATCTCAGGTCCCAACAACTCCCGATCACCAACGTCATCCCAACTCAATGGCGATCGACATTTCCTCCCATAAAGAGCGGTGAAAGGCGCCATGCCAATACTCGCCTGGAAGCTGTTGTTGTAAGAAAACTCCACCAAATGTAGATGGTCCTCCCACGAACCCTTGAAATCCAACATGCACGCCCTCAGCATGTCCTCCAAGATCTGAATCGTCCTCTCGGACTGGCCATCCGTCTGCGGATGGTACGCCGTGCTGAAACTCAGACGCGTACCCAAGCTCCTCTGCAAACTCTGCCAGAACTGAGATGTGAACCTCGTGTCCCTGTCCGACACGATACTCACGGGGACTCCATGAAGTCGCACGACCTCCTGCACGATTCACGTTACATCACTATCCAAATTAGGAAAAGGAAATAAAACGGAGAGTAAAAAGAATTTACCTCCATATATCTCCTTGCTAGCGCCTCAGTGGACTGTCCCACTCGGAACGGAATAAAGTGCACAGATTTGGTCAATCAATATACGATCACCCAAATCGCGTCATTCTGCTTCGGATTCCGAGGTAGTCCAGTCACGAAATCCATAGTGATGTGTTGCCACTTCCACTCCGGAATTGGAAGCGGTTGTAGCAAGCCGGCCGCACGCTGATGCTTCACCTTCACTTGCTGGCAAATCAAGCACTTGGCTACACTCCGAGCCACACTCCTCTTCATACCATGCCACCAATAATTCAGACGAAGATCCTGGTACATCTTGGTGCCACCAGGATGCACAGAATACGGTGAACTGTGTGCCTCCACCATCAACTCCTCTCTGATATCCCCAGCTGGCACACACAACCTGGCTCCAAACCTTAGTGAGCCATCCTCATGAATCAAAAAGTCAGTCCGCAGACCAGCTTCCACCTGCTCCCGAATCTTCACCAGCTTCGGATCCTCAGCCTGGCCATCCTTAATCCGATCCACGATCGTCGACTGTACCTGCATGTACATCAACGAAGAAGCCTCCCCAGAAAGAACAATCTCCACACCAGACCCGCAAAAGTCCTGCTGCAATCTCCACTACGAGGTCAACATCATCACCGCTGGAAGCCTACTCAGCGCATCAGGAACCACGTTCACCTTGCCAGGGTGAAACTGCAAATCAATCTCATAATCCGCCATAAGCTCCAACCATCGACGATGTCGCATGTTGAGCTCCTTCTGAGTAAAAATGTACTTCAAGCTTTTGTGATCGGTGAAAATCTTCACTTTCTCACTCAGCAGGAAGTGCCTCCAAATTTTAAGAGCAAACACAACGGCAGCCAACTCCAAATCATGCGTCGGGTAATTCTTCTCATGAACCTTGAGCTGACGAGATGCATACGCCACAACATGTCCGTGCTGATGCAACACACAACCGAGACCCTTGCCAGAAGCATCGCAAAAGATCTCAAATCCACCGCTACGATCAGGCACAACAAGAATAGGGGCAGTCGTCAACCTCTCCTTCTGAACGCCAAAAGCATTCTCACAATCACCCGACCAAACAAAAGCAACATCCTTCCGCGTCAATCTGGTCATCGGCTCGGTAATACAGGAAAAGTCCTTAATGAATCGCCGATAATACCCCGCCAAACCAAGGAAACTCCGGATCTCAGACGCAGACGACGGAACAGGCCACTCTCTGATGGCCCTAATCTTCTCGGGATCCACAGAAATACCATCCCCCGTCACCACATGCCCGAGGAAAGCAACTCTGTCCAGCCAAAACTCGCACTTCAAAAACTTAGCATACAAACGATGCTTCCTCAAAATCTCCAACACCGTCCTCAAGTGCGATGCATGCTCTTCCTCCGACTTTGAATATATCAGAATGTCGTCAATAAAGATAACGACAAACTTATCCAAAAAGTCGTAGAAAATCAGGTTCATCAGATTCATGAAAACTGCAGGTGCATTGGTTACACCGAAAGGCATAACCACGAACTCATAGTGTCCATACTTCGTCCTGAACGCTGTCTTCGGAACATCACTCTTCTTCACCTTCAACTGATGGTAACCACTCCTCAAATCCAATTTAGAAAACACCCTCGAACCTCCAAGCTGATCAAAAATATCATCGATGCGAGGCAACAGGTATTTATTCTTGATGGTCACCGCATTCAACTCTTGATAGTCCACGCACATGCGACGCGAACCATCCTTCTTCTTCACCAGTAGCACCGGTGCTCCCCACGGAGACACACTAGGATTGATATAACCCTTCTGCAAGAGCTCATCCAACTGCTTCCGCAACTCTTCCAATTCTGTAGGCGCCATACGATACGGCGCCTTCGAAATCGGCTGCGCACCTGGAATAAGATCAATAGAAAATTCTAAAGCTCGATCAGGTGGCAAACCAGACATCTCCTCGGGGAAGACGTCATCGAAATCACGCACCACAGCTGGCCTCTCCAACTCCATCTGCAAAGCCACAACCTCCACCGGTCTGGCCCGAAATCTGACAGGACCAAGCGAACTGCTACCTCGACTGAACTCAAATACTGGATGTCCGGGAATCTCGAACACCACCTTCTTCCTCCGACAGTCAATCGTAGCATAGAAGCTCGCAAGCCAGTCCATCCCAAGAACTGCATCATAATTGATGATGTCGTGGACAATGAAATCAGCGTATAGCTCATGTCCACAGACCACCAACGAGCAAGAATTGCAACCACGATGCACCGAGACCACGCCATTCCCTGTAACGATGTTCCAACTCTTGGGAAGAGGGGACGTCGACAAGGAATGCCTCTCCACGAAGCTCCGAGAAATAATGCACATCGATGCACCTGAGTCAAAGAGGACTCGTGCAGGAAATGTGCAAACCAAAACCACACCTAGCAAGCAGTCTAACAATCAAATCCTATTCTAGCAACAAACATGAGCAAGCAACCAACATAATCAACAATCAAACTAACTAAGGAAGAAAATAGCTAGAACGAGCGTTACCTGTAATAACCTCGTCCACGGCCATGCTCTCCTCCTCAGTCATCAGAAAGGTATGCCTTCTCGGCGGAATAGCCTGCCGAAAGGCCTGTCTCTGTGGAACAAGGGCTGCTCCACGACCAGCGGGCACAGGGGCTCTCTGCTGCAACGGCGGTGCTGCGACGGGTGCCCTCCAAGGCTGCTTCGACCTCAGACAATCCTTCATGGCATGGGTAGGATCCCCACAGACGATACACTGGCCCAGGAATCTCCTACACTGATCCTTGACGTGTCCGGTCCTACCGCAGAAATGGCAAGTCTTCAGAATAGGCCCTCCTGGCCTCTTGAACTGAGCTGGCTGATTAGGCTTGAAACCAGGCCTAACCATCGCTCTGGCCTGCTCCATAAGCCTCTTCCCATCACCAGAAACATGTCCTCTCCTCTGACTCAGGTTCAGCTCCTGCCTCCTGGCAGCGACCAGAACCTTCTGATAAGAGTCCAGATCGGAGGAAGACACAAAACTCTGGAGCTCCAAAGCAAGTCCCTGCAGGAACCTCTGAGCCCTCTCATCAGCATTCCGCACCATCTTCGGTGCGAACCGACTCAGCCTAGTGAACTCTTGGTGGTACTGGTCCACCGTCAAGCTCCCTTGCTTCAGATCAATGAAACGCTGCAGCATCTCCTTCTTAGCAGCCTTCAGAAAGAACTCCTCATCAAACCTGGACTTAAAGGTAGTCCAAGCTATCGGCTCCACCAACATTTTCTCTCCCGCATCCACCAGTTCCGAGCATTATCCTTGAGTTGCCTCTTCGCCAAATCAACCCATCCAGCCGGGGTGATCTTGGCCATCTTCAGATTATCCTCTATGTTCCGAATCCACTCATCAGCAGCCAGAGGACCCTCAGACCCATCAAAATATGCGGGACCCAGCTCCCGAAATTGCTTCGCTCCCGGCTCAGAGCGAGGGGCATCCGAAAGAGCCCGGGCAGCTCGAGCAAGTGGAGCATTCTGGACTTGCAGGAGCACGCCCTGTTGCACTTGCATCATCTGGAGCATCATCCGCATCATCTCCCCATTGGTGGGTTCCCGCTCAGGCTCCTCATCATGAGGGAGCGCACCACTACCTCCACCACGGGTGAATCGCCTTCCTGCCATCTAATGACATAGAAAACGAAGCAGATTAGACTCATAGCTTATGACTCGGACGCCGAACTTAGTTTATTGGACATCTAATATTATTATCGCATTTCCGATAATCGCAGTTACAGAAGGACCTGCATGGGCCACCAACAAAACCTGTCACGACCTGCTTCCCTAAAATGGAGGCGAGACGTGAGAAGGTCCGCACGAGAGTGGAGCTGTGAAGCCCCAAACCCGATAAGCGTCAATAAACATAAGCAGGTCCCTGTAACCACAAACGGAACAACAATAATAACACAAGGGGAGATAGAAATAAAATTCTCATATCTCAATAATTGTCCAACACGGAAATAAGTCCAACATCCAGAAAAGCCACCAGGCTAAAAGAAAGAGTCTAAAGGCCCAGAACAAGGCCAACAAAAGCAACAACGCAACAAAGTATAGGTGCTACGCATCGATAACAAAACAGCAGTCTAATCAAAAGGAAAACACAACGAAGACACTAGGACGGGTCCCCAGTGTCCACGTACTCCCCGTCGAACACAAGCTCGGGCTCGGCGTCAGCAAACACCACGTCCTCAACGACGGACTCAGGCTCGAGATCTAACATGTGTCACCCAAAAGAGAGAGGGGCACATGTCAGCAAGTCTAAAAGACTTGGGCAAGGAAACTGGAGGTAAGGGAAACTAGCAACCTAGCAGTTATAGTATTATGCATGGCAAAGCAAGTAAAGTATGGAAGTGACAAGTGAAGTACAAGTAGCAGGTAACAAGTGGTAGTTGTGACATGAAATGTCAAGTAACAAGTACAAGGGATCACTCGACGAGTGCCCTATTGCCCTCAGGCTGTGCTCAAGTACAAGTCAAGGAAATCACGTCAAGTAAACACGTCGTGCACAGAGATTCCGCCTGTTGGCTAGAGTGGCTGATCGGGCCAACTCCTAAGCTCAAGTGACTGTTTATCTCTACCCCTCCCAAGTGTGTCGAGCCAAGGCATTACCCCCGAACACGGAATGCTCGCTTCTGGGACACGAGCCATGAAGTGTGATTAACACGTATGGCGTAGGGTTATGCCCACGTATAGTGGGTGCCTAGCCGGAAACTAGTAGGTCGGGCGTTGGCTATCAACCAACACTTGGCCCGCTTCTGGAACACGAGCCAGGAAACACAAGTATTGTAGCGTGTGCTACGAATGCAACATACAACATGGATAGCATGGATGACAATGTATTCGCGTACCGATAATCAAAATTAAACATGACATGGTAGTTGTGCAACATGGTACACGTGGGCCCTAGCTTCGTTGTCAAGCTAGTTCCGAAATTTGCGCCTAGGCGAGTATCATTTCGTCGCCTAGTCTCTTTTACGCCTACAACAAGCAAATGGCCTAAACATGGCCTAAACCCTAAATGGCAAGTTTCACTTGCCTAGCACCGGGGATGACGATCACGAAGGTTCGTCTCGCGGATGCTAATCTACGGGGAGGTCGCTGTTACGGAGAAACAATCATCAAACAACATGTAATTTCATTAGGGTTTCACAAAAACATAATGGGTTATGAAAACATCAAGAGATCGATTTCTTACCGTAAGGAGGCGGAAGAAACACTCTGGAGAACCTAGGGACCAGATCTGGAAACGAATGGAGAAGTTTGGAGAACTAGGGGTTTTGGGGGATTTTGGGGGTTTGATGGAGATTTGAGGGAGATGAGAGGTTGAATGTGTTGAGGGAGGGTTTAGATGATGGGGGATGAGCTTGGGAAGAAGGAACAAAGGTTTGGGGTAGAAGGGGGCTCAATGGGGGAGAATTTAGGGTTTTAGGTCGAGTGGAGGAAGAAGAAAACGTTTGGGAGGGGTTTAAATAGGATGGGCTGGCGGCTGCCCAAAAATTAGGGTTTTAACACAGATTAGTCGGTCAAAGAGCAACCACTGACCGACTAGTTTGGGAACTAGTCGGTCGGTAGACCAACGCAGACCGACTAAGAGTAAACAGTAAATTCTGAACAAAAATAGGATTTAGATTTAGTCGGTCAAAGAACAAATACTGACCGACTAGCTTGACATCTAGTCGATCGAAAGATGAACTTAGACCGACTAAGAATAAACAGTACTGATACTAAAATTTAGATGATGTGTTAGTCGGTTAAAGAAGCATTGTCGACCGACTAGTTTGCAACCTAGTCGGTCAACCAACGTTCTTAGACCGACTAACGATAAACAGTAACTTCTAAGAAATTTAGAAAGCCAACTAGTCGGTTCAAGAAGGATTTTCGACCGACTGGATCGTCATCTAGTCGGTCGGTGCCCCTTCTTACACCGGCTAATAAGCACCAAAAGTTCCGATATGGAGCGCGGAGCTCCGGGATCGATTCCTAAGACTACTAGGCTTGATCTAACAGTAAGATACGACCGTTATGAAGCCCGTCACGAATGACATACTCCGAAATCGACGATCCTAAGGAAGAAACGAGAAAACACGACGAAACGATCGAAAATGAAAGTTACGGAGACGATAACCACACATGAGGAGAAAAACCACCAAAACATATATTATAATATAATAATCCTGGATACATGAAAACCAGTCGTTACACTTCCAACTCATTTTCCCACATTTACGAGGCCGTTTAAACCTTTTGACGCGACCGCATCGTTACCAAAAAACCAAGGCCAAAATCCACCCTACTTCCCTCAATCGACGCGGTCGTTTAACCCAATCGATGCGCCCGCGTAATGGGTGCCAACTCTCTATCTTTTTATACTATATTTTCCACTCTGACATGGTCGTTTGAGTTATACATTCGACCGCATCGACCCAATTTTTGGCCATCTAAATTCTGAAACGATGCAGTCGATGTAGCATCGACACGACCACATCGAATCGCCTGCGTCAAACATAAACCCAATCGACATTGAGGTGTGAAGCGACGCGGTTGATCCCCAAAGAACGTGATCATTTCGATCAACCGCGTCACTCAGCCTATATAAGGACCAAACCCTAAATGGTCGAGCTTCATTCTCTTTTTCGAACCGTTTTGAGTTCCTTCTCCTAAATCTTTCCCTCTCTGATCATCCTAGCCCTTCCAACCTTCTCGCTTCCAAAATCATAACCCTGACCCTCCACTTCCAATCCCCTCTCCTCCATCATCTTCTCCGTCAAAACGATCGACCCCAAAACCTAAAACGACCGCTTAGGCTTGGTAGGAGTTATCAAACGATGCGGCCAAAGCTTGGGAGATCTCGATTTGAGGCTTGGGTCAGCATCACCATTATCGTGAGGAAATTTCAAATTGCTTGGGTAAACTCTTTTCTTATTCTCAATTTCAATTTTTGCCCAAGCTTATCAATTTGCTCGCTGTTTTTGCTAAATCGCGTGGGAGTCGTTTGCACATTCACAAACACGCTGCATTCACAACCACATAGTCACCATGCCCCCCACAAAGACTGTAGGAAGCATCCTGCAGCACCCCAACCACCCCCATGATAATCCCGTAGGAGAAACACACGCTCATGCACATCTACAGATGTTGCTACCGCTTCTACTGGTACACCACCATATCCTCCACCATCCACACATGCACCACCTCCACCCACATCCACTACACAACTACCACCTGACGCGACACCTCTTGATGAGATGACCCATATATCTCCCCCATGTCACTTGGCCCTCATTTCCACTCTAGTATCACACTCAGTGCACACTTTATCTGAGCTTGGGGGAGATTCGCTACGATCTCTTCTCCCTCATTTCTATTTCCTCACGATTTCCACGATTATATCGCATTGAGGACAATGGTTTAGCTTGGGAGGAGCATTTCATACCCGCTTTCTATTTTATTCATTTTCTCTTGACCACCACCCCATCATACATGTGTGTGTATATCACATATACTCATGCTTCTTTTCTTGTGCACTCAAAAAATTGAAAAAACAACGAAAACCCAAAAAATACCGTGCATTGCATCACACATCATGTGTATATGTGTGTGTTTGAGAATTTTATGAAATCGAGCTTTATATGGGTGGTTTATCGAATAGAATTTCATTTTCTATCTTTTACGTTCGATATCGATGTGAATATATGATTAGGATATGTTTTTAGTCTCAGATCCCATCTAATATGCTAGTTATGCCCATGTCCATAGTCCCTAGGATAGTAGTACTCGAAAACGACATAGGTTGGATTTTTCTTAGGGATCCACCTTATGCATGGACCGTAGAATTGATAGTTGAGTATAATGGTTTATAATCCTTCGAGGCTTGGATAACAACATATCATCTAGTAGGGAGGAGTGATTTTTTCTTAACCCATTCATGCTTTCAAAAAAACAAAACAAAAACAAACAAAAACAAAAACAAAACAAAACAAAACAAAAAAATATCGCATATAGAAAGAATATAATGTGCATTGTTCTCCCAGCTACGCTAAGTAGCCGGATCCCCGTGCTTCAGGAAGCATGCAATGATAAGATATTGCCTTATGTTATCCATAACCCCACTCTCGTAATGCCATGATAGGACTACCTAACCCATATTGATATTAACTCACGTCGATACATCGATATGCGTTGGATGCATTACATCTGACGAATATCCTCAATCTTCCTACACGCCACTTCCATGGATTAGGATTCGGATTTATGCTAGGAGGGCTCTAATACAAGCCTGACTCCCATCAGCCGCACAGATAGTATGGATCAATGTAGGAATTGAAACCCCAGATTAGCCCTGACTCCCACCGTCGACTAATCTATTTATCCACAAGGGAAAAATCAATTTGCATTGATAATAATCATCCTAGCATACCCCTCATCTCCAATTATTCTACAATTAATCAATATTTCATCAATCCATGGCTAAATCCAATGGGGTTCAACCCATGGCCCTAGATAGACAACTACTCACAATCCATGTATATAGAGACAATCAAATTCATCAATGGAATAGCCAGGGCAATAAAGATGAACAAAAACAATCAATCAATCAATCCACAATAACAAGAAGATTTAGAGACCTAATTTCTATTTCAAGATTTAAACTTGAATCCAAAAATAACAAAAAGAACAATTAAAAGTGCAGAGGAATAAAGGAATTTTAAACCTAATTACAAACTGAAAAACTCAGAAAAAGGCCTGCAAAAAGCGTCCTCCCCTTTAGAGGAAGAAGAGGAATATTATACCCCCAGAAAATACCTAGAAAAGCCCAAAAATAGCCCTGGCGGTGCCCAAAAAAAACTAGGGGACCCAATTAGACGCGTCCGAGTCGATATCGGCACGATCACGTCGTCAAATTTGCGTAACTTGGGGATTGTCTTCAGGCGACGAGACCTCGTGGATTGGCCACGCGATCGCACCGTTCGGCACGTCAGATCTTTAGTCTCCTCATCAAAACGGTCGTTAGGACGACCGTTTGGCTTCTGTTGCAGCATGGATCGACGTGGTCGCATCGTTAGTCAAACGATCACGTCGATGGTTGTTTTTCTTCTCTTCAGCTCTTCGGTGACACGATCGTTTCTTCTGAGAACACGACCGTGTCGAATGGGTCTTTGTGCTGCTTGGGGCTATCCTGGTGACGTGGTCGCCTGGATGAGCCACGCGACCGCATTTACACTTCGACCTTCAACCCCCTTTAAATTTGGTCCACGTTGCTCCTCGCTTCATTCCATCGCTTGTTTCTCCGCTCTAGGACCTAAAACTATGTTTTTTCTCATGCAATAAACGTGAGATACCCAAAAATAAAAATAGAACCACTGATCTTTATCTTTTTCCTAATCATTGCACCTCTGTGTTATCGACCGTGTTATCGACCGTAGAATTCCATCGTAGCTTTTCTTGAGTCGTATTCTAGGAATATTCATCATACGACCACATTCTTTGCCCTCGATACACATGATCGCCTCATGACGATTATCGTTAATCTTTCGAATCTTCTCTGTTGCAAATCTTGATTCTTTCAATGTTATTTTCGATTTCCCTTATTAAAAGTTTTCGCTCAGTTTAAGTTTTGTTTTAAACCCCCTTCATATATATTTAAATTCTTTAATTTTCGGTTGAGTTAAAATTATTTCTTAGATTTTGAAGTCTATTTGGTCGTAATTCTTAATTACTATCTCGTAACTATTCTCTAACCTATATCTTTCGTATTTCGGTTTTAAAACTTTACTACTATTTTTGATAATTCAATACTGCATTTCTTCCTTTCTATACTTCTAAGTTCATTATTTTTTTTACCACTTACCGTACGTACCTTTAGGATATTTTTAAGCTAAATAGGACTTCAATTTATTTTTTGTGTATCAGTTCTATATTCATCTTGCTCATACTTCAAAAATCTTTGTATAAATCTATTTTCATTTGCAAACCGATCACTACCCACCTTGCTCTTTATTCTTTCGTCTAACACTTTTCGGTGTTTTAAAATTTTACCGTCTGCTCACTATTTCTACGTATTTTTATGAGAATAGATATAACGATATCGTATTTTACTCATATTCTTCTTTAATCTATTTAATCATTTAGAGCAATATTTTTGTCCCATCCAATCAACTATCTCATTATCCTCACATTATCCGACCTCATTCTTTCCGATCTTGTTTCGTTACGCTTTTGGTTTCGGTTTTCTTTCTAATGTTTAGATGTTAGTGCTTGTCGTTGCATGTGACAACTCTAGTTTACTGGTGGGCCCTTTGATTTTTTTGATGTCTCTGTGATGCATGTATCTAGGTAGAGTGTGTGGACCTGTATGAGTGTGCTACCCTTAGGATATTAATGATTGTCTCTTGTACCTGTATGAATATCCAGTGTTATTCGTGACATATATATAAAGTTGTATGAATGATAGTGTTTATATATATGTGTGGATAGATATACCACTTTAGGGATATCTGTGTATATTGGAGATTGTATTGGAACATATATACTAGTAGTGTATGTAGTTTGAAGATATTTGTGAATGCTTGATATATATATATTAGTAAGTCATGTGAATGTTAAGTATAATGATAATAGGTTTACTTATAGTTAATGAGTAGGCCTATTATATGACCTATATGTTAGTACGTGTGAGCGTGTGCTCGTACGTAGACATGTATTGTGTATAGACGTACATAGTTATGTATTTGCTGCATGAGTATATGTGATATACGTATGGTAATAGGACTACAGTTTTGTTAATATTGCTTGCCTTTATGGGATGTTATGTGTGTGCATGTATACCGTGAAGTATACACGATTATGGTATGTCTTAAACTATGTATGGATAAGTAGATGTGTTGGTATACTAATTATAAGTAAATGGCTATGGTGTGAATATATATTACATGTATGTGACTATACGATGAATGCATGTATTAGAGAGTGTATTATAATTATATGTGCGCTGATATTTATAATATTATTATAGGGTGTAAAGTGATTGCATTACGTGGGCTTTACTTGACTAAATATAAAGTTTTTGATATTATGGTATGTATGTGGTTACATTGGTAGATAGATATATATATATATATGTTGGAGGGGTGTTGGTATAGGTATAAATATCATGTTATGTATATAGAGTATTCTGGTAGGAGTTTTGAGTCTCACTCAAGCTTGAGTTGGTATACCCTAAGTATATTGTTACATATGTCTTTGGTTTGCGTGTAGTGCTATGGATAAAGTAATGGATGATGTATGTATAGCGATAGGATTGGTTGTGTATGGTTGTGTTACGCACATGATTGTGGGTAGCGATACCATGTTATAGTTATAGGTGTTGGTATTGTAGTAAAATTATTTGTTAATGTTTTACATGTTTAAATGTATATGTGCTAGCTAACTTGATGTGTAGAATGTGCCAAGCGTAAAGTGGTATGAGTGGTATGTATGAATGGTATGTCGGCGTGTGTGGACGTGCACCATGCACGGGTAAGTATATGCTTAGTTATAGGTATTTGTAACTATGGCATGTGTGGTGTGTCTTAAATATAATTATAGCACTGTATGTGATGTGAATATATGGTGAAGTATCTGCGTGCATTTGAATAACTATATATTTGTGAAATTATAGTAATGGTGAATGTATATTAGATATAGTAAACTTGATTTAATAATGGTATGGTGTGATTACATGTGTTAGTAAGTTTGGTGTTGGATGTGTACTAGGAGATATTAGGGAGTGGCATATCCATGTTTGCTTAGTGCGTAGGTAGTTATCGATATGTGAGTACTATGATCATATTTGCTAATGTAAAACTATTTTGTGTAAGTATATGTACCTTGGTTATGTGATAAGTAAATGATAGTTATATAAGGATGTACATGAATATATGAACGATTGAAGTACATGCATGAATTTGACTGTCTATGATAGGTATCAGTATAGAATGTATGTGTGTATATATATATATATGCATGTTTGTGGTATTAATGTTTGACTACCTAGTGCATATGTAAGCACTTGTAGTGACTATACCTGGTTGAATTATAATGTGATATGATTGGGGTAGTTACTTAAGTGACTAGGTATATTTATAGTTAGAAAGTCCGAGGACGGACTTTATTTTAAGATGGGTAGGATGTCACGGTCACTTTTCGATCGTACGTTTTCGTGCGCATAATTTTGTTCGTACGAGTATTTTTTTCAAACTCTTCTTGTATCCGTACCTATGATGTGATATGCCGTTGTGACCCTCTGGAAGAGCACTTATTTGTGGAAATATTTTAGAACGTTATTTCATGGGTCGTTCTCCCACAAAATAACTTTGTTTGAAGAGGTGTCATAATCCATCTTCATCGTTAGACCTTTTTATTTTTAGTTCTATTTTTCGTCGCCTTAGCCGTGACCGATCTTCTTAGTTTCGATTCTCTCGTCGACACGGTCGTCCCGGTATTTTTATTATATTTTTCGGACACCGTTTAGTTGGCCTTTCGCTCTAATCACTTTCAACTTGTGTTCTAAACCCAAGCTTATTCGTAATACAATCTTAATCAACCTAATTAAATCAAATCCATATGGCTTCATACGTATCACATGTTGAATCATTTCCTAAGCTATTCTCCATCACATATAAGCCTAAGTCTACCCCCATCATCTCACATCTTCTCTCTCCAATAACCTAAATATACCCTTTTTTCAAAACACTTTATCAAAACAAATTTCTTATACTCACCTAAAAGTGCAATTCAACCCACTGTTTTAGCTAACCTAAACACCCTCTATCTCTCCCTCTATCCTCCTATAATACATAGAATACCCAAACCCTAGAGGTATAAAGCCCATTCATCTTCAAGATTGAAACCATAACCTAACTTCTTCATTGCAAAAACTGTGCGGCGCCACCCTTACAAGAAAATTCGGCCAGCCATCTCTTTACCTCCGACGACCACCAAATTTCCGGCATGGCATCCCCACGACTTCCTCCACCTCCGGCGACCTTCCCCTCGTCAACCACCCCCTCCTCCTTGCTTTAAAATCCGTGCAAACACCAACCCATTGCAAAAACTGCTGTCAGCCCCTCCCATTCAAAAATTCGGCCAGCCCTCTCTAAACCTCCGACGACCGCCAAACTTTCGCCTAGACTCCCCTCGACGTCCTCTATCCATCGGTACCCTCCCATTGTGTCAGTTCCTCCTCTTCTTTCCGCAAACTCCGTGTAAACACCAAGATACCCCTGAAAACCTGTCAAACACCTTCCCATTGCAAAATTCGGCCAGCACTATTCTTATCGCCGCCGGCCGTCCCCCTCCTCCAGTGAACTCCCAACGATGTCCCCTATCACCACCTATCTTTCCTTGCGATAACTCTTCCTCCTCCTCCCGCAAACAGCGCGTAAACTCCTGGATACACGCGAAAAACTGCCGTTTGCTCTAACAAACGCCACGGCCCGGGTTGTCCCATCGCCGCCGGCCACCCTGCTGCCACCGGCTACCCCTCGGGCCTTCCCCATGTCTATGCAAGTCCTTCCCTAGCTGCTACAACCCCCAGAGATCCTCCCACGCACGTGCAAATTTCAGATTCACGCGCAATTTCAGATCTGCGCTACCGAACATGTGGACAGATCTGTCCACCATCTTCCACGCTTCTCTACCGCTCTCCGTGCCTTCCTGATTCCGTAGGATGTTGTATCGCTGTCCGTCCTCTTCGTGTCGTTGATCAATGATCGTACCGCTACTCTGTTGATCATCGTTCGTCGTTGCTACTCGACGTACCGTTCGCGCTACCGGAGTCCAACCCCTGACGTCGCTACCTGATGTCAGTGTAGCTCTCGCGTCTTGCTAAGGATAATTTCTGAACCGTAGGAACCCCCACATCGCATGCTAATCAAGATTAAAAACTGTAATGGTATTGCTTTGTGTAACTCACTAATTGAAGATAATGAATACGGGACTGTAGGTTTGGGATGATTGATTTGGAGCACATAGGGAGATCTGGACCATTGTTGAACTGAGACTACAGACGTTGTTCAGGCAAGTGAAACTTGCACAGTACTTGCTTTAGGCCATGTTTTAGGCCATTTTGTAAAATTGTGTAAAAGAGACTAGGCGGTGAAATGATAGTCGCCTAGACAACCATATTTGATCTAGTTTGACAACGAAACTAGATCCGACACCCTACTAGATCTAGCTTGACAAGGAATCTAGATCTGACACCTTTACCATGCTATCATTTCATGCTGCCATGTCACGCTTTACTTTCAATTAACTGTATGCACTCTTATTTACATCTTGCCATGTCATTCATGCATCAAATTGTACCATCGTGATTGCGTAGCACACGCTACAATAAATTGTGACTATTGAGGCTAGGCACTTGCTTTGCGGACACAACCCTATGCCAAACCAAAAACACTTCCTAGCTCGTGATCCAGAAGCGAGCACAATGTTGTTGGGAAACCAACGCTCGATACACTTGGAGGGGTAGTGTTAAGCGATCACTTGAGCGTAGAAGTGTGCCCGTACAGCCACTTCAGCCAAAAGGCGTAAACCCTGTGCACATTGTGAATACAAGTTAATCGTGAAAATCATGAAGATTGTTTAGTAGCTCTCGCTACGACGTGTCGTGCATCGCAAGTATCATGTTCATGTTTAAACTGCTGCATTCAATTAAAACATCATGTCATGTCATCATTATTTTAGAACTGTTAAGCTGCATTTATCTTATACCTGATGTGCTTTACGTTTCCTTGCGCAAAAGTCTCCCTTCCTTATTTGGAGATTTTTGCTGACATGTGCTCTTTTCTCTTTGGGTGTCACATGTCAGGTTTGAGCCTGAATTAGTTGCAGAGGCCGACAGTTTGTTGACGTCCAGTTCGAGGATACTGGAGTTCTACCCTTAGTCTCAGCTGGTGACCTACTTGTAGTTGTTGTTTACTTTCTTAGTAGCTGTAGTTAGGTTGTTCGGTGCGTAGCACCATTACTTGTTGTAGTTTCAGCCATGCTTAGGCCTTCTTTTCGAACTCTGTACTTTTCTTTATGACTCTATGTATGTTTGGAATAAAGTCTGTGGATGTTTAACAGTGGGTAATTTTTATTGTCTATCCTTCTTTATTATTATTGTTATTTCGTCGTAATGCAAAGAACCTGATAATGGATTAAATTACCAGATGCTTATCAGACTGCAGTTTCACAGCTCCACGTCTAAGCGGACCTCTTCACGTATCGCCTTCCATACTTAGGAAGCAGGGCGTGACAATGCTTCCAGTTTTCATCGTTTTTCATTTTTCCATTTGGATTCTAATTGGTTTGTGTAAGGAGAGTTGGGTCGATGACTCACATGTCAAACGACCTTATGGCATCAGGCCAAGAAGAACCCCTCTGACCTACTAGCTTAAACCACGTATAATCCGTATTAGTATGCGGGGATATTTTTTCTTTTCTTTTGTTTTTGTTTTTGTTTTTGTTTTGTTTTTGTTTTGTTTTTTCGAAAGCATGAATGGGTTAAGCAAAAATCACTCCTCCCTACTAGATGATATGTTGTTATCTAAGCCTCGAAGGATTATAAACCATTATACTCAACCTTCAATTCTACGGTCCATGCATAAGGTGGATCCCTAAGAAAAATCCAACCTATGTCGTTTTCGAGTACTACTATCCTAGGGACTATGGACATGGGCATAACTAGCATATTAGATGGGATCTGAGACTAAAAACATATCCTAATCATATATTCACATCGATATCGAACGTAAAAGATAGAAAATGAAATTATATTCAATAAACCACCCATATAAAGCTCGATTTCATAAAATTCTCAAAAACACACATATACACATGATGTGTGATGTAATGCACGGTATTTTTTGGGTTTTCATTGTTTTTTCAATTTTTTTGAGTGCACAAGAAAAGAAGCATGATGCTTGGGGCAAGAAGAGGGAAAAGGAAAAGAGAATGAAGAGGGGATTATATATATACATACACATGTATGATGGGGTGGTGGTCAAGAGAAAATGAATAAAATAGAAAGCGGGTATGAAATGCTCCTCCCAAGCTAAACCATTGTCCTCAATGCGATATAATCGTGGAGATCGTGAGGAAATAGAAATGAGGGAGAAGAGATCGAAGCGAATCTCCCCCAAGCTCAGATAAAGTGTACCCTGAGTGTGATACTTGAGTGGAAATGAGGGCCAAGTGACATGGGGGAGATATATGGGTCATCTCATCAAGAGGTGTCGCGTCAGGTGGTGGTTGTGTAGTGGATGTGGGTGGAGGTGGTGCATGTGTGGATGGTGAAGGATATGGTGGTGCACCAGTGGAAGCGGTAGCAACATCTGTAGATGTGTGTGAGCGCGTGTTTCTCCTACGGGATTGTCGTGGGGGTGGTTGGGGTGTTGCAGGACGCTTCCTACAGTCCCGTGGGGGCATGGTGACTATGTGGTTGCGAATGTAGCGTGTGTGTGAATGTGCAAACGACTCCCACGCGATTTAGCAAAAACAGCGAGCAAATTGATAAGCTTGGGCAAAAATTGAAATTGAGAATAAGAAAAGAGTTTACCCAAGTAATTTGAAATTTCCTCACGATAATGGTGATGCTGACCCAAGCCTCAAATTGAGATCTCCCAAGCTTTGGCCGCATCGTTTGATAACCCCTACCAAGCCTAAACGGTCGTTTTAGGTTTTGGGGTAGATCGTTTCGACGGAGAAGATGATGGAGGAGAGGGGATTGGAAGCGGAGGGTCAGGGTTATGATTTTGGAAGCAAGAAGGTTGGAAGGGCTAGGATGGTCGGAGAGGGAAAGATTTAGGAGAAGGAACTCGAAACGGTTCCAAAAAGAGAATGAAGCTCGACCATTTAGGGTTTGGTCCTTATATAGGCTGAGCGACGTGGTTGATCGAAATGGGCACGTTCTTTGGGGATCAACCGCATCGCTTCACACCTCAATGTATGGGGTTTATGTTTGACGCTGGCGCTTCGATGCGGTCGTGTCGACGCTACATCGATGAATCGTTTCAGAATTTAGATGGCCAAAAATTGGGTCGATGTGGTCGCATGTATAACTCAAACGACTGTGTCAGAGTGGAAAATATGGTATAAAAATATAGAGAGTTCGCACCCATTATGTGGGCGCATCGATTGGGTTAAACGACCACGTCGATTGAGGGAAATAGGGTGGATTTTGGCCTTGGTTTTTGGTAACGATGTGGTCGCGTCAAAAGGTTTAAACGGCCGCGTAAATGTGGGAAAATGAGTTGGAGGTTTGGCTTGAAAAATTGGGTTGTCGTGGTCGTTTCAAAAGGTTTAAACGACCATGTCAGGGTGAAAATTTTGGCTCAAAAAACATAAAGTTGGTACCTAGCAAACGACCGCGTCGTTTGGGCAACACGACTGCGTCGAATTGGACTTTTCCTTAACAAGATTTTCTCCTCTTTGGCTCTATATGAAGCGGTCGTATGTGATACTTTCATGTGATCGCGTCGAATCGTGTTCAGCTGCTTCCTGGGGCTTCCACGTGCTCCGTTCCACGCAGCTGCGTGGGGCATCACACGCAGTCATGTCAATCTCTCCTGCATTGAAAATGACTTTAGATAATTTCTTGGGTTGGGGTTTTATTTGATCTAAAAATTTGCTATCTAAGGTAAAAAAGGATGAAAATAAAGACTAAAATAAGACCAACAAATTGGATTGCCGCCCAAGAAGCTCCCATTTATAGTCTTGAGCTCGACTCCCTTTTGATGTGATCATGGTGGTTTCGGTGTGGAGAGCGTTGAAATCGCTTCGCCTCTGATGGGATCTTCTGTGATGTAGTGCTTCAACCTTTGTCCGTTGACTTTAAAAGGGTTGCATCTCCTAATTACTTCAACAGATTAGTATAGGAACACTCGTGTGACCTTGAACGGACCGGACCATCTTGATCGTAGATTTCCCGGGAATAATCTTAGCCTTAAATTGAAGATGAGAACCAAGCCGCGTTCCTTAAATTCCCTCTTCATGATGTGTCTGTCGTGTCAACGCTTCATCTTTTCTTTGTAGATGCAATAGTTTTCGTAGGCATCAAGTATGAATTCGTCCAACTCATTCAGCTGAAAGAGGCGACGTTCATGTGCATTCTTGCTATCGTAGTTCAGGTGTCAGATAGCCCAATAAGCTCTGTGTTCTAGCTTCACTGGAAGGTGGCACGACTTCTCATAGACTAAGCGATACGGAAAAGTTCTGATCGGAGTTTTGTAGGCGGCCGGTAGGCCTATAGTGCATCATCCAATTTCAGTGCTCAGTCTCTCCTTGGATGTATCATTGTCTTCTCCAGAATATTCTTGATCTCCCGATTGGAAATTTCCATTTGACTGCTCGTCTAAGGATGATAAGCGAGTCCAATGCGGTGTCGTACTCCATATTTCTTCAAGAGGGCCTCAAATTTATTATCGATAAAATGCTTCCTTCTGTCGCTTATGACCACTCTTGGGACCCCAAATCTGGGAAATGTTTTTGTTGAATAACTTGGTGACTACCCGTGCATCGTTAGTTAGCGAGGATATCGCTTCGACCCATTTAGAATCATAATCCACCGCAACCAATATGTATTGGTTGCCGAGACTAAACGGGAATGGTCCCATGAAGTATATTCCCCAGACGTCAAATATCTCTACCTCTATAATGCTATTAACGGCATTTCATTTCTCCTGGAGATATTCCATATTCTTTGGCACCGATCACATCCCTTGACAAAAGTGTTCACATCTTTGAACAGTGTTGGCCAATAGAACCTACATTGGAGGATTTTTGTTGCAGTTTTCTTCGTGCTCGCATGTCCTCCGCATGGAGAATCGTGGCAATGTAATATGGCTGAGGCCGTTTCATTCTCGAGAATGCACCTTCTGATTATCATATCACTGCATGTTTTGTATAGAAGTGGGTCGTCCCAGAAGTAACTTTTGATATCGTGTAGGAACTACTTGCACTGCTGTGAGGTTATGTCATATGGCACAATGCCACAAGCAAGAAAGTTCACGATGTCTGTAAACCATGGAGCTTCAGCTAGGGCAACAACAAATAGTTGATCATCTGGAAAAGGAGTCGTCTATTGGTAGAAAGGTGCTCTGGTTCTCATAGACAAGGCATGATAGATGATCCGCTAATACATTCTCGGCTCCCTTCTTATTTTTGATCTCCAGGTCGCTAATACAAGAGGATCCATCAAATTAGGCGTGGCTTGGCATCCTTCTTGTTAACCAAATACCGAAGAGCATTTGATTTAGATCACAAAGACTTTCATTCGTATCTTTGTGTGATCTAGAATCTTATTCTAGCAAGCCACTAATGCACGTAATTGTCTATTACTATTGGCTATAGAATTTGGGTGTAAATCCAATCTCCACCAAACAATTGTGGTGAATTGGATATCATTTTTTTGTGTTTACCCTTTGTTGTAAGGGTGTTGTTGTTGGAAACCCTAGACA
Organism: Scilla litardierei; assembly: GCA_030789695.1. Taxonomy (NCBI): domain Eukaryota; kingdom Viridiplantae; phylum Streptophyta; class Magnoliopsida; order Asparagales; family Asparagaceae; genus Scilla; species Scilla litardierei. The sequence goes on along the minus strand of CM061133.1, from coordinate 117,600,921 downwards.
AGTCTAGGTGTTGAGGTTGTTGGAAACCCTGGTCAAGACTAGGTTGTTGAAAATCCTAACGAGTGAAGTTAGGTGCTTGTATTTGCTAAGGCAGATAGTGGAAATCTCGTACCGGATTGGTCGGGGACTGGACCTACCCAAGTTGTGGGGAACCAGGATAAAAATCCTTGTGTCTGCGTTTGCTTATCTGTGTTTGATTATTTATCTTTGCAAGCAATTATCATTTACTTTGTTATTATCTTAATTCTTTGTTCATTTGTTTCTTAAATATTACTCTTGTAATTCATTTATAATATACTGCAAAGATCAGTTTTTGTATCTGTAAGACTGTGCAATCTTATATATCTTCGTTAAGTATTTAACTAACTGAGTTGTACTTAATTTCCCTCTGGGAGTCGACTACTGTTCATAGGGAGTCGACTACCAGAAGATTTTTATCTCTGATTTGATTTTGCAGATTTATTGAGTTGATTAAGAACCAAGCATATATCATTCTACTTGGTTTCTTAGGCAACATTAAAAGGCTTTGATTTGTGTTACTCTATTAACAACGAAAAAGTTTATTTCATACAACACTATTCAACCCCCCTTCTAGTGTTGTTTGCCATCCACAGGATCCAACACATTTCCCCTCTCTAGTGCAGCTTGGGCTTGGGCATTGTCCTCTTAAAAACCCTTGGTTTTACGATGCTTGCCCTTGCCTTGGGTGGGGCCAGTAGTGGCGGACTTCTTCATACGCTCTCTGGCAGAGTTACCTATGCTGCCTAGTCCAAGGAAAAGTATGCAGTGTAATCATAGATGGAGGAAGAGGCAGCAATGTAGAAAGTGCTGAATTAGTGGAGAAGTTGAGTCCTCCAACCTTCAAACCGCTTCAAACCCAGTTTTCACCGTCCATTGAGTCGCGGGTTGCTGAACCGCTTGAAATCTTGATAGAAGCGGTTTCTAACCCCCAAAACCTCATTTTTGAACCACTAAAAACATTCGCCTTTCTTGTAGTGAAATCCAGAAGATACTACACAACATGGAGAATCATATTTTCAAATGCAAGCATTAATGAGCCACCTTGAGAGATTGTTTGATAGAAACCTAGCACGAATCCATGAACGATTAGATCAAATGGAGAATCAAACTTCTACATAACAAAATCCTCCAAACAATCAAGAACAACCCCATGGAGATACTGAGAACCAAGTTGATGGGGATGAATTTGAAGATCACCAGCCAAGAAGAAGGAGATTTCATTGTGATGAACAAAGCAGACATAGAAACCGAGGAGACAACATTGGTGGAATTAAACTCAAATTACCTTCTTTTCAAGGCAAAAATGGTCCTCATGCGTATTTGGAGTGGGAGATGCGTGTTGAACAAATTTTCTCATACCGTGACTACTCTGAAGGTAACAAGGTGAAACTTGTAGCTCTTGAGTTTACTGATTATGCTCTTATTTGGTGGGATCAGGTGCAAAAAGAAAAAGAACGATATGGAGAACATCCCACTTGGACAGAAATGAAATCGACCATGAGAAGGAGGTTTATTACATCTATTACCATAGGGAACTTCATCAAACACTGCAACGACTCAATCAAGGCTCTAAGAGTATAGATGAGTATCACAAAGAGATGGAGATTGACATGATTCGAGCAAATGTTATGGAGGACAGAGAAGCAACAATTGTTCGTTTCTTGCGTGGCCTTAATCCTAATATTTTTGATGCTGTAGAGATGCACCGCTATGTAGAGTTTTAGGAGATAGTCCACCAAGCCATCAAGGTAGAACAACAACTAAAGAGGAGAAATGTTGCAAGGAAGGGCTCTAATTATTTTAGCCCTTGGAAGTGAAGTTCAAAGAGAGATACTCCATCTAGTTCGAAGGAGAATACTTCGAAGAAAGTTGAGAAGACAGCTGAAATTCCGAAGAATACGCAAACTGAAGCAAATACTTCTAGAACCATGACATAAGATGCTTCAAATGCCAAGGGAGAGGACACATTTCCAGCTAGTGCCCTAACAAGCGCACCATGATAATCAATAACCATGGTGACTAGGAGACTGAAGAAGAAGAATCTGATGAAGAAGTTGAGATGCTGCTTGAAGGTGATGACGGAGAAATTACTGCCGAAGGAGAATTTCTTGTGACTAGAAGAGCACTTAGCATTCAAATGAAGGATGAAGAGAACAACCAAAGAGAGAACTTGTTCCACACACGCTGCCTAGTCCAAGGGAAAGTATGCAGTGTAATCATAGATGGAGGAAGAGGCATCAATGTAGCAAGTGCTGAATTAGTGGAGAAGTTGAGTCTTCCAACCTTCAAGCATCGTCAACCCCAAGCTACAATGGCTCAACGAATATGGAGAGTTGAAGGTAACAAAACAAGTCACAATCCTATTTTCTATTGGCAAATATAGAGATGAAATAATCAGTGATGTTGTCCCCATGAAAGCATGCCATCTCTTGTTGGGCAGACCGTGGAAGTTTGATCGTCGTGTAACACATGATGGATACTTAAACCATTATTCTTTTGTACTTCGAGGGGAGACTATAACCCTCCTTCCATTATCCCCAAAATAAAAAATAGAAGATCAAATAAAGAGAGAAAAGAAAAGAGAAAGTGAGAAAGGAAAATAGCCCCGAGTTCAGAAAAATCCGCAAAAATGTCTGTTGGAACTGGCTAACCGCCATCTTCAAGCGAAAAAAGAGAGAGGATAAACGTAGGCTATAAAATCTTATCATTTAAAAAAATATTTATATCGACAATAAAACACAGAAAATAGCACGGAGGTCAGAAAAATTTGCAAAAATTTCCGTTGAAACCGGGAGATCGCTATCTTCAATTGAAAAATAAGAGAAGACAAAATTAGGATAGAAAAATCATATCATTTAATAAAAATATCAATATCCTAAAGAAACTGTAGAAACTAGTCTCGAGCTTAGAAATATCGGCAAAAATGTCCGTTGGAACATGGATATTGCCATCTTCAACTGAAAAATAAGAGAAGACAAAATTAGCCTACAAAAAATCATATGAGGGAAATGTGCCTGAGAACGTGCATAGGTAGAATTACCTGCGCAAGCCCCCTCTTCGGTGTTTGTAAGTAATTTTTTTGAATTTTTTTGCAGTAGGTAGATATACTTGTTATGTAGCTCCCCACAAAATTTCAGGTCAATCCAACACCGTTTGAGCCTCCGTTCATTCTGGACAGTTTTGCGCAACGTTTTTGAAATCGATGAACGGAGGCTCAAACAGTGTTGGATTGACCTAAAACTTTGTGTGGAGCTACATAACAAGTATATCTACCGACTACATAAAAGAAATTCAAAAAATACTTACAAACACCGAACAGTGGGGGTGTGCGTAGGTAACTCTGCCTGCGCACGTTCTTAGGTACATTTTTGGTTAATCATATAATGTAATAAAATATCCATACCTTCGAGAAAATGTGGAAAATAGTTCTGCGCTCAGATAATCTGCAAAAATATCAGTTGGAACTGGGAGATTGCCATCTTCAATTGGAAAAATAAGAGGAGACAAAATTAGGCCAAAAATCATATCATTTAATAAAACAATCCATGTCTTCCAAAATGTGGAAAATAGGCAGAAGCTCATAAAAATCTGTAAAACATTCCACTGGAACCGGGAGATCGCCATCGACTTAGGTTATAAAAATCATATCATTCAATGAAACATCCATATCTTCCAGAAAATGTAGAAAATAATCCCGAGTTATGAAAAATCTGCAATAATATCCGATGGAACCGGGAGATCGCCATTACAACTGAAATATAAAGGAAGACAAAATTAGGATTTAAAAATCATATCATTTAATATAAAGATCCATATCTTACAGAAAATGTAAAATATAGCGTCGAGCTCAGAAAAATCCGCTAAGAATGTCTATTGGAACCGGGAGATCATCGTCTTCAACTAAAAAAATGGAAAGACAAAATTAGACCAAAAATCATGTCATTTAGATCCATATATTCCAGAAAATATAGAAAATAGTCCGGAGCTCAGAGAACTCTGCAAAATGTCCATTGGAATCGGGAGATTGTCATATACAATAGAAAAATTAGGCTACAAAAATCAAATTATTCACTATAAAGATCTGTATCTTACAGGAAATATAGAAAATAGACCCGAGCTTAGAAAAAACCGCAAAAAAGTCTGTTGGAACCTGGAGAACGTCTTCTTCAACCGAAAATAGAAGAGAAGACAAAATTAGATTATAAAAATCATATCATTTATAAAGATTCATATCATACAGAAAATGTAGAAAATAGCACGTAGCTCAAAAAATCTGCAAATAAGTCCGTTGGAACTAAGCGATCACCATCTTCAGCGAAAAATAAGAGAAACCAAAATTAGGTTAAATAATCGTATCAAATGATCATATCTTCTAAAAAATGCAGAAATAGCCCCGAGCTCATAAAAATTCGCAAAAAATTCCATTTAAAACGGGAGACACCATCTTCAACTGAAAAATAAGAGACAATAAACTGACACGATAAAAATCATATCATGTAATAAAAAGATCCATGTCGTCCATAAAATTTAGAAAATAGCACCGAGACAGAAAAGTCCAAAAAATGTCGGTTGGAACCGAGAGATCGCCATTTTTAGTAAAAAAATAAGAGAAGACAAAATTAAAACCTAAAAATCGTATCATTTAATATAAAGATCCATATCATACAGAAAATGTAGAAATTATCCCAGAGTTTATAAAAATCCGCAAAAATATCCGTTGGAACCGGGAGATCGATATCTTCAACGAAAAAATAAGAGAAGACAACATTAAACCAAAAAATTATATCATTTAATAAAATGATCCATATCTTCCAGAAAAGGTAGAAAATAGCACCGATCTCAGAAAAATCAGCAAAGGAACAGTGAGATCGCCATCTTCAACTTAAAAGTAAGAGAAGACGAAATTAGGCCAAATATGAAATCAATTAATAAAAAGATCCATATCTTTCCGAAAATGCAGAAAATAGCCGCAAGCTTAGAAAAATCGGCAAAATGTCAGTTGGAACCAGAGGATCGGAATTTTCGACTTTAAAAAAGAGAAAACAAAATTAGGTCAAAAAATCATATTATTTAATAAAACTATTCATATCTTTCAGATACTGTAGAAAATAGGCCGGAGCTCAGAAAAATCTGCAAAAATGTCCGATGGAACCTGGAGATCGTCATCTTCAATTAAAAAAATATGATAAGCAAAACTTAGACCATAAAAATCATATGATTTAATAAAAGGCTCCATCGTCCAGAAAATGTTGAAAAATAGCCTCAAGCTCAGAAAAATCCGTGAAAATGTCTGTTGGAACAGGGAGATTGCCATCTTCAATAGAAAAATATGAGAAAACAAAATTAAGGTAAGAAAATCATATCCTTTAATATGAAGACACATATCTTCCAAAAATGTAGAAAATAGCACCGAACTCAGAAATATCCGAAAAAAATATCCGTTGGAACCGAGAGATCACACTCTTCAACTTAAAAATAGGAGATGACAAAATTAGACCAAAAAATCATATTGTTTAATAAAATGATCTATATCTTCCAGAAAATTTAGAAAATAGACAGGAGCTCTAAAAATCCTCAAAAATGTCCGTTGGAACCGAGAGATCGCCATCAACTGAAAACTAAGAAAAGAAAAGTTAGCCAAAAATCATATCATTTAATAAAAGATCCATATCTTCCGAAAAATGTTGAGAAATAGCTTCGATCTTAGAAAAATCTGCCAAAATATCCGTTGGAACCTGGAAATCAACATATTCAACCGAAAAATAGGAGAAGACAAAATTAGGCCAAATAATCATGTCGTTTAATAAAAAGAAACATATCTTCTAGAAAATGTAGAAATAGCCCCAAACTTAGAAAAATTTGTAAATATGTCCGTTGGATACTGGAGATCGCCATCTTCAAATAGAAAATAAGAAAAGGCAAAATTAGGCCAAAATATCATATCATTTTAATAAAACAATCCATATCTTCCAAAAATGTGGAAAATAGGCCAGAGCATAAAAAAATCCGCAAAAATGTCTGTTGGAGCCGGATGATCGCCATCTTCAACTAGAATATAAGAGAAGACAAAATTAGGCCAAAAATTATACCATTTAATAAAAAGATCGTCATCTTCAACTAGAAAATAAGAAAAGACAATTTTAGGATAGAAAAATCCTATCAATTAAAAAAAGATCCATTTCTTTCATAAAATGTATAAAATAGCACCAAGCTTTGAAAATGATATATAAAAATCTTTTCAGTCAATGATGGCGATATCCCGGTTACATCCGACATTTTTATAGATGAAGATGGTGATTTCCATGTTCCGAATTTTGTCTTCTCTTATCATTCAGTTGAAGATGGAGATTTCCCGGTTCCAACAAACATTTTTTGGCCTAAGTTTGTCTTCTTTAATATCATTTAATAAAACGATCCATATATTCCAGAAATATGGAAAATATCACGGAGATCAGAAATATCGACAAAAATGTCTGTTGGAACCGGGAGATTGCCAACTTCAACTGGAAATTAAGAAAAGACAAAATTAGGCCAAAAAATCATGTCATTTAATAAAACGTTCCATATCTTCCAGAAAATGTGGAAAATAGCCCAGAGCTCAGAAAAATACGCAAAAATTTCCTTTGAGACTAAGGGAATGTCATCTTCAACTGAAATATAAGAGAAAACAAAATTAAGCAATAATAATCATATTGTTATGAATCAACTACTAGGGAAGGAACCCCCAGCTCTTTATTTATAGGCATGGTAGGAGAGTAGAAATATAGAATACATAGATATGGGTGTATCTCTAAGATACCCGCAATCCTAACCGACTATGGTATTTCCATTCACAACACTCCCCCTTATCCAGCCATAGATGTGGACTCTTTTCAAGAGTACTTCGGAATTCTGAGCGTAATAAAAGTCTCACATGGGGTAGATACTTCAGGATCCTGAGTTGGTGAGGTTTGCCTCGTTAAAACCTTTAGCTATGGAAAACCCTGTGGGAGAAACCATAGTTAAGGAAAAAGAGTACAAACACTCTTTAACTCCCCCTGATTTGTACAAGTGACTCTACTCATGAATACTTCTGGATTCTAAGCGTCACAGAGGGGTGGATACTTCAGGATCCAGAGTTGATGTGATTTACCTCGTTAAAACCTTTGGCTATGGAAAAACCCAGTAGGAAAAACCATAGCTAAGGGAAAAGAGTACAAATTCCCTCAACTCCCACTGATCTGTAAAAGCTCTTCGGCTTTCAGATCTCTTAGGCTTATCTCATCTCTCCTATTTACAACATTCCGAAAATATGCACAGATTACAAAGTTATCTCAATTAAGCAGCTACCGAATCCAGAAACTCTGGAGAGGTGTGCTAAGTGTCGTCGCCTCTGATATGGTCTTCAGACTCTGTGGTCAGCTCCACAATACCAGCCTCTATCCCAATCGTCACTGGGATGTGATATACTAGCAGGCGCCCTCAAATACACCATTGGTGTGGTGAGGATCTCGGAATGATAGGATGATGTTGTGTTCATAAATTGCTTTGCAGATCTACAGTAGATGGCCATCCCACTGTGGGTACACGTTTTGTGATTTCTCAGTATATGGACCGGACCTGTAACCTGCATTTGCATAAACATTGGATGATGATACTTTATATTGTAAGTCCAAATCTTTCAACCCTTGGAGGAAGCACAGAAGGCTTTAACTCCGGTCTAATGGCCCTTTTAGGTGCCAACTATCTTTAGCTAATGAGTTTACTACAATAGCTATATCGGGATGCGGGCAGTTAGCCAGGAGTGCCTGATTGCACTTAGATAAGGGACTTTAGGACCAGTTATATCATCCCCCTCTTCCAGCGATCGGAATGGTTCTTTTTGTACATCCATTAAGTATAATATCGTAGGTGTACTTTGGATGACAATAGTCCTTTTAATTTCTCCAACGCACTTCTGGACGTTTGTAACAGTATTCTATGAGCCATGAATTTATACTTGCCTAGGTAATTTTATTTCATGTTTAAAAGTCAGGCTTGAACCGATGTTTCGGGTTTCTCTTCAGGAGATCCGATGAGATTTTAGTTGTTTATAACTATGATCTCAAATCCTGCTCTTTGCTCGGGTGCAAAGAAAACCCTCAGTAGGAATCATTGCTTTGTCAAGCGATTCTCTTGGTTGTACATTATTCTTATTGTTTTTCTTCAATAGAATAGATATCTCGAAGTCTATTCAGGCATTTAAGGAAATGTGGAAATTATCTTTACGAAGATATCCACGAAGGTATGCCGTCATAACATCCAATAACAACATATCCAAAATTTTCCTTCGCCAAATCGTAAGGTATTTTCTTTTGATAACTTAGGGAGACTGATGCATCATTTATGAGACATTCTCATTTTAATTTGTTTGATCCCTAGTTTCAGCGAAATTTTCCTTGGGCTATAGGTTTACCTTATAGCATACAATTTTGTATTTATTTTTCTTATGTGTGCAATACTTTATTTTATCCATAGGTCTGACACCTTTTGGTGTCTGGCCTTCAGGTCCGAACATTTCACGTTTCATAAGTGGGTTCAGCTCATCTTTTATTACCTCGTTCCATATATGGCCAATCTCTACGTTTGCATTCTAGCAACGGAGTATGGAACGATAATTTATAAACATTATCGCTTTTGCAATGCATATAGCAATATGATACGTGAATATATAGTCGAAGATTATGTTCGTTCTGTCCAACACCTCCGCAGTATGTACAACATTTACTTTTAATTTCAGTTTTTCCTGGCATTTCCTATGCAGTGGATTCTGGGAAGGGGTGAGGGTGTGGACATGATCTCATTGTCATGTGGTAGTATTGTCTCAAGGTCTCCAGATATGTTTTTTTGTTCTTTTATTTTCATCCTTGGAGCCTGGTGGTCTGCCTCTTTTCTGTTGAGGAGTAGCCACTTCTGCTGCTAGTGGATTGCATCCATTGTCGGGGATGTCAATCCTAGCTGGAGTATTTGCAGCAGGGATGTGTGATCCAACAATCTTCTGGTTGTCAGTAAATGATTCCGGTAATTGGTGAACTGTGTTATGTATGTGGAGGATCTTCAGGATCTCATCTTCACATAGTATTGTTACCGGATCATAGTGGGTCAAGATTTTTGTATCCCACGTCGCGCCAGATTTTCCAGTATCTGGGCCTATTTTGGGCAAACTCGCCTCATCGAGATCACAGTCTTCAAGGTGTGCCTTAAATGCGTCCCCCGTTTGGGGTTCTAGGTATCTTATAAGTGTGGATGAGTCAAACCCCGCATGGATACCTAGGCGACGTTAAGGACCGTTTTGGTCCTATGTGGTGGTGCAATGGGGATTTAAACTGCGCGACCGAAGATTCTCAGATGAGAAATGTTCGGTGGCATTCCATATGCAAGTTGCATTGAGAGACTCTGACCTCCAGAGGGTCTTTTATTTACGATGCATCATGCAGAATTTGTATGTCCCCATGCATCCATCACAATCGGGATTTAATGGACGTTCAATCCAGTAGAGTCTACTTATCAGTGACTCTGCCGACCCATTTTGGGTATGAACATGCGGCACTGTATGTTCATTTTCTATTCCCGTTGCTTGGAAGTAATCTTGAAATGACCGGGAGATATATTTCCCAACATTAACCATACTTATTTTCCATATTTGGTTGTCTGGGAAATGTGCCCGCAACATTTTTATTTTTGTGCCAATAGCTTTGAAAAAGCTAAGCTACTGGTCTGTAGTAGACACACATACGAATATTCTAAGGATGCATTTATCAGTACAATGAAGTACCGAATATCCCACTAGGGGGTGGAATTTATCCACATCTATCTCCTTATATTCTTTTTGAGGAAGCGTGGAGATTCTTTTTCAACATTTCGTAGAGATGGCCTTGTAATTAGTTTTCTCTTGTAGCAAGGGAAGCGAGGGAATTCTCCCTTCTAAAGAATCTTTTGGTTCTTCAAGTCATACCCATAGGGTAAGATGCGATGCATCATCATTGATTTAGGATGGCCAAGTCTATCATGCCAGAGTAAAAACTTGGCTGATGTCGGGCACTTCAGGTGCTTCGTTTAATTTCGCTTCCTTTCTCTGAAACTTTGTATGGTTGAGGCTTGTAAGGCTCTCAACCCGTTCAAGTATGGATTTTAATCCTTTTCTTGAGATGTTACATAAAGTAATTTGTTTTTCATTTACATTTGTTGTTTCCAAATGGAATCCGTTGAAACGGTTGTCCTTGAAATTTTAGAAAGTTTCTTTTGAAATTCGGAGAGATTGTTTCTGTGTCATTTAGGGGGCAACAGTGTTGCGATCCCTGGATCTTCAATATGGCCATGATGTTGGGCTTTGTATTGAAAGATCGTATGTGTTTATTGTCTACTAATCAGTCATGAGAGCAGTTCATCTATTAAAAGATGAATCGTAGGCACATGCATTTTCAGATAAACATTTTCATTCAAAATCAAATTACATAATATGAAAACTCTCATAACATGAAATGTTCTAAACAGTTTGCTAAGATAGATGGCTAATCAAGCAGGTCATCATGTTCGAAGTCGTCGGCTGTAAACTTGACTGGAGCACCAGAGGTCATCAGTTTTGTTTCAGCTTTATTTTTCTTGTTCTCTTTATACAAATCCTGGAGATGCTACAGAGTTCTGCACACTCTAGACCAGTGGCCTTTCATGCCACAGCTACGGCACTGGTCTTTCCATTCCCTCTTGGGAGGGGGGTGCATCATCTCTATTTTTGTCATTTCTGCGCCAGGTGAACTACCGCTTTCTTTCATTTCTTCGTTGCTGGACTTGGCCCCTAGCCCTTTTGTTCTGTCCCCCATTATGTGGTTTTCTTTTCGTTTGTTGTCCCTCTTCTTTTGAGAAGAAGAAGCATTATGAGCTTCTGGGAGGGGGCAGTGCCAGGGGGCGCATGTTGTGAGTGGCGAGAACAAGCTCTCTGTTTTGTTCAGCTATGAATAAACATGACAATAGCTCAGAATATTTGGTGAACTTGCATTCACGGTATTGCTGAATTTGTATCGCATCTTTTTCATGGAAGGACGTATACGTCTTTTCCAGCTGCGATCTTCTGAGACTTTTTTACCACACAACTTCAGGCGTGAGGTATGCTGTGCTGAGTTGTACTCAGCAATGGACTTAAAATCATGCAGTCGCATGTTCTCCCACTCAAATCGTTCCTTTGGAAGTATAACATCTTTCTGATGTTTATACATATCCTCAAGGGCGGTCCATAGCTCAAATGAATCTTCGACCGTAAGGTATTCAGCCTTTAGGGTCTTGTCCACATGGTGGCGAATATAGATAATGGCTTGTGCCTTTTCTATATCACTTACATTTACATTATTAGTCACAGCAGAAATGAGGGACTTTGCCCACAGATGAAACTTCACATCGAGCTGCCAGCTCAGGTAGTTTTTTCCTGATGCATCCATACTTCGAAATCGACACTTGCGATTTTAGCCATTTTATCTAACAGAGCACAAATATGCATGAATTAATAATTTAAACATAAACATTTTCATGTGGAGACAATTTTAATATGAAGGGCTAATTGCATGGATCGGCCAGTCCCACATAAATAATAGTCCAAAGTCCCATTACAATCTGTATTACACAAACGAAAGCTTTAAAAAGAAATTACAATTTTGGAAACCTCCGTGGTCCCATATAAGATCTTCAGCTTCAATTGTGGCATCCATCTCCATGGAAAATGGTCTTCGGTCTTGGACATTTACAAAATTTCCTCACGACAATTTCTCTCAAAAGTAAAAGAAAAGTGCAGAAAAATAAAATGTGGGACTTAAACAGCCGATCCAAAAACCACAATTAGCCATCCAAGCAGAAAATTTGTGCTTATCAAACATTTTCATCAGACATTTTCATCACAGGCATCACATGCATTTAATATTCGCAAAGATGGATAAAAATTTTAATTACTTAATAATTAGTGGACCACTGGGCAACGTCATACACCGTTAGGTTAGCTGACTAACGGCAGAGCGGTCGTAGGATCTTCCTAATTATTAAGTTTAAATATAATGCATAACCACACATAAATTATCCATAGAATAAGCCAGTGATGCAAAGCATGTATAGATGATTTTACAGAAGAAATCATTTAATGCAAGGGTTATTAAAATTTGGGTTTGTCCAAAGAATTGGAAAAGAGCCCAATAATTTAACAAGTTCTTCGTAAATGGAAGAGGTTTTTCCTTTTTGAATTCATCCCCAATAACCCCCAATAGTCCCCAATAATCCCTTATATGTCCACATATAACCCCATAATATATCGTGATGTTTCACGAATTTTTAGGCCCACAAACGCCCTTTATAATTAATTTTTAGCCCAAAAAGTTTTTTAAGGCTTATTTTTAGCCTTCGCCCCCCGTTTTTTCTTTCTTTCTTTTTTTTTGAAGAAAAACTGGTCTGCGGGCCTGAAGCCACAGGTTGGCTGCGGGCTTCAGACCCGCAGTCAAAAATTTTTTTTGAAACAAGGCCTGCAGGCCTGAGGCCCTCAATTTGCTTGCGTGCTTCAGGCCCGCAATTTTTTTTTTGAATCTGGGCTCGAGGCCCAGTAGGGTTTTGGGGGCGGCGGCTAGGGTTAGCCGCCGCCGTCCCCTTCCAGCCACCGGACGGCGGTGGAAGGGGGGCCGGCCGGAGGGCGCCGCCGCCCCCTGCAGGGGGAAGATGGCCGGCGGCTATGCCGCTGGCGGGTATGGGTTAGGGTTTACACAAGAAAAAACCCTAAAATTTTGATTTTTGGAATGAAAAGTTCGTCGTTTTTGGGCGATCAAGCGAATCCCCATATCGATCTTGCGAGATCTAAGGGGTAGAACAATCATACTATGATTAAAAATATCGTTTTTTAGCGATTTTTACCTCTATATCCGTCCTTCGGATATAGCGACGGTTGAACGAAGCCCTACGCAGATGACGACGCTCGATTGAGGAGCCTTGCACTGCGCGCATGGATCTCACGTCTTCCTTTGCCTTCGCAACGAACGAAAAAGTTTTTTGTGGAAACTTTTCTAGAGGCTAGTGCTGATAACGTGTTATGAATCACCTACTGGGGGAAGAACCCCTAGCCAAAGGCATGGTAGGAGAGTAGAAATATAGAATACATAGATATGGGCGTATCTCTAAGATACCCGCAATCCTAACCGACTCTGGTAATTCCATTCACAACACATATCATTTAATATAAAGATACTTATTTTCCATAAAAAGTGGAAAATGTCCCCGAGCTCAGAAAAATCCGCAAAAATATCCGTCAGAACTGGGAGAGCTCAAATTTCAACGAAAAACAAAGAAGACAAATCTAGGACATAATATCATATCATTAAATTAAACGATCGATATCTTCCAGATAATACAGAAAATAGCCTAGAGCGCAGAAAAATCCTCAAAAATATCTGTGGGAACCGGGAGATCGCCATCATCAACGAAAAATTTAAGAGAAGACAAACTTAGACAAAAAATCATAGCGTTTAGTAAAACGATCGTTATCTTCCAGAAAATATAGAAAATAGCCCCGATGTCAGAAAAATCTGCAAAGATTTCCGTTGGAACTGGGAAACAGCCATTTTCATGTAAAAAATAAGAGAAGACAAACGTAGGCTATAAAAACATATCTTTTAATAAAAAATCCATATCTATATTAAATTGTAGAAAATAGCCTCGAGTTCAGAAAAATCCGCAAAAAATTTCGTTGGAACCAGGAGATGATCGCCATTATTAATTGAAAAATAAGAGAAGATAAAATTAGGCTAGAAAAATCATTTCATTTATTTAAAAGATCCAAATCTTACGAAAAATGTAGAAAATAGTCCAGAGTTCAGAAATATCGGCCAAAATGTACATTAGAACCGGGAAATCGCCATCTTCAACTGAAAAAATAAGCGAAGACAAAATTCGGCTACAAAAATCATATAATGTAATAAAAAGATCCATATCTTCTAGAAAATGTAGAAAATAATCCCGAGCTCAGAAAATTCCGAAAAACTGTCCGTTGGAACCAAGAGATGGCAACCTTCAACTGAAAAAAATAAGAGAAGACAAAATTAGGCCAAAATATCATATTATTTAATAAAACGATCCATATCACCCAAAAATGTGGAAAGTAGGCCGGAGCTTAGAAAAATCCATAAAAATATCAGTTCGGGTGATCGCCATCTTCAACTGGAATATAAGAGAAGAAAAAATTAGCCTAAAATCATATCATTTAATAAAATGATCGTTATCTTCAATTAGAAAATAAGAGAAGAATAATTTAGGATAGAAAAATCGTATTAATTAATAAAAAGATCCATATCCTTCATAAAATGTTTAATTAGCACCAAGCTCAGAAAATGATATATAAAAATCTTTTCAGTTGAAGAGGGCGATATCAAGTTACAACATTTTTAAAGTTGAAGATGGCGATTTTCTTGTTCCGAAATTTTGTCTTCTCTTATTTTTTAGTTGAAGATGGTGATTTCCCGGTTCTACCGGACATTTTTTGACCTAATTTTGTATTCTTTGATATCATTTAATAAAACGATCTATATATTCCAGAAAATATGAAAAAAAAACATGGAGCTCAGAAATATCCGCAAAAATATCCGTGGGAACCGGGGAGATTGCCAAATTCAACTGGAAATTAAGAGAAGACAAACATTAGGCCAAAAATTATATCATTTAATAAACGTTCCATATTTTTGAGAAAATGTGGAAAATAGCCCGGAGCTCAAAAAAATCCGCAAAAATTTCCTTGGGCATCGAGAGAATGCCATCTTCAACTGAAATATAAGAGAAGACAAAATTAAGCCAAAAATCATTTCATTTAATATAATAATCGCCATCTTTAACTGGAAAATTAGCAAAAACAAATTTAGGTTAAAAAATCATATCATTTAATAAAAAGATCCATATATTCCATAAAATGTAGAAAATAGCTCGAAGCTCAAAAAATCCGCAAAAATGTCTATTGGAACCAGGGGATCATCATTTTCAACTTAAAAATAATAGAAGACAAACTTAAGCTATCAAAATCATATCATTTAAAAAAAGATACATATCTTCTATAAAATAAAGAAAATAGAAACAAGCTCAGAAAATCCGAAAAAATTTCTGTTGTAACCAGGAGATTGCCATGTTCAGCTGAAAAATAAGAGAAGACAACATTTGGCAATAAATATCATTTCATTTAATATACATATTTTTATTTTCCATAAAATGTAGAAAATATCCTCGAGCTCAGAAAAATCTGAAAAATATTCGTCAGGACCGGGAGATCGCCAAATTTAACGAATAAAAGAAAAGACAAAATTAGGCCAAAAAATCGTATCATTTAATAAAATAATCGATATCTTACAGATAATACAAAAAAATAGGCCATAGCACAGAAAAATCT
This sequence comes from Scilla litardierei, assembly GCA_030789695.1. Lineage (NCBI taxonomy): Eukaryota > Viridiplantae > Streptophyta > Magnoliopsida > Asparagales > Asparagaceae > Scilla > Scilla litardierei. The sequence continues at coordinate 117,585,491 of CM061133.1, read as the reverse complement.
GCTAAAATATCTGTTTGTACCAGGAGATCACCATCAGCACCGAAAAAATAAGAAGGGAAGAAAAAATTAAGCTAAAATCATATCATTTAATAAAACAATTGAAATCTTCCAGAAAATACAGAAAATAGCCTCGAGTTTAAAAAATATGCAAAAATATCCATTGGAATTGGGAGACAGCCATCTTCAAATGAAAATTAAGAGAAGATAAGATAAACTTAGGCTATAAAAATCATATCAATGAAAATATCCATATTGACAATAAACCACAGAAAATAGCCTCAAGGTCAGAAAAATCCGCAAAAATTTCTGTTGGAACCAGGAGATCGCCATCTTCAATTGAAAAATAAAAGAAGACAAAATTAGGATAGAAAAATCATATCATTTAATAAAAGGTCTATATCTTACAGAAAATGTAGAAATTAGTTCCGAGCTCAGAAATATCGACAAAAATGTCCATTGGAAGCAGGATATTGCCATCTTCAACTGAAAAATAATAGAAGACAAAATTAGCCTACGAAAACCATATAATGTAATAAAAAGATCCATATCTTCGAGAAAATGTAGAAAATAGCCCCGAGCTCAAAACAACAACAATGTCCGTTGGAACGGGAGATCGTCATATTCAACTAGAAAAATAAGAGAAGACAAAATTAATCCAAAATATCATATCATTTAATAAAACGATCCATGTCTTCCAAAAATGTGGAAAATAGGCCGGAGCTCAGAAAAATCCACAGAAATTTCTGTTGGAGCCGGGAGATCAACATCTTCAACTGGAAAATAAGAGAAGACAAATTTAGGCAGAAAAATCATGTCATTCAACAAACATATTGATATCTTTCATAAAATGTAGAAAATTGCAACAAGCTCAAAAAATGATAAATAAAAATCATTTCAGTTGAAGGTGACGATATCCCGGTTACAATGGACATTTTTATAGAAGAAGCTGGTGATTTCCCAATTTCGAATTTTGTCTTCTCTTATATTTAAGTTGAAGATGGCGATTTCCTGGTTCCAACAAATATTTTTTGGCCTAATTTTGTCTTTTTCGATATAATTTAATAAAACGATCCACATCTTTCGGAAAATGTCGAAAATAGTCTAGAGCTCATAAATATCCGCAAAAATGTTACAAGAAAAATAAGAGAAGACAAAATTAGTCCAAAAATCTTATCATTTAATAAAAAGATCCATATCTTCCAGAAAATGTGGACAATAGCCCGGAGCTCGGAAAAATCCGCAAAAATTCCTTTGCGACCAAGATAATCCCATCTTCAACTAAAATATAAGAGAGGACAAAATTAGGCCAAAAAATCATCTTCTATAAAGATCACCATCTTCAATTGGAAAATAAGAGAAGACAAATATTGGTTATAAAAATCATATTATTTAATAAAAAGATTCTTATCTTTCAAAAATGCAAAAAATAGCACCGACCTCGGAAAAATCCGCAAAAATGTCCGTTGGAACTTGGAGATCGCCATCTTAAACTTAAAAATAATAGAAGACAAACTTAAGAAATAAAAATCATATCATTTAATAAAAACGTCCATATCTTCCATAAAATAAAGAAAATAGCATCGAGCTCAGAAAATCCAAAAAAATGTCTGTTGGAACCGGGCATCGCTAGGTTCAAATGAAAAATTGGAGAAGACAAAATTTGGAAATAAAAATCATATCATTTAATATAAAGATTCTTATTTTCCAAAAATGTAGAAAATATCCCCGAGCTCAGACAAATCCGCAAAAATATCTGTCGGAACCGGGAGATCGCTAATGTTTTTTTTTAAAAGCCAAAAATGAGCCAAAAATCATTTCATTTACTAAAATTGTCGATATTTTCAGGATAATACATAAAATAGCCCAGACTCAGAAAAATCCGCAAAAATGTCCACTGGAACTGGGAGATTGCTATCATCAACGAAAAAATATGAGAAGATAAATATTTGTCAAAAAATCATATTATTTTATAAAATGATCGATATATTTCAGAAAATACTGAAACTAGTCTCGAGTCAGAAAAATACGCAAAAATATCCGTTGGAACTGGGAGACCGCCATCTTCAAGTGAAAAAAAGAGAAGACAAAATTAGGCTAGAAAAATCATATCATTTAATAAAAAGATCCATATCTTCAAGAAAATGCAGTAAATAACTCCAATCTCAGAAAAATCTGCAAAAATGTCCATTGGAACCGAAAGATCACAATTTCCCGGTTCCAACGGATGTTTTTGGCCTAATTTTGTCTTCTCTGATATTATTTAACAAAATGATCCATATATTTCAGAAAATGTGAAAAAAAGCCCGCAGCTCAGAAATATCCGCAAAAATATCTGTTGGAACTGAGAGATCGCCAACTTAAACTGGAAAAATAAGAGAAGACAAAATTAGGCCAAAAATCATATCATTTAATTAGACGATCCATATCTTCCAAAAAATGTGGAAAATAACCCGGAGCTGAGAAAAATGCCCAAAAATGTCTGTTGGGACCTAGAGAATGCCATCTTCAACTGAAATATAACAGAGACAATATTAGGCCAAAAAATCAATTTATTCAATATAAAGATCACCATCTTCAACTAGAAAATAAGAGAAGACAAACTTAGCTTATAAAAATCATATCATTTAATAAAAAGAACCATATCTGCCATAAAATGTGGAAAATAGCATTGAGCTCGGAAAAATCCGCAAAAAATGTCTGTTAGAACCAGGAGATCACTATCTTCAACTTAAACATAATTGAAGACAAACTTAAGTTATAAAAATATATCAAAGATCCATATCTTCCATAAAATAAAGAAAATAGCACAGAGCATAGAAATTCCGCAAAAATGTCCGTTAAAACCGGGAGATCGTTATGTTCAACTGAAAAATAATAGAAGACAAAATTAGGCAATAAATTTAATCATATCATTTAATATAAAGATTCTTATTTTCCATAAAATGTTGAAAATATCCCCAAGCTCAGAAAAATCTGCAAAAATATCCATCGGACTGGGAGAGCGCAGAATTTAACGAAAAACAAAGAAGAAAAATTAGGCCAAAATATCATATCATTTAATAAAGGTTCGAGATCTTTCAGATAATACAAAAAAATAGCACAGAGCTTAGAAAAATCCTCAAAAATATCTGTGGGAATCGGGAGATCGCCATTATCAACAAAAAATCTAAGAGAAGACAAAATTAGAAAAAAATCATTTCATTAAATAAAACGATCATTATTTCCAGAAAATATAGATAATAGCCTGGATTCAGAAAAATCCGCAAAAATTTCCGTTGGAACCGGGAAACCGGCATCTTCAAGTGAAAATATAAGAAAAGACAAACGTTGGCTATAAAAATCATATCATTTAATAAAAATATCCATATCTAAAATAAAATGTAGAAATAGCCATGAATTCAGAAAAATTTGCAAAAATTTCCCTTAAAAACCAGGAGATATCCATCATCAATTGAAAAATAAAAGAAGACAAAATTTAGCTAGAAAAATCATTTCATTTAATAAACATATACATATTTATAGAAAATGTAGAAAATAGTCTTAAGCTCATAAATATCAGCCAAGATGTCAGTTGGAACAGAGATATCGCCATCTTCAACTTAAAAATAATAGAAGACAAAATTAGGCTACAAAATTCATATAAAGTAATAAAAAGATTCATATCTTCCAGAAAATGTAGAAAATAATCCCAAGGTTAGAAAAATCTGTATAAATGTCCGTTGGAACCGGGAGATTGCAATCTTTAACTTGAAAAATAAGAGAAGACAAAATTAGGCCAAAATATTGTAAGGATCGTCTACCTTGCAATACTAACAATAAACACTCTTGAGGGGGTTGAATAGAGTAATGGTAATAAATTTTGCAATTAAAAATTAACTTGAAAATACGAAATAATAAATTCAAGAGGAATTAATCAACACATTCAATCCAAACACAAACACAATATTTTACCTTAGTTTTCCAAACTTGGGTACGTCCATCCACACCAATATTCACTATAATTGCCACAAAGTGAAGTGAATACAATTCCACAAAGAGATACCTCACACAGAGGATTTTGTTCTACACAAGAACCAAACCAACCCTACTTAAGGGTCAAATTTCCACACAGAGAATTACTAACTCCACACAGAGAATTAGGGTTAGTCCTACACTAGGACACCAAACTCCCACAAAGAGAATTAGGGTTTCAATGAAAACACAAAGGAAAATAAATATTCTTACCTATGCCTTGAGATGAAATTACTCATTAATGAATGCAAGGCAAAGAAAAGGATTTCCAAGTGATGAGATTAGCTTGAAAGCACTTGGATGATTTCCTTGAGCTTGACTTCAATGCATAAACGAGAGAATGATCTCTAAGAGGAAAATGGGAGAGTTGAGAGTGGCTTAATGATTCTCAAATGATCTTCAATAGTTCCAAGAAGTTCTAATGAACTCAGTCCTCTCCTATATATATATATGAAGCCAAAAGAAATCCTCAAACCCAAGCAAAAAATCTAAAATGAATAAACTTGCAACTGCTAGATTTTGGCAGTTTACGGCACGGGCAGTTGGCTGATGAACAACTGACAATCGACTGGTCAACGGCTATAAAATTCCCAACGGCTATAAGCTGAGCCAGGACAGGCGAATGTAGAAAGCTACACAGGCGACTGTAAATAGATATGAGATTGTAAAAACTTCATCAGTCGACGACTTGCAAATTGGTATGAAGCTCAGAAAATGCAAGTTGTGCACAGATGACTATAGAGCAATTCACATACGACTGACGACTGACGACTGTCACTAGAGATGGAAAGGAGCTGAGAAAAATGCAACTTTTGCACTTATGCCTTTAGACCATAGATGATCATTTCACAGGTGACTGTAATTCTACATGAGACTGTAAATACTTCATCAGTCGACTGACTTGCAAATTGGGGATGAAACCCAGAAAATACAAGTTGTGCACAGACGACTGTAGAATAATTCCCAAGCGTCTGTTGGAAGACATGCGACTGTAAATTGAACTTCAGTCGACTGTTCCAAAAGCTCAAGTAAGAGTCAATAAAAAGGTTGACTTGAGCAGTGTACAACAGCCGACTGTAGGAGGCTGGCCAGTCACCTGGAATCACCCAGTCGCCTGGAATTCCTTCATCAGTCGCCTGTTGGAGAGCCAGAGACTCCAATTGAGTCATTTGGCATGATGAACCTATTGGATTAAATTCTATGATAATCCTAAGGCTCACTAAGATGGTTATATTCATATGCATGAATGAATAGACCATCTATTAAGGCATTACATTAAACCTAGACTCACAAAGAGAAAAGCAATAAATGAAATATTACATGGATTACATTGCTTTTCTTAGAGTCTATGGCTTCAAAGCCAGATGCCTTGATGCTCCTCCATGATCTCTAAGCTTTGGCATCTCATGTCCAAGCTTCGGCATTGCTCCACTTGATGTACATTCTTACACCAAGCTATTAGTCTCCAAAGCATGCTATTCTCCATTTGATAAACATGAGACTAAAATAAGAGAGTTAGCAACATCATAATGTTGTGATCATCATCAAAATAACATTGGTATGAAACATAAATACTCAACAAATATCATATCATTTAATAAAACGATCCATATCTTCCAAAAATGTGGAAAATAGGCCGGTGCTCAGAAAAATCTGCGAAAATGTCCATTGGAACCGGATTATCGCCATCTTCAACTGGAATATAAGAGAAGACAAAATTAGGCCAAAATCATATCATTTAAAGATCGCCACCTTCAACTGAAAAATAAGAGAAGACAAATTTAAACTAGAAAAATCATGTCAATTAATAAAAGATCCTTATCTTCCAGAAAATGCAGAAAATGGCCCCGAGCTTAGAAAAATAGCAAAATGTTAGTTGGAACCGAGAGATCGAAATTTTCAACTTAAAAAATCAAAGAAAACAAAATTAGGCCAAAAAATCATATCCTTTAATAAACTATCCATATCTTCCAAATAATTTAGAAAATAGGCCGGAGCTCAGAAAAATCTGCAAAAAATGTCCGATTGAACCGGAAGATCGTCATCTTCAACTGAAAAATAAGGCAAGCGAAACTTAGGTTATAAAATCTTATCATTTAATTAAAATCTCCATATCGTCTATAAAATGTAGAAAATAGCCTCGAGCTCAGAAAAATCAGCAAAAATGTCTGTCAGAACGACAAGATTGCCATCTTCAATAGAAAAAATAAGCAAAGACAAAATTAGGGTATGAAAATCATATCATTTAATATAAAGATACATGTCTTTCAGAAAATATAGAAAATAACACCGAACTCAGATTAATCGACAAAAATATTGTTGGAACCGAGAGATCGCACTCTTCAACATAAAAATAAGAGAAGACAAAATTAGGCCAAAAAAAATCATATCATTTAATAAAACGATCCATATCTTCCAGAAAATTGAAAAAAAAATAGTTAGGAGCTCAAAAATATGCAAAAATGTCCGTTAAAACCGGGAGATTGTTTTCAACTGAAAACTAATAAAAGAAAAATTAGTACAAAAAATCATATCATTTAATAAAAGATCAATATCTTCCAGAAAAAGTAGAAATCACTGCAAACACAAAAAAAATCCACAAAGATGTCTGTTGGAACCTGGAGATCGCCATCTTTAACTTGAAAATAAGAAAAGAAAAAATTAGGCAAATATATCATATCATTTAATAAAAAATCCAAATCTTCCAAAAATGTGGAAAATATGCCTGAGCTAAGAAAAAATCGCAAAAATGTCCGTTGGAACCGAGTGATTACCATCTTCAACTGGAATATAAGTTAAGACAAAATTTGCCAAAAAAATCATATCATTTATTAAAAAGATCGCCTTCTTCAATAGGAAAATAAGAGAAGACAAATTTAGGCTAGAAAAATCATATCAATTAATAAAAAGATCCATATCTTTCATAGAATGTAAAATATATCACCAATCTCAGAAATTGATATATAACAATCTTTTCAGTTAAAGATGGCGATATCCCGGTTACAACGGACAATTTTATAGATGAAGTGGCGATTTCCCGGTTCTGAATTTTGTTTTCTCTTATATTTCAGTTGAAGATGGCCATTTCTCGATTCCAACAGATATTTTTGGCCTAATTTTGTCTTCTTTGATATCATTTAATAAAACAATCCATATATTCCAGAAAATGTAAAAAATAGCCCGGAGCTCAGAAAATCTGCAAAATTTTCCGTTGGAACTGGGAGATCATCAAATTCTACAGGAAAATAAGAGAAGACAAAATTAGGCCAAAAATCATATCCTTTAATAAAACGATCCATATCTTCCAAAAAATGTGGAAAATGGCAAGAGCTCAGAAAAATCTGCAATATGTCAGTTGGGACCGAGAAAATGCCATATTCAATTGAAATATAAGAGAAGACAAAATTAGGCAAAAAATTCATATCATTTAATAAAAAGATCAACATCTTTAACAGGAAAATTAGAGAAGACAAATTTAGTCTAGAAAAATCATATCAGTTAATAAAATGATCCATATCTTTCATAAAATTTAGAAAATTGCACCAAGATCAGAAAATGATTTATAAAAATCTTTTCAGTTGAAGATGGCGATATCCCAGTTACAATGGACATTTTTATAGATGAAGATGGTGATTTCCCGGTTCAGATTTTGTCTTCTCTAAAATTTCAATTGAATATAGCGATTTTCCGGTTCCAACAGACATTTTTTTGGCCCAATTTTAATTTTTTGGCCCAATTTTATCTTCTTTGGTATCATTTAATAAAATGATCCACATATTCCAAAAATGTAAAAAATAGCCCAGAGCACAGAAATATCTGTAAAATGTCTGTTGGAACCGGGAGATCGCCAACTTCTACTGGAAAAATAAGAGAAGACAAAATTAGGCCAAAAATCATATCATTTAATTAAACGATCATTATCTTCCAGAAAATGTGGAAAATAGCTCAGAGCTTAGAAAAATCCGCAAAAATTTCCTTTAGGACCGAGAGAATGCCATCTTCAACTGAAATATAAGAAAAGACAAAATTAGGCCAAAAAATCATATCATTCATGATAAAAATCGCCATCTTCAACTTAAAAATAAGAAAAAACAAATTTAGGTTCTAAAAATCATATCATTTAATAAAAAGATCTATATCTTTCATAAAATGTAGAAAATAGCCCGGAGCTCAAAAAAAGCACAAAAATGTTTGTTGGAACTAGGAGATCGTCATCTTCAACTTAAAAACATAGAAGACAAACTTAAGGTATCAAAATCATATCATTTAATAAAAAGATCCATATCTTCCATAGAGTAAAGAAAATAGCATCGATCTCAGAAAAACTGAAAAAAATGTCTGTTGGAACCGGGAGATCGCCTTGTTCAGCTGAAAAATAAGAGAAGACAAAATTTGACAATAAAAATCATATCATTTAATATAAATATTCTTATTTTCCATAAAATGAAGAAAATATCCCCGAGCTCAGAAATGTCTGTAAAAATATCCGTCCAAACCGAGAGATTGCCAAATTTAACAAAAAAAAATAGAAGACAAAAATTAGGCTTAAATCGTAACATTTAATAAAACGATCGATATCTTCCAGATAAAGCAGAAAATAGTTCGTAGCACAGAAAAATCCGCAAAAATATCTGTTGGTGCTGGAGATCGCCATCATCTACGAAAAAAATAAGAGTAGAAAATATTAGGCCAAAAAAGCATAACATTTAGTAAAACGATCGATATCTTCCAGAAAATACAGAAAATAACCCCAAGTTCAGAAAAATCCAAAAAAAATGTCTGTTGGAACTGGGAGACCGCCATCTTCAAGTGAAAAATAAGAGATGATAAACGTAGGTTATAAAATTCCTAACATTTAATAAAAATATCCATTTCGACAAGAAAACGCAGAAAATCGTGTCGAGGTCTGAAAAATCCGAAAAAAATTTCCGTTGGAAACGGGAGATCGCCATCTACAATTGAAAAATAAGAGAAGACAAAATTATGATAGAAAAATCATATCATTTAATAAAAAGATATATATCTTACAGAAAACGTTGAAACTAGTCTCGAGATGAGAAATATCGATAAAAATGTCCGTTAGAACCGAGATATTGCCATCTTCAACTGAAAAATAAGAGAGGACAAAATTAGCCTACAAAATTCATATAATGTAATAAAAAGATCCATATCTTTGAGAAATTGTAGAAAATAGCCCCGAGCTTAGAAAAATCCGTAAAAATATCCCTTGGAACCGGGAGATCGCCATATTCAATTAAAAATAAGAGAAGACAAAAGTAGGCCAAAATATAATATCATTTAGTAAAATGATCCAAGTCTTCCAAAATGTGGAAATTAGGCCGTAGCTCTGACAAATCCGCAAAAATTTCCGTTGGAACTGGGAGATCGACATCTTCAACTGGAAAATAAGAGAAGACAAATTTAGGCAGAAAAATCATGTCATTTAACAAAAAGATAAATATCTTTCATAAAAGTAAAAAATTGCACCAAGCTCAGAAAATCATAAATAAAAATCTTTCAATTGAAAATGGCGATATTCCTGTTACAATGGACATTTTTATAGATGAAGAAGGTGATTTCCTGTTTCCGAATTTTGTCTTCTCTTATATTTCAGTCGAAAATGACGATTTCCCAGTTCCAACAAACAGTTTTTGGACTAATTTTTTCTTCTCTGATATCATTTAATAAAAGGATCCATATCTTTTGGAAAACGTGAAAAAAGCCTGTAGCTCAGAAATATCAGCAAAAATGTCTGTTGGAACCGAGAGATCGCCAACTTCAACTAGAAAATACGAGAAGATAAAATTAGGCCAAAAATCATATCATTTAATAGAACTGTCCATATCTTCCAGAAAATGTGTCAAATAGCCTGGAGCTCAGAAAAATCAACAAATATTTCATTTGGGACCGAGAGAATATCATCTTCAACAAAAATATAATAGAAGACAAAATTAGGCCAAAAAATCATATCATTCAGTATAAAGATCGTGATGTGAACCAGCCGAACAAATACAAACTGAAGACCTAATTCTAAGTGAAGGCCCAATGACAAGAGGAAGGCTAAAGAGAATGCAAGATGCAATTGGGACCCAAGTAGAAGCATTGCTGGCCCAAGAAAGTTGTGCGAAAAAGAAGCAAATCATGCCTTAATCATGCTGATCCAAGCCCAAGAAAATTAAGGCCATAGATTGGATAATTCTGAATTATTTGGAGAATAAGAAGAGTCATTTGCAATCAAACTTCAGAATTCATGGGGGAATATCAAGAGTCATGTGCAACCATTAATTCTTAATTCATGGGGGGATGAAGAGTCATACCATTAATTCTGAATTAATGGGAAGATGAAGAGTCATACCATAAAATCTGAATTCATGGGGAGATCAAGAGTCATACTATTAACTCTGAATTCATGGGGGAGATCAAGAGCCATTAGTGGTCTTTAATTAGTGTCTTTTAAAGAGTCTCTTTAGTTTCCAAAGCTCTACCTATAAATAGAGCATGTAATCCTTTGTAACATGCATCAATCAGATTATCAATTTAGAATTTGAGTATTCTCTTATATTGTCTGAGTTTTTATCTTCTTTAGCTATTGTGGAACCTTGCCTTGTCAATCTTCCTTATAAGATTGGTGATCCAAATCTGCAAAAGCCCCCAATTCACGCTTCAACCCAAGTGTGTTGCTGTGTGTCACGCCCCGCTTCCCAAAGCAGCGGAGGCAAAGCGTGACTAGGCCCGCTTAGACCAGGGCTACGGAGCCCTGACCCAATAAGCGTCTGTGTGGTACCAAGACGAAGGTACAGGTCCCTGCATGTTAGTACAGAACAATAAAAGTACACACTACAACAAAAATGGTCATTGACAACTTCTAAAAAAGGTTGTAATAGGGGTCAGACAATGATCACTCCATATTTTACACCTTTTTTCCGTGGATTTGCATGCCATTTAGATCGCCCAAATCATGTTTTTCACGATATATCGACGATATTGCGATGCTTTTCACGATTTGTTGTTTTTGTCGCATTTCAGGTGATTTGGCGCGATTTGGAGTGATCTCGAGACGCGCTTACTCTACACGGCCACCGACGACCTCCCCGAGGGATATTTTGCTGTTGGAGAGGAGCGGAAGAAGAATGGATGTCGCAGGAGCGACGAGGAGGCGAAAACAATCAGATTGGGCATTTTTTGTGTCCCACTCGGCCGAGTGGAGGAGCCACTCGGCCGACCAGCGAGACACTGCTCGGCCGACCCGTTCAGACACGTTTTCCATGTGTACTCGGCCGAGCGACGGAGACCACATCGGCCGAGTGACGATACCGCGTCCGCCCGAGTGGCGCCCAGACGAAGGCCCTCAAAAATATCGAAGTTACTGTTTTTCGGCCACCTGAGCTTCAGAAGACCGACTCGGCCGAGTGGTAAACCGCGTCCGCCCGAGTGCAGTAAAGCCATCGGCCGAATGACGACAACTCACTCGGCCGAGCCGCCTCCGAACTGAAGACCCTTGAAGCCCCCGACTTACTGGAAAATGACAGGGTTTTCACTCGGCCGAGCGACTTTTGTCACTCGGCCGAGTGCGATGCGCTGCCTGTAGCGAAATTTGCGGAAAACAGGCTGTGCAGGGGCGTTTTGGTCAGGATTTTTGGACGATTTTTGGGGCTATTTAAGCCCTGTTTTTACCCTAGTTTGAGGAGCCATCTCTTAGATTTTTTGCAGCTTTTTTTTGAGATTACTTTTTAGCTTTATTATTTGTGATTGGAGAAGAGAAAAACTTGGATTTTTGTTGGAATAATTGAAGAACTACTTTGGTTTGCATCTCTCTTCCCCAAAAACTCTATTTTTATTGTTTATATCATTGTTGTGATGAATTCCATTGTCTATTTCATTGATTATTTTTGTGCTATTGCTATGATTTGTGAGTAGTCTCCACGTCTTGGGGCGTGGGGATGAACCCTACAAGCCCAATTTCGTATTTGTGACGAATTGGTAGAAATTGTGCTAGAATCAATAATTAGAGATTAGATTGGGATCGAATTACTACGGATAGCTAGGTATTCATATCAATTGGGATTTGCAAGAGATTGGATCCCAATTTGATAGGAAGCCCTAGAAATCCGAATTGGGTTGGAGTCGGATTTTCGAAGTATCGGTTTGCAAGAGATTGGACCGATACTAGGATCTCCGGTTGCAATTCCGTGCCGATACCCGTTTGCAAGAGATTGGACGGGTAGGAACTATCCTAATTTAGATTGTGGACCGAGTTTGCAAGAGATTGGGCTTGGTGCGCAATTGGACGATGATGTTGACCCTAATGCTAGCTTTCCTAGGCTAGGGTTTGCAAGAGATTGGACCCGACCCTAGGATAGCTATAGACCGGCAACAGCGCGAGAGCGTGAGCTTGGTTCCACATTTAGTTGCAACTAGTTCATCCAAATTCTCATTCTAACAATTTTAATACCGACGAACCACATTTATGAAATACGGTGAGTAGCGGGGATTCCCCATTCCCTAGACGTTCTTTATTTGATTTGATATTTCGCACATTTGTCTGACGATTGTGACAGGATCGCCCAAGGCAACTCTCTCTATTCTTGAATAGCCAGGTTGATTAGGAGCAAGCACGGTCATTCGTCCTCCCTGTGTTCGATACCCGCTCGCCGCTATACCGTGCGCTTGCGGTAAAACTACAACCGTTCTTTGGGTGTATGTCCCGGAGCGATCAGACAACTTTTTAACAAACGTTGTAATATGCGAAGTTGTAATAGGGTCGGCTCCTGCGACCACTTTTTCTGCATGTTGTAAACAAACGTTGTAATAGATAAATATTACAACTTTTTTGAAACGTTGTGTAAACTTCTATTACAACGTTTAGAAAAGGTTGTATATATAGATATTACAACTTTTAATAAACATTGTGTAAAGCAATATTATAACTTTTTTAAAAAGTTGTTAAACTACTATTGCAACTTTTATAAAAAGTTGTGTAAAACAATATTACAACTTTTTTTAAAAGTTGTGTAAAATACTATCACAACTTTTATAAAAGGATGTGTAAAGAGATATTACAACTTTTAATAAAAGTTGTGTAAACTTCTATTACAACTTTTAATAAAGGTTGTGTAAACTTTTATTACAACGTTTATAAAAAGGTTGTATAAAGCAATATTACAACTTTCTTTAAAAGTTGTGTAAACTGCTATTACAACTTTTATAAAAGGTTGTAAAAACTTCTATTACAACTGGTTTAAATAGTTGTTTAAAACTCTACTACAACTTTTATAAAAGGTTGCGGAAAAAAGCACAAATTAAAAAAAATATACGCGGTTGCAGATGTTCCAAATCTCACTGCAATGGCTGTACACACCATGATAAACACACACACATAATATTATTCATTTGGGTATTAGGAATCTAATAGGTAGATTACAATATAACATATATGGAACGATGATGAAAACATGATGAGAACATCAAAATCGTCAGAAACATTATGAACACATATTGCTAAATAGGTTTGGTTACATGAATGTTTATATATAAAACTAAAACTACTGACATCGCCTGTGACAACATGTTGGAGAAACTTGTCCTCGAATTCTCGACAAAGGAACCTGAGATTTATAGCTTAGCAGGATCAAATTCAACATTTCCATCAAATTCAACATTTCCATCAGCAGCTATGGTGCGTGAATATGGTATTAACAAAATCACTTACTGTTGAAGAAACACATACGCAGCTTGAGCTGCATGTAATTCAATGATTATATTACATAATTACATGGGAAGGAAAAAAACTTTAAATAGAATCGAACTCACACCATGGCTGAGGGCAGCAGAGTGCCCAAACTACTCTTCATTCCCCACAACAGACTGGGACTGGGACAACCCCCTCAGTACTCACCTCACTCTTCACGCACTGGAATTTGAGCACTGCAGGCTTCTCCTCTTCACAAGAATTGTTGTACTCCCAAGGTCCAAGTACTCATCCATCTCCTCGCCAAACAGAGCTGCATAGTTGCTCTGATATGTTGGAGAAACTACTGACATTGACAATATGTTGGAGAAACTTTTCCTCGAATTCTCGGCAAAAGTTCCAAAGCAATAGCCTTAGTTCATTCTAAGATGTGCACCATTTGTTCACCGAGTCTTATTATCAATTCATCCCCTACAATCTGAGACTTTTCCTGTAACCTGCAAAGGTTAAGCATTATAGTGTCACTCACCAATGCAGGAAGAGAGAGAAAATGATGGAGAAGACAGAAAAAGAAATATCTCATTTAAAACAGAAGTCAATGTAACATAAAAATAGATGACAACCCGAAGCTTTTAAAAAAATTAGGTGGGGGTCAATCATTAACAGAAAATTAAGTGTACCCAAAACAAAACATTTTTCCATCTACAGCAGAGACATTGACCTCTTCATCTCCGAAGATCACACAGTTGAATTCACTTAACTTATATTTAAAAATACACAAAAAAGGCACAGATGGCTGCGCCCACACTACACGGTTTCAATCACTTGCTAGATTACAGCTGCATATGCACCCTTTGAATGAATTCAAATGTGAACAACAAAACTCCAACATTTCACACACAAAACAAACTTTCTGATTCATTCCCCATAGTACTAATCAGTCTCACATGGTCAAGGTCAAATCGCGCAATTACATGCTCCATTTAAAAATATATAAAACTGGAAATGAAAATTGCAAATATTAATTGAACCATTGACGAAATTCATTTTTAATAAAAATAGTCAAAGCTTTGATTTATTGAGGAAAAATGCAGCTTACAAAATGACTAGAAATAGACAAAGCCTTGAGTTACTGAAGAGAAATATAGCTTACAGGAGAAGTGGAATAGATGCCAAATAATACTGTATCACGATTGTTGGTATTGAAAGCCATGAAACTCTCAGCCAAGTTATCTGTGCTGACTCGGCATGCTAGCTCAGATCTGAGAATTTTATGACAAGATGGCCATAATTTTTAACTGTAACAAAAAGGCGCATGTGCACGCACTCACTCACTCACTCAATTTCACAAAGGCTAAAAGGGATCGGCATGTACTCTACCCCGAGCAATTTCCAAAGCTTCTGTTCCAAGATCCCAACAAGGTTTGTAACACCATGAGGGGAATCGAACTAGAGTCGGCCCAGGCCACCCCTTTGAAAGCTATTGCCAGATGCACTAGAGGGGTGTCCTCATTTTCCACTCCGATCTATACAAATGATGGACATATATAAATCCCAGATTATTAAAAGAAAAATTCGTTAAATGAAAATCTCATGTTTAATCGAAGCAAACCTCCGAGGCAGTGAAGATAGCTGGATCAGCTGCTAAAGCCAGTGCAGCCGGGACTGCAATCCGTGCAACCTCTGATCCTAGTTCATCCAATTTGCAGACACGCCTGTTCATTAATTTATGGTTAAACTGTGAGCTGCAGTATTCCTTATGCTGCTCATCAATGAGTTGCATTGTGATTTGATTTTTTTATATAATACCAACATGATTTAGTCACTTGTTTACTTTCATTAACATGTGTATAAGTGTATGTCTACATGGATAAAAAATTATAATCAAATTAAAATTAATAGCGGAAGCGGGAAATTTCAAAAAATTTAATTTACAATGCAAATACACAGAAACTACAAAATACATAAATTAATATTGATACTCTTTTCGTATTTGTTGTTTGGTTCGTCTCTTACTTACAACACAAGGGAATCTAAGTGATGTGGGAACCAATTTAACTGTACCAGCATTTCCAACCTCATGAAAATAATCGCAGCAACAACTTCACAGCACCCCACTCCACGCTCTCACAGAAACACAGTCAAAAACCTAATTGTTGCTAGCAGATGCTGCAACAAACTGGACCAGACCAGACTTGTCTCAGTCTAAGATGAGACAGAACTGGGCTGGGTCCTGTCGCAATAAATGTGGAGCCTTGTTTCATAGCACTAGTGAGTTAGTGATGCAGCTTAGTCCTTGGCTAGTTTCAAGTTGGAAATTTAATGCAAAAATCCAATGTAGGCTGCAGCAGTGACTTGATGAAGAGCTCACGGGCTGTGAGTTCTGTGAGGGGGTTAATTTGTACGAAGCTCATATAGTCCTCTCTGCCCAGGTCACAGGTCTCTGGTCGCATGATAAGAGAAGCATGCATGGCTTTAAAACAAAAGCAAATAGGAGCATGCAGTACTAATCACTGAAATTACTATGCATGGGAAATAATGGGAAATAATGGGACATTTATAGCTCCTTATATAGCAATCACAATTCTATATCTATAAAGTAGACACCCCAGCTGCAACACTGAATATTCATACGATTATATTAAAGATTGCTAGAGAAATGTGAGGGTATTGTTTACTTTTCCCTGGTCTTTTGCATATGATCACATTAAACACGTTTATGGTTTTAATTTGTAGAACTACTCCATGCCTAGATTATTTTAGGTTTATCCATCATCGAAGTGTAATTCCTGGTTTCGATTCATTCAGTAGGGAAATAGATATGTGATATATATATTCTTTCTTCCATATGTTTAATCAACACATTTATTAATGAGTTCAAAATTCTCGTCTATTATGCATGTTCTACATGCCAAGAAACAATAGTTGCTGATAAGAAAGTAAAATTACACCATACCGGGTTAATTTTGTTGCAATTACGGGAAGAAGTTCAAGGCAGAGGGGCCTCAGGTTCAAGCATACTTACACAAGCAAATTCGTGGACATTGTTGTATTCGTTGCCGACGTGGTTCATGACGTGGATGTTAACTCGTTCCCACAGACGGCGCCAAATGTTTGGGCGATTTTTTCGCACAACATGTTGATAGTATGGAGGGTGCGGGGTCAACGCGGTCAAAGGGGACACGCGGGGCCCCCGTGTTGTCGTGGCTGTCACGTGAGACGGAGATGACCCGTTGGGTCGGTCGATGGCGCGTTCGCTTGAGCGGGAAGGCACGGTTCCGTTCTTTGGCAGGCCGAGGGGTAGCCTCGGTGGGATGACAACCTCAGGGATCGGTTGAAGGCGGGGTCGCTCGGTGTGGGACGCGCGGATCTTCGTGTCGGCCCGTCGAAGGGTAGCCTCGGTAGAGCGATGGCCTCCTAGTGGTGGGGATGAGCGGACTCTAGGACGAGGGCGCTCGGCTCCGGTTGGGAGGACGCTAAGGGGTAGCCTCGGTGTCGTTGGATCTTCTGGACCTGAATAGACGAGAGAGCTCGTCAGGGGGGTCGGACCTTGGTTCCGACCGATTCTCCTCCGATGCCAAAGTCAGATCTGGTCTGATAGATGCTCGGTGGGATCGAGCTTGGTTCGCGGAGAGACCAAGCACCGATCCTCCGGCCGAGCTATGGAGGAGAAATATCTTAGGTGGAAGAAGGTGTAAAATGGGCCACAACCATATTTATAAGTAAAAGTAATAAAGGGGATGATAAACATGGAAGCAGAAAGATAAATATTAAAAGGCACTAATCAAACTTGACAATGTATGCAATCTGAATGTCAATGTAAATTATTACTGGATCACTTCGTGTGCAAGTCATTGTAACATAGTCCAGTGCCGCATTTAGAGAGAGATCAAGTAATTGGAGAAAGAGGAATAAGAACTAAAAGGAAACCTTTTCTATCTAGCTCAGGGAGAGACTTGAGAGGCTCAACTCTTATCCCACCAAGAAGATGCAAATCAAGAAGAATAGTTGTAGATAGTATCTTTAAACCATGTGTGAGTTCATTTCTATAGTGTCATTTTTTACTGAGGGTTTTTCTATATTTTTGACACTAAATTATTATTTTCAATGCAAGAAATTATTTAAATATTTTATATTAAGTATTTATCCCAATGTTGAGCTGCCTATTTTTTAACACAAGAATCAACAATTTAGTGCGTTCATATGTTATAAATATTGTTAATGAATTCTGTTTAGTAACATCACTCATTAAGTTGTGCTAATTCCTTATGTTAATGAATTGTGTCTTACATCCAGATCGAAGTCAATATCCAAATGAAAATCAAGAGGTAATCAAGAAGTGAGAGACTACACATCTTTTGGAAGCTATAGACTCTCTGAGTGTCTCAGACATTAAAGGTTCTTTTACGGGGAGGAGGATATGCTGTATGAATTTTTTTGGCACTTCTTTTGTAAAGAATGTTTCATTGTAGTCTAATGGTGAAAAGCCATTTTTGGGGAATGTATATGGAAGTTAAAAAATGATAATTAAATTAATGTCTTACTATGAAAAGTAATGATGAATAGTGATTTTGGATGATGCATAAGAATGTTTATGAATGATGAAAGGCAGCATGTAAGCAAGTTTAACTCGCTTTTTGGGATGTTTTATCTGTATATATGAATCTAAATGTTTCCATACTATTGTTATGCACGCGTTATAATTCAGTACACTTCAAATAAGATTCATATATGCTTTTTTAATACTATATCATATTTTTGTTGCTTCAAGATTCACTTGGTTGTAGAACTGCAAACTAAAATAAAGTGGCATGCAAGTAGTTTTTCAATAGAGTGGGGAGTCTGATTCGTCTGATTGCAACTATTTAACAGATGAGGGGGTCTAGATGAAACTCGATGATATATAAAGGGGGTCTCAACACCAGTGTTATTGAAGCAATTGTTGATATTAAGAACATACTATTGCTGTTGCATATTGCTTATGTTATTCGAAACATGTATACTATTGCTATTGTATAGTTAATATCTATTATATAGTATAGTAATATCTATTATACAAGCAAGTGATGTTTTAAAATGGATTTGTTGACTAGGACAAAGAGGAGTGTAGAAATACTGTTAAGATTTAATCATAAGAAATGAATGGTTATGATGAGAGTTTGTGAAAATTTTGGGAGAAAACCTTAACATTTTGGTGAAACTAAATTTTGGAAGACCGAAAATTTTTAATTTTCGAAGAACTAAATCTAGAATGTAATTTTAACTTTTAGGGGGGATTAAAGAGACTAAATGTTGGGAAAATTAAATTCTCTGAGTGAACTAAATTTTAATTTAAAATTTTGGGGAGAGCTAAATTTGGTTAGGAATTAAAAATTTAAATTTTCGGAGGAACTACATCTATAAGGAATTAAACTTTGGGGGAACCAAAATTTTAGGGGTAAACTAAATTCTCTGGGAGAACTAAATTTTAGTGTAAATGTGGATTTAATTTTTAGTTGGGGGGTTTTTTTAAGATGACGTCATATTCTTTTGGCGGATTTCGAAGGGGTTGAAATTTGAGTGTACGATATTCTGAATTAGGTTGTAAATATTTTTTTTGGTGGGGGGGGAGATTTTGAATGGGTTGAAATTTTTCAGGGGGAGATTTTGAATACCACGTGACCTAAGGACACGAATCATGGCTATCTTTCGATTGTACAATTGAGGGATGTTTTTGGATATGTTACTGACTAGGAGAAAAGGGTGGATAAAAAGACGATTGGGATTTGATCTTGACAAATCAATGTTTAGGATGAGAGTTTGTTAAAATTTTAGGAGGAAAACCCCAAAATTTGGCAAGAAACTAAATTTGGAGGGAACTAATTTTGGGAGAATTAAATTATAAATTCTCTAAGAGAACTAATTTTTGGGAGAAATAAAAATTTTGCGGTATTATATAAAAATTATTGTGCTTTAGTTATTGTTGTTTGTTTAAATTTAGGGGATTCAAGATTTTAAGGGGGAAATATTTTAAACGAACTGTGCCCTTAAGGCATGGGTTATGACTAGTCTTCTATAAAATAAAAAAAGTAGCACAGAGCTCAGAAAATCCACAAAAACGTCCGTTAGAACCGGTAGATCGGTATGTTCAACTGAAAAAAGAGGACAAAATAGGCAATAAAAATCATATCATTTAATAAAAAAGATTCTTATTTTCCATAAAATATAGAAAATATCCTCGAGCTCAGAAAATACACAAAAATATCCGTCGGAAACTGGAGAGCGCAAAATTTAACGAAATACAGAGAAGACAAAATTAGGCCAAAATATCATATCATTTAATAAAACAATAGATATCTTCCAGATAATACTTAAAAAAGCCCAGAGCTAAGAAAAATCCTCAAAAATATCTGTGGAAACCGGGAGATTGCCATCATCAACGAAAAATCTAAGAAAGGACAAAATTAGACCAAAAAACATAGCATTTAATAAAACGCTAGTTATCTTCTAGAAAATAGCCCCGAGGTCAGAAAAATCCGCAAAAAGTTCTGTTGGAACCGAAAAACCAAAAGCTTCAAGTGAAAAATAAGAGAAGACAAACGTAGGGTAGGAAAAATCATATCATTTAATAAAAAATCCATATCTACAATAAAATGTAGAAAATAGCCTCGAGTTCAGAAAATTCGGAAAAAAATTTCGTTTGAACTGGGAGATCACCATTTTCAATTGAAAAATAAGAGAAGACAAAATTAGGTTATAAAAATCATATCATTTAATCAAGCTCAGAAAAATCTACAAAAATGTCTGTTTGAACCGGGAGGTCGCCATCTTTAACTAAAAAAGAAGAGAAACTTATGTTATAAAAATCATATCATTTAATAAAACATCCATATCTTCCAGAAAATGTAGAAAAATAATCCGAGCTCAGATAAATATGCAACAATATCTGATGGAACCGCGAGATCGTCATCAACAAATGAAAAATAAGAGAAGACAAAATTAGGATTTAAAAATCATATCATTTAATATAAAGTTCCCAATCTTACAGAAAATGTAAAATATAGTGCCGAGCTTAGAAAATCCGCAAAATTGTCCGTTGGAACCGAGAGATCGTCGCCTTTAAATGAAAGAAGGAAAGACAAAATTAGGCCAAAAATCATGTCATTTTATAAAAGGATTCATATCTTCCAGAAAATGTAGAAAATAGTCCGGAGCTTAGAGAAGTCCGCAAAGAGATGCTGTGTATGAATCACTCACATATTCTTCTGAATTATATGTCCCTGCGGGATTAATTTGGAAAACCGGTAGAGATATACAACACCAAACAGTTTTTATTGGAAACATTCCTCTAATGAATTCCCTGGGAACCTCTATAGTAAATGGAATATACAGAATTGTGATCAATCAAATATTGCAAAGTCCCGGTATTTACTATCGTTCAGAATTGGACCATAACGGAAATTCTGTCTATAACAGTACTATAATATCAGATTGGGGAGGAAGATCGGAATTTGAAATTGATAGAAGACCAAGGATATGGGCACGTGTAAGTAGGAAACAAAAAATATCTATTCTAGTTCTATCATCAGCTATGGGTTTGAATCTAAAAGAAATTCTAGATAATGTTTGTTACCCTGAAATTTTCTTGTCTTTCTCAAATGATAAGGAGAAAAAAAAGGTTGGATCAAAAGAAAATGCTATTTTGGAGTTTTATCAACAATTTGCTTGTGTAGGTGGGGATCCGGTATTTTCTGAGTCCTTATGTAAGGAATTACAAAAGAAATTTTTTCAACAAAGGTGTGAATTAGGAAGGATTGGTCGACGAAATATGAACCGGAGACTGAATCTTGATATACCTCAGAACAATACATTTTTGTTACCACAAGAATGTCCATTGGTACCGAGAGATCGTCATATTCAATTAAAAAAAGAGAAGATAAAATTAGGCTATAAAAATCATAGCAGTTAATATAAAGATCCAAATCTTACAGAAAATGTAGAAAACACCCGAGCTTAGAAAAATTCGCAAAAAAGTAAGTTGGAACTAGGAGATTGCCCTCTCCAACTGAAAGAAGAAGAGAACAAAATTAGGCCAAAAGCCATATCATTTAATAAAAATGCATATCTTTCAGAAAATGTAGACAATAGACGCGAACTCAGAAAAATCCGCAAAAAAGTCTGTTGGAACCGGGAGATCGTCATCCTCAAATAAAAAATAAGTGATGACAAAATTAAGCTATAAAAATCATATCATTTATAAAAATCCATATCTTACAAAAAACGTAAAAAATAGCTCATAGCTCAAAAAATCTGCAAGAATGTCTATTGGAATCAAGAGGTCGCCATCTTCAATTAATAAATAAGAGAAAACCAAATTAGGCCAAGAAATCATATCAAACGATTCATATCTTCCAGAAAATGCAGAAAATAGCTCCGAGCTTATAAAAATTCGCAAAAATTTCCGTTTGAATATGGAGACGCCATCTTCAACTGAAAAATAAGAGAAGATAAACTTAGTCGATAAAATCATACCATTTAATAAAAAGATCTATATCTTTCATAAAATTTAGAAAGTATCACCGAGCTTAGAAAATCTGAAAAATGTCCGTTGAAACCAAGAGATCGCCATCTTCAATAGAAAAATAAGAGAAGACAAAATTAGAACCTAAAAATCTTATCATTATATGTATATACCTATATCTTCCATATGATGTAGAAAATAGCACCAAACCCGCAAAAAATGTCCGTTGGAACCGGGAGATAGCCATGTTCAACTTAAAAAAAAAGAGTAGACAAAATTATGATATAAAAATTATATCATTTAATACAAAGATCCATATCTTACAGAAAATGTAGAAAATAGCCCGGTGCTCATAAAAATCCGCAAAAAGGTCCGTTGGAACCGGGAGATCGCAATCTTCAACGAAAAAAGAAGAGAAGACAAAATTAAATCAAAAAATTATATCATTTAATAAAATGGTACGTATCTTCCAGAAAAAGCAGAAAATAACCCCGATCTCAGAAAAATCGGCAAAATGCCGGTTGGAATAGTGGGATCCACATCTTCAACTTCAAAATAAGAGAAGACAAAATTAGGCAAAAGATGATATCATTTAATAAAAGATCCATATCATCCAAAAAAGAGAAAATTAAGACAAAAAATCATATCATTTAATACAAGTATTCATATCTTCCAGATAATGTTGAATATAGGCCGGAGCTCAGAAAATCTACAAAAATGTCCGATGGAATCGAGAGATCGTCATCTTCAACTGAAAAATAAGATAAGCGAAACTTAGGTGATAAAAATCATATCATTTAATAAAAAGCTCCATATCATCCAGAAAATGTAGAAAATAGCATCGAGCTTAGAAAAATCAATAAAAATATCTGT
This sequence comes from Scilla litardierei, assembly GCA_030789695.1. Taxonomy (NCBI): domain Eukaryota; kingdom Viridiplantae; phylum Streptophyta; class Magnoliopsida; order Asparagales; family Asparagaceae; genus Scilla; species Scilla litardierei. The sequence continues at coordinate 117,562,419 of CM061133.1, read as the reverse complement.
TGGAACGAGGATATCGCCATCTTCAATAGAAAAATAAGAGAAGACAAAATTAGGGTATGAAAATCCTATCATTTAATATAAAGATACAAGTCTTCTGGAAAATGCAGAACTAGCACCGAACTCAGAAGAGTCCGCAAAAATATCTGTTGGAACCGGGAGATCGCATTCTTCAATTTAAAAATAAGAGAAGACAAAATTAGGCCAAAAATCATTTCATTTAATAAAACGATTCATATCTTCTAGAAAATTTAAAAAATTTGCCCAGAGCTCAAAAAATCCACAAAAATATCTGTTGGAACTGGGAGATCGCCATCAACTGAAAACTAACAAAAGACAAAATTAGGCCAAATATTCATATTAATTAATAAAAAGATACATATCTTCCAAAAAATATAGAAAAATGCCCCCAGCTCAGAAAAATCCACCAAAATGTCTGTTGGAACCGGGAGATCGACATATTCAATTGAAAAATATGAGAAGACAAAATTATATCGTTTAATAAAAGAAACATATCTTCCAAAAATGTAGAAATAGCCCCAAACACAGAAAAATCTGCAAAAATGTCCGTTGGAACCTGGAGATCGCCATCTTTAACTGGAAAAATAAGAGAAGACAAAATTAGGCCAAAATATCATTTCATTTAATAAAACAATCTATATCTTCCAAAAATGTGGAAAATAGGCCGAAACTCAGAAAAATCCATAAAAAATCCATTGGAACCGGGTGATCGCCATCTTCAACTGGAATATAAGAGAAGTTCGTAAAATGTCCCTTGGAACCGGGAGATCATCATATTCAACTGAAAAAAAGAGAAGATAAAATTAGGCTATAAAAAGCATACCATTTAATATAAACATCCATATTTTACAGAAAATGTAGAAAATATCCCCAAGCTTAGAAAAATTCGCAAAAAAGTAAGTTGGAGCTGGGAGATCGCCTTCTTTAACCGAAAAAAGTAGAGAACAAAATTAGGCCAAGAATCGTATCATTTAATAAAAATACATTCTTTCAGAAAATGTAGAAAATAGGCTTGAGCTCAGAAAAATCAGCAAAAATTTCCGTTTGAACCGGGAGATCGCCATCATCAATTGAAAAATAAAAGAAGAGAATATTAGGCTGAAAAATCACATCATTTAATAAAAAGGTCCATATCTTATAAAAATGTAGAACATAGTCCCGAGCTCAAAAATATCGGCCAAAATGTTCATTGCAACCGGGATATCGCCATCTTCAAGAAAAAAAATAAGAGAAGACAAAATTAGGCTACAAAAATCATATAATGTTATAAAAAGATCCAAATCATCTAGAAAATGTAGAAAATAATCTCGAGCTTATAAAAATCCGCAAAAATATCCATTGGAACCAGTAGATCGCAATCTTCAACTGGAAAAATAAGAGAAGACAAAATCAGGCCAAAATATCATATCATTTAATAAAATGATCCATATCTTTCAAACTGTGGAAAATAGACTGGAGCTCAGAAAAATCTGCAAAAATGTCCGTTGGAACCGGATGATCGCTAGCTTCGACTGGAATATAAGAGAAGACAAAATTAGGCCAAAAATCGTTCATTTAATAAAAAGATCGCCATCTTCAACTTGGAAAATAAGAGAAGACAAATTTAGGCTAGAAAAATCATATCAATTTATAAAAAGATCAATATCTTTCATAAAATGTATAAAAGAGCACCAAGCTCTGAAAACGATATATAAAATCTTTTCAGTTGAATATTGCAAGATCCCGGTTACAACAGACATTTTCATAAATGCAGATGGCGATTTCCCGGTTCCGAATTTTGTCTTCCCTTATATTTCAGTTGAAGATGGAGTTCCCGGTTCCAACAGACATTTTTTGGCCTAATTTTGTCTTCTCTGATATCATTTAAGATAACGATCCATGTATTCCAGAAAATATGGAAAATATCCTGGAGCTCAGAAATATTCACAAAGATGTCCGTTAGAACCAGGAGATTGCCAACTTCAACTCGAAAGTAAGAGAAGACAAAATTAGGCCAAAAAATCATTTCATTTAATAAAACATTCCATATCTTCCAGAAAATGTGGAAAATAGCACGGAGCTCAGAAAAATCTGCAAATATTTCTTTTGGGACCGAGAGAATGCCGTCTTCAACTGAAATATAAGGAAGACAAAATTAGGCCAAAAATCATATCATTCAATAAAAGATCGGCACATTACTTAAAAATAAAAGAAAACAGATTTAGGTTATTAAAAACATATCATTTAATAAAAAGATCCATATCATTCATAAAATATAGAAAATAGCTCTGAGCTCAAAAAAATCTGCAAAAATGTCTCTTGGAACCAGGAGATTGTCACCTTTAACTTAAAAATAATAGAAGACAATCTTAAGCTATAGTGATGCATCTCTACAACATCAGCAATATTAGGATTAAGGCCATGCAAGAAACGAGCCATTGTTGCTTCTCCGTCCTTCATCACATTTGCTCGAATCTTGGCAATCTCCATCTCTTTGTGATACTCATCTACACTCTTATTGAGTTGTGGCAAGAAACGTGCCTTGATTGAGTCATTGCAGTTTTTGATGGAGTTCCCTATGGTAATAAGATGGAATAAAACTCCTCCTCATGGTTGATTTCATTTCCGTCCAAGTACTAATGGGACGTTCTCCATATCATTCGTGTTCCTTTTGCACATGATCCCACCAAATAAGAGCATAATCAGTAAACTCAAGAGCTGCAGGTTTCACCTTGTTACCTTCAGAGTAGTCATGGCATGAGAAAATTTGCTCAACACGCATTTTCTACTCCAAATACGCATCGGTATCATGTTTGCCTCGAAAAGAAGGTACTTTGATTTTAATTCCACCAATGTTGTCTCCTCAGTTTCTATATCTTCTTTGTTTATCACGATGAAATCTCCTTCTTCTTGGTCGGTGATCTTTAAATTCATCCCCATCAACTTGGCTCTCCGTATCTCCATAAGGTTGTTCATGATTGTTTGGAGGATTTTGTTGTGTAGAAGCTTAGTTCTTCATTTAATCTAATCGTTCATGGATTTTTTTCTAGCTTTCTGTCAAACAATCTCTCAAGATGGCTCACCAATGCTTACATTTGAAAAGATGATTCTCCATGTTGTGTAGTATCTTCTTGGTTTCTTGCCATGTTAGTGAAAGAAAAAATATTGATAATCTCACCAACGCACAATTCCCTCAGAATCTGTCCTTAGCTCGTATGCAACCCAAATCATTGTTGAGTAATCCAATAATGCAAATTACTCACTTCACCCAAGTATGTAGCGGTGGTTGGTAAAATTGTGAATAATGGATGGGTTTAGGCCTGAAGTAGGATTAGGTCTAGAGTAGAAATTCAATGAAAAGAAGGGAATTACTTAGTAGTGCACGACAAAAATGCAACAATAAGAGCTATGAAATTTGTAAGATAACAGAATGTAAGAACTGAATTGAGCACCACTGTTTGTTTTTCTTTCTCGGTTTTTTCCAACCTTTACTTTTTTGCTTTTGTTTTTTCAGCTTTTTTTCTTTTTCTTTTGCTTTTTTTGCTTTTTTGGGTGCTTTACTTGTACAAACTAAAATAAACAGCAAACAAACAAAGGCTCTCAAAAGTTGAAAGATAAAACAAAATTCTTGCACACTAAGAATATAAACTAAGTGAAAGGTTTTGGAAAGTTTCTTGTTTTGGCAGAAAAATGAAAGGAAATGATATGAAACAGAATTTTTTTGAAGCAATAAAATGATTGAAAGAAACCTACCGTGTCTACCTCGGGCTTTGATACCAAATGATGTGAAACTAGTGAGGTGGCCCAATCTTCACGGCGTAGGATGTTCAAGAACTCGAAAAAAGAAGGATATAAGCATCACACTCCAGAATAAGTGAAAGAAAATAGGGAGTGATAAGCTCTAGATAAGGATGGTTCACTTAAATAACAAATGCAAATAGCAAACCAACGTTGTAAAGAACATAACCTACTACATATACCACTTCCCCATCCACGAACACGAGTTTAACCAATCCACACATCAACACACTTGGGTTGAAGCACGAATTGCGGGCTTTTGCAGATTTGGATGACCAATCTTATAAGGAAGATTGACAAGGCAAGGTTCCACAAGAGCTAAAGAAGATAGAAGCTCACACAATATGAGAGAACACTCAAATTCTGAATTGATAATCTGATTGATGCATGTTACAAAGGATTACATGCTCTATTTATAGGTGGAGCTTTGGAAACTAAAAAGACCCTTTAAAAGGCACTAATTAAAGACAACTAATGGCTCTTGATCTCCCCATGAATTCAGAGTTAATAATATGACCCTTGATCTCCCAATTAATTCAGAATTAATGGTATGACTCTTCATCTCCCCGTGAATTCAGAATTAATGGTAGCACATGACTCTTGATATTCCCCCATGAATTCTGAAGTTTGATTGCAAATGACTCTTCTTACTCTCCAAATAATTCAGAATTATCCAATCGTGGGCCTTAATTTTCTTGGGATTGGATTTGAAAGATTAAGGCCTGATTTACTTCTTTTTAGTACATCTTTCTTGGGCCAGCAATGCTTCTATACTTGGGCCCCAATTGCATCTTGCATTCTTTTTAGCCTTCCTCATGTCATTGGGCATACACTTAGAATTAGGTCTTCAGTTTGTAAGTTGATGTGCTGGTTCACATCAACTGGTTTCACAGTCGCATGCCCATGGCACATGCGCCTGTGGATACCACATCAGTCGCCTGTCCAAGCTTACCCAGAATTCTTACACGTTGTCAACTTACGCACTTTGTCTCACAGCCGGCTGTAGAAGGTTTCTCAGTCGCCTGTCGGTTTTTAGGCGCCTAACCTTCATCAGTCGACTGTCCTACGTGGTAAATTACCGTTTGAATTCTCAGCTACACTCTGACACAGTGTAGCAGGCCACTGTCTATTCTTCATCAGTCACCTGTCCTTACTGTAAAATCAATCCGTTGGGAATTTCCACACGGATTTCAAAGGGGGTTTTGGGTATTCTATTTGAGGGTTTTATAGAACCTATAAAAGGGTCTCCTACTGTTTCATTGGAGACTTCTTGGAATCCTTAAGAATTCATTGATCTCATCTCTAAACTCTTAAGCTCTCAATTCTGTCTAAGCCTTAGAATCTCATTCTCTCTTGCTCTCCAATCTAAAATCAAAGTTGATATCATTTAGGCAGTTGGTGGTGACAAGAGAAAGGGCGTCACTCTCTTCTTGGAAGAGATCAACAGTCACATCACTTTGCTCCTTCAAGTTTTCCTTCAATGCATATGTGATTTGTGGGTTTAATTTCAAATTTCATAACTCTCGTTATTTGTGAGAGTGCTTTGCTTGATCCCAAGTTGTAGGATTCAAGGAAATCAATTGTGTATTGATTACATTTGTAAAGTTTCTACAAGTGGGTTGAAAGAAAACCTCAAGTTAGGGTTCTAACTTGAGTATCCGGGTGGTATCCCGAGTAGAAAGGACGTAGGATTATCGGAAACAAGTCGGATTTGACTTGGGTAATCCGAACCCTTGAAACATCCTTGTGTTTGCATATTTAATTTGGTGCTTCATTTTATTCCACATCGTTGTTGGATTAGGATTTTAATTAAATGTAATTTCTTAGTTAATTTTTATAAACACTATTCAATCCTCTTCTAGTGTTTTCCTCATAGCCAGGGTCCTTACACTGAGGCTGCCAGAAATTGAAAAATTCTTCAACACCACTACCAGAGCAACCGTGGGGTTATCCCAATCAAAATCTCTTGGGAGAACATGGAAACTACCTTATCTTCACACAGAAACCACAGACGCTCCTCATTTGGCCTCATATTTCCCCATAATGCTTGTGAAATCTGTGCGAGTCCCAGAAATCGTTAACGGTGGTAATTTCTTGTGTATTGAAACCATGAGTGGATTCTTATCGATTTCCCATAGAAAGCGATCGTGATGCACTATCGATGTCGTAGGAGCCAAGAATTCTGTCGTTTGAGGCCTGGGTTGGCCAATTTTTGCCATTTGTGTAAGCTAAGGTTGCCAACCCAAATCTCATGTGAAATCGTGTAAACTACATCTGTTTCATAGAGAAACCACGGACGCTCCTTATATGGCATCTTATTTTCCCATACCACCCACGAAATCCGTGTGAGTCGTAGAAATCATTTATGTAAGAACCGTCTACCTTGTAATACTAAACAACATACACTAGAGGGGAGGTGAATAGTGTAATGGCAATAATTGTGCAATTAAAAATAAACTAGCAAATACGAAATTATAAATGAAAAAGGAGATTAATGAATACAAATAAGCAAACATAACACAAAGGATTTATCCCGGTTCTCCAAAGTTGGGTACATCTAGCCACACCCTAATATCCACTATAATCCTACACAAGTTAATGAATACAACTCCCTACACGAGGGACACCCCACACAAGGAATTTTCCCTACACAAGGACTCACACAAACCCTACACATGGGTTAGTCCTACACGATGACTCAACCTTCCATAAAGGGAGAAGCTACCTCTCACAAAGAGAGTTAAGGTTTCACTCAAAAAGATGAAATAAAATAACACTTAACTATGTCTTGAAATGATCTTACCAAAGTGTAGATGAAGGCATGCAAGTCTAAAAGCCAAGTGCTTGAGATGAGGCTTTGATTGAACTTGTTGATCTTTCTCTCTTCTAGGAATGAACCCTAACACTTTTCAATTGAGTGTAAGAATGAAGATAAGAAAGATGTTCACCAAGAAAGGAATGGATTGAAATCCATTGTAGAAATTCCCTAAAGCTTAGATGATATAGCATACAAATGAAGCTCTAATGAAGGGAATGAAGGAGCAGAGGCTTAATGAAGAGATTATATGATCTTCAAAGTTTTCCAAGAGTTCTAAATGAACTAAGCACTCTCCTATATATATGGATCCAAAACAGCCCAAGAAAAGCCAAGAATCCAAGCCAAAAGACCAAAAACTAAGAACCCCAATGGTGATAAATGGGCAAAAGCACTGCTGGACCAGGCGCTTGATGAAGGTTTAATAGGCCCCTGTGCAGCTTAAAATCAGCAGGCTGAAATTCTGTATACGTTTTCACTAAAACAGCTATATCTGCCACTACAGATATAAGAACCGAGCAATTCAAGTTGGGTTGGAAAGCTGAGTAAGTTAGCTAACCAATACAAGTGGTTTGGATGAAAAATCAAACTATAGAAAAACTGTTTCAACTTTGAAGGCAGACTGATTTGAAAAATCAGAAACATCAGGCTGATTTTCAGGGAACAACTTCACTGAAATAGCCATATCTGCCACTACAGATATTGGAATTGAGTGATTCAAGTTGTGTTGGAAAGCTTAGGAAGTTAGCTAACTAGGTTTGGACGAAAAATTCAAACTACAAAAAACTGGGCTCAGTTTGAAGGCAGACTGGTCTAAAAAGTCAGCAAGCAATCTACTCTCGAGTAAACAGGACATGCGCATGTAGAAGGATGACAAGACCTCTAATGACCACATAGGTTCATGTACTTTCTACATCAGGTCCCTGTCTTGCAAATAAAATTTCCACTAAGGTTTTGACTATATGAACCTATTGGGATGTGTTATAGGTTGATCATATGGTTCACTAAGATGTTTATGATGCGTGCATGTGTGTATAACCATCTAATCAAGGCATTACAATAATCCTATGACTCAAATGAGAAAAGAGAGAAAGTAAATTACATGAATTACAATAGCTTCTCGTAGAGTCTAGAACTTCAAGTTGATGCATTGAGGTCCTAGCCACCATCATGCTCCAAGCATTGGATTCATTAGATGATCTCATGACCACATCCAAGCTTGAGCAATCCATCACACTTGGAGGTCTTTAAGATCTTCATTTTATCATCCTCCAAGATTTATGCTTTGTCTCATCAACATATAATCATTAAAATAAACTGAGCCTAACACATGAGGTTGATTAGCACACTAATATAATGTGTTGATCATCATCAAAACAACATTAATCTTGACCGTTAAGAACTAACATTCTCCCCCTTTGATGATGACACACATTGTGTAAAAGATAAAAGATTAAAGCACAATGCTAATGAGCTCCCCCTACTTATATGCACCAGTTGAAAAGAATAAACCAATAAAGATCCAAACCAATTGTGACATATAGGCAAGATTACATAAACCATATCTCTCCCCATATGACTTACATAATCCATATCTCTCTCTTGTCATTGTCAAAAAGGTGGACACAACATATAAGAAATAACTTTTATCATTGATTCTCTTTAAAAATGGGACAAAATGCAAGAGATTAAGATATGTTTAATACCTGATATGAAATCTTAAGTGTGTATCAATCACTATTTCATGCTCCTCTTAGATCATAGGAAAGGTCAAAATGTTGACTTCTATGATCTAATAAAAATTAATTGGAGCCATGGGCCAAAATTGTATCAATATTGATATAAAAAGATCAAGTATCATTGATACAAATGACATTTCCAAGAGAAAATATAGCATATATAATGTTGGCAACATCAATGGGTTGAGTTTAAGACCACTATAACCAATTGTAGATAATGATCTCCAAAATAAACCAAAAGAGAGTTAAAATATGTTTTATAGTAATTTAAACATATATAACATACTAACTCCCCCATTGTCAAACACATGGATCAATAAATTCATGTATGACAATGAAATCCCCAAGGTCCTATTTTCATTTAAAAAAGTTTGAAAATATTATCAAAATCATGAAAAATCACACACAATCAATGTGTATGCTAAGATATAGAAATATAAGTATGATACCCATGTAATATGCACATATGTGAGAGACCTATACATTAGTGAACCAAACCCAAGAAGAGTTTGCTTTACTAACATAATCATATGAGGTGATCACATCCCTAACTAAAGAGTTGATATAATTATCCCTCTCTTGTACATTAACCCTATTGGGAATACAAAGACTTAAGGATTTTCTATGCAATGGTTTTGCCTTTGCGGATGGATGTGATATGCATAGATGAAAGAAATTTTTTCTTGGCATGCGAAAAGTGAGGAGTTTGCTTCTTAGCAAAAAATGAAGAATTTTCATTCTCCTTCATCACCTTGTGATTTACATGCATCTTGTTAGGGTTATTGTTGTACAAGAATGCATAATGGCTCTTCTTAGGTGCTTTAGCAGTAAGTCTTGATTTTGCACCAAAAGAAGAAATAGAGGTGGCTTTGGATACCACATTTGGAATATAACCCAATCCTCCTCTATGATTTACCGGATGTTGTTTTTCCAACAAATCGTGGAGTGAATCCCTAGAATGTACAAAGCTTATGAGCTTTTGGGATTCCTCTTCACATTCCAATGTTAGTTGTTAAAGTTTTAAGGTATCAAATTTTCACTAGTGGTGCTCAATTCCTTCACTTGAGAGAGAAGTATGTCTCTCTCATTAGTGTCAACAACATTCAACGTATTAACATCTACACTAGTAGATTCTAATTCATGCAACCTACTCCTAGCAACATTAAATATAGCTTTAATTTAGTGTAAGCATCGATTCATTTACTTACCCTTTGGAGAGCTCCTCATTGTGATATTCAGGCTCCTTATATGATAGATTTGGATCATCCACATCTTCATCATCCTCGTTTTTGCACTCCTCGCTAGAGCTTGATGAAGATCTTCCTCAATATCCATGAAGTAACCTTCTTCATTGGAGTTGAGAATGTTTACCTCTTCATCTCCACTTGTAGAGAAGTCATCAAATGACGGAAAGCACATGTGAGCCTCCTCCTTATGATCTTCTTCTTCATTTGATGAGTCCTCACTTGAGTCATCAAACGTGCCAAAAGGACCCTTCTTCTTGTTCTTGTATTTGGACTTCCCTTTCCAAAATTTCTTCCTGTTTCCTTTGTAAGATTCTTTGGAGGGTTTGGAAGGACATTCGGTAGAAAGATGACCTTTACCTCTACAACTGAAATAAGTAGGAGTCTTGTTAGATTTAGAGACAAACTTTGACGAAAACTTACCTAACTTGTCCTTTAAGAACTCTTTGAATTGCTTGGCAAGCTCCATGATATCATCATCACTAGCCTCATCATCTCCATCTTCTTCACTTGAGGCTTCTTGATGGAATTTCTTTCTCCATTTGATTGGCTCCTTCATGGCAAGGAATGCAATTCCCTTTGGCCTTTCCGATTCCTTGGGCTTGAATGGTTGAATCTTTTTCATATGTAGACGCTTCACTTCATATGCCATGAGATTCTCATTGCACGCCTCAACGATGTATTTGGTCATGTAGTTTGACTCCACAATACCGTTGACCTTTGACTCCCATTGAGGCGTAAGGGAGTCAAGGAGCTTCTCAACTCGATCCTCTTAAGAAATCACCTTCCCAAGTCATTCCAAAGCATTCACGATATCCGTAAACCTTATGAACATGTCCGAGATGCTCTCTCCTTTTTGCATCTTAAACCTTGTGAACATGTCCGTGAACCTTGTGAACATGTACGTGCATGCGTATTTCTCATGTGTGGGTTTGTACGTGTCTGTGGGTGTGCTGCATAAAATTCATTATACGTGCATGCGTATTTCTCATGTGTGTGTTTGTACGTGTCTGTGGGTGTGCTGCATAAAATTCATTATACGTGCTCACATGTGTAGTATGAGTGTTCTTACGTGGGTGTGTATGTTAGTGTAAATGAATGTGTGTCCCTTCTTTTGATTCCACCCTTGGTTGGTTTCTTGGCAAAAGAGTGAGTGTGTGGAGTGGTGACCTTCTTGGTAGGTTTACTACCCAAAGTGTTTTGGTCACTACTCGTGGATGCACTAAAAGATGGCCTCACAAAATATATAGTGTCACCACTATAGCAGGTGCGTGATTTGGATGCATTTTCTTTTGAATAACCAAGTCCAACACGATGTGTGGCTGAAAATTGGTTTGAAATCAACTCATCCAATTGTCATTTCTCTTTATTAAATCTTTTAACTTGGGAGGACATGAGCTCATATTTCTCCCTAAAAGAAGAAATAGAAGTGTCCAAGGTGGACACATGTGTGGGTGAGCTTTTGCACTTGGGTATTGAGAGATTTATTCTCGATACCCAATTATGTGTTTTATGATAGAAGATCATTACTATTTTCAAGAGATACATGATCTAATTGAGATTTGAGGGAATTCACCTCAATTATCAATGTGGTATTTTGAGAAATCAAATTTGCTTTCTCATGTGATTGTTCCGACAATGGTGTCATTATTGGTGATGCATGGCATAGATGACTTACTAGCTTTTAATTCCTTAGACTTAATGTATTTAAGCATAAGAGATTGATAATTAGAAAATAACTCTTCATTAGCTATTTCAAGTTCATCCATAGTTATCTTGGGTTCATCATTCTCACTAGAGCTTCCATCGGAGAGTGTATCCTCACGTGCCATGAAGTACATGTGTGCACTCTCACCCTTCTCATACTCGGATTCACTTGAAGAATCCCCACTCGAATCATCGAACGTGCCAACACGTCCTTTCTTCTTATCCTTCTTGAATTTGTCTGACTTGTGGCACTTTCAGTGCCTTCCACTTTTCTTTGTTCTTTAGCATTGGGCAATCCTTCTTGATGTGCCCCGGCTTGTTGCACTTAAAACAAAGAGAAGAAGAATTATTAGTTGGATCGAATTTGGATTTGGATGGGAATTTACCTTTGCGAAAGAAGCGTTGGAACTTCTTCGCTATGAGCGCCATTTCGTCCAAATCCACCTTATTATTGGACTCATCATTATCGAAGGATGAAGAGGTGAATTTGAATGCAAATGCCTTCTTCTTTGCCTCCGTTGGCTTCATCATTCCTTTAATCTTCAAATGGTTCTTCCTTCACTTCATAAGACATGAGAGTATCGATGAGGTTTACCACGGTGTAGCTCTTCATGTCATTAACCTCCTAAATATCAATTTCTCTTCTTTCCCATTTTGAAGTCATTGTTAATTCGTAGCGGAAAGTGCATATTTATACCCCATATCTACCCCTAATTGTGTGCTAAGAATTATGCTTAATCATGATATTTTTTTTGTATATGTTCACTTTATGTATCACATTTAGAGCTTATTCTCATTCTTTGCACAATATATAGATTTTATTGCTTATGTTGGCTTCCTAGTATTTTTCATATACTCCAGCTATTATTGTGATCCGTTCTCTTCCAGTGATCAAGCCGACCTTGACCTGGAATTTCTCTCACACAAGAGAGACTCAAAGAGTGTGTAAGTCAAAACGTAGCGACATATTAGGGATTGAATAAAACCTGTGTTTTTATTAACTAGGTCGTCCCGTGGGAGCTCGAGCTCTAGGGTGCCTAGTCGGCCTACTCGGAGGAGCTCCAATTTTAGGTATGAGCTGAAATTTTAGTTCGCATAATACGTATATACAAACGAAAACATAAGAGTTTACTTGTAGCGAGGTTGCCCGCTCCGGATGATTAAGACGACCTTTATGGAGGCACTTTCTATCTTGGAGGGGATCTAAATTTTACATTCAAACAACACATTGTTTGTACAAATATAAAATCACAAATTTTATTGATAGTACTTAAGTAAGTATTGGCATTCCACGGATGAGCTAATTCTTCCCCCTCCATGTTTGCTAAAATGTAGGTTGATGGTCCCACAATGTCCACTATTTTGTAGGGGCCTTTCCATTTGACAGAGAGCTTTTCGCGGCGACCAATCTCGGGTTTGAAGGTTGCATCCCTGAGGACGAGGTCGCCGACTCTGAAGCTCCGCTTCCTCACCCGAGAGTTGTAGTACCTCGCCATCCTTTGGCTATTTTTGACAAGACATGTTAGAGCACGATCCCTTACCTCGTCGATGAGCTCAGTGTTGAGATTGAGGCCTTCTTCATTTGCTTGTTCGTTGAAGTACTGGAGGCAGAGAGATTTTTTGCCAACCTCCACTGGGACGATGGCTTCTGCCCCATAGGCTAGCATGAAGGGGCTCTCACCAGTTGAAGCTTTGTATGTAGTGCGGTAAGACCAAATGATACCGGGTAGCTCATCAGGCCAAGATCCAGGGGCATTACCAGCCTTATTCTTCAAGGGTCCAAGGATGCATTTGTTCACTGCCTCGGCCATGCCATTGCACTGTGGATGCGCCACGGAGGCAATGTGAAGGTTGACGCCCCAATCTGAGCAGAATTCTCTGAAGTTCGCGGAGTCGAACTACATCTCGTTGTCCGTCACAATGGAGCAGGGTATCCTAAAGCGGCATATGATAGATTTCCAGACGAAGCTCTTTATGTCCTTTGAGGTAATGCACGCTAGAGGCTTCGCTTCGATCCACTTAGTGAAGTAGTCGACATTGACAACTAGGAACTTCCTTCCTCCGGCTGCCATTGGAAATGGTCCGAGGATGTCAATGCCACACTTGGCAAATGGGACCGGGCTGAGAATTGGAATCATGTCAGCAGGAGGAGCCTTTTTATGCTTGAAGAATTTCTGGCATTCCTTGCATCGATTGACGAAGTCGATTACGTCCTTCAGCATGGTCGGCCAATAGTAGCCCTGCAGGACTGCTTTATGTGCCAGGGTTTGACCACCATGATGATTCCCATAGAATCCTACATGTATTTTGGATGACTTCCTCAGCTCTTCTCGGCCCAAGACACTTTAAGTAGGGCAATACGTCGTTCTTCGCGCGACGCTTTCGGTAGAGTACGTCGCCGAAGATCACGAACGACAAAGACCATCTCTCAGTCTTCTGCACCTCCAGCATATCTTCTGGTAGGGCTCCAGTCTTCAGGTAGGCGATGATCGGGCTCATCCATGATCGATCTTAGTCGATGCACATCAGTTCACCCTCCTCAATGCTGGGTGTCAATAAGTTCTCAATGTAGATGAATTTCCCAATCTCTGCCAGAGAAGACGAAATCAGCTTTGAGAGGCCGTCGGCCCGAAGGTTGTTCGATCTTCGTAGATGTTGGACCGCTGCTTTCCTAAATTTGAGGAGTTTGGCCTGGGCACACTACAGGTACCGCTTCATCAGTTCCTCCCTTGCCTCGAAGCTTCCTTCAATTTGCTGAATGACCAGCCTTGAATCATTGATCAACATCACATTTGTCGCTCCAAGCACCCGGCAGAGCTTTAGGCCGTTGAGGGCAGCCTCGTACTCCGCCACATTGTTTGTTGTCGAGAAGTTGAAGCGGAGGGCGTACTCCAATAGGCTCCCCTCTGGAGTCGCTATGCAATGCCGGTTCCGCTACCAAATGAGGGCAAAAAATCATATCATTCAATAGAAAGATTGCTATCTTCAATTGGAAAATAAGAGAAAACAAACTTAAGTTATAAAAATCATATCATTTAATAAAAAGATCCATATCTTCCATAAAATGTAGAAAATAGCCCTACGCTCAGAAAAATCCGCAAAAATGTCCGTTGGAACTGGGATCGCCGTCTTCAACTTAAAAATAATAGATGACAAACTTAAACTATAAAATCATATCAATTAATAAAAAGATCCATATCTTCCATAAAATAAAGAAAATAGCACGGTGCTTAGAAAATCTGCAAAAAATGTCATTAGAACCGGGAGATCGCTATGTTCAACTCAAAAATAAGAGAAGACAAAATTAGGCAATAAAAATCATATCATTTAATGTAAATATTCTTATTTTTCATAAAATGTAGAAAATATAATCGAGCTCAGAAAAATCTGCAAAAATATCCGTCGAAACCGGGAGAGTGCAAAATTTAATGAAAAACAAAGAAGACAAACTTAGGCAAAAATATCTTATCATTTAATAAAAAAATCGATATCTTCCAGATAATACAGAAAATAGCCCTCAGCTCAGAAAAATTCTCAAAAATATCCGTGGGAACCGGGAGATCGCCATTATCAACATAAAGTATAAAGAAGACAAAATTAGACAAAAATCATTGCATTTAATAAAACAGTCGTTATCTTTCAGAAAATACAGAAAATAGCCCTGAGGTCAGAAAAACCTGCAAAAATTTCCGTTGGAACCGGAAAACTGCCATTTTCATGTGAAAAATAAGAGAATACAAACGTAGACTATAAAAATCATATCATTTAATAAAAAATCCATATCTACAATAAAATGTAGGAAATAGCCTCGAGTTCAGAAAAATCCGCAAAATTTTCATTGCAACCGGGACATCATCATCATTAATTAAAAAATATAAGAAGACAAAATTAGGCTAGAAAAGCCATATCATTTATTAAAAGATCCATATCTTACAGAAAATGTAGAAAACAATCAAGAGTTCAGAAATATCGGCCAAAATGTCCATTGGAACCGGGAAATCGCCATCTTCAAATTAAAAATAAGGGAAGACAAAATTAGGCTACAATAATCATAAAATGCAAAAAAGATCCATTTCTTCCAGAAAATGTAGAAAATAATTTCTCGCTTAGAAAAATCCATAAAAATATCCGTTTGAACCGGGAGATCGCAATCTTCAACTAAAAAAATAGGAGAAGACAAAATTAGGCCAAAATATCATATCATTTTATAAAACGATCCATATCTTCCAAAATGTGGAAAGTAGGTCGGAGCTCAGAAAAATCTGCAAAAATCTCTGTTGGAACCGGGTGATTGCCATCT
Source organism: Scilla litardierei (assembly GCA_030789695.1). Taxonomy (NCBI): domain Eukaryota; kingdom Viridiplantae; phylum Streptophyta; class Magnoliopsida; order Asparagales; family Asparagaceae; genus Scilla; species Scilla litardierei. The sequence goes on along the minus strand of CM061133.1, from coordinate 117,546,819 downwards.
TCAACTAGAATATAAGAGAAGACAAAATTAGTCCAAAAATCGTATCATTTAATAAAACGATCGTCATCTTCAATTAATAAAAAGATCCATATATCTCATAAAATGTATAAAATTGCACCAAGCTCAGAAAATGATATATAAAAATCTTTTCAGTTGAAGATGGCAATATCCCAGTTACAACGGACATTTTTAAAGATGAAGATGGTGATTTCCCTGTTTCGAATATTGTCTTCTCTTATATTTCAGTTGAAAATGGAGATTTCCCAGTTCCAACGGTCATTTTTTGGTCTAATTTTGTATTCTCTGATATCATTTAATAAAATGATCCATATATTCCAGAAAACATGGAAAATATCCCGGAGCTCAGAAATATCCGCTAATTATTCCGTTGGAACCGGGAGATCGCCAACTTCAACTGGAAATTAAGAGAAGACAAAATTTGGCCAAAATCATAGCTTTTAATAAAATGATCCATATCTTCCAGAAAATGTGGACAATAGCCCTGAGCTCAGAAAAATCCGCAAAAATATCATTTGGGACCGAGAGAATGTAGTCTTCAACTATGATATAAGAGAAGCCAAAATGAAGCCAAAAAATCAAATCATTCAATGTAAAGATCACCATCTTCAATTGGACAATAAGAGAAGACAAACTTTGGTTATAAAAATCATATCATTTAATAAAAAGATTCATATATTTAATAAACTGCAGAAAATAGCCATGAGCTTAGAAAAATCTGCAAAAATGTCGGTTGGAACCAGGAGATCGCCATCTCCAACTTAAAAATAATAGAAGACAAACTTAAGCAATAAAAATCATATCATTTAATAAAAAGATCCATATCTTCCATAAAATAAAGAAAATCTCGAAAAATCTGAAAAAATGTCCGTTGGAACCGGTAGATCTCTATATTCAACTTAAAACTAAGAGAAGAAAAATTTTTGCAATAAAAATTATATCATTTAATATAAAGATTCTTATTTTCCATAAAATGTAGAAAATATCCCCGAGCTCAGAAAAATCCACGAAAATATCTGTCGGAACGAGGAGATCGCTAAATTAAACAAAAAAGACAAAATTCAGCCAAAAAAATCGTATCATTTTAATAAAGCGGTTGATATTTTCCAAACATTACAGGAAATAGAACAGAACTCAGAAAAATCCGCAAAAATATCTGTTAGAACCGGGAGATCGCCATCATCAACGAAAAATATATGATAGGATAAAATTAGGTCAAAAATCATATTATTTATTAAAACAATTGATATCTTTCAGAAATACAGAAGATAGTCTCGTGGTAACAGAAATTAGCAAAAATGTCTGTTGGAACTGGAAGACCGCCATCTTCAAGTAAAAAATAAGAGAAGACAAAATTAGGCTGTAAAAATCATATCATTTAATAAAAAGATCCATACCTTATAGAAAATGTCGAAAATAACCACAATCTCAGACAAATCTGAAATAATGTCTGCTAGAACAGAAAGATCTGCATATTCAACTGAAAAATATGCGTAGACAAAAATAAGCCAAAAAATCATATCATTTGATAAAAAGAAGTAGAAATATGCCCGAGGTCACAAAAATCTGCAAAAATATCCGTTGGTAAGGGGAGATCGCCATCTTCAAGTGAAAATAAGAGAAGACAAAATTAGGCTATAAAAATCATATCATTTAACAAAAAGGTGCATATCCTATAGAAAATTTAAAAATACAATCGATCTTAGAAAAATATGCAAAAAGTCTGTCGAAACTAGGCAGTTGCCATCTTCAACTAAACAATGTGAGGATACAAAATTAGGCTATAAAAATAATATATTTCAATACAAAAGATCCATATCTTCCAAAATGGAGAAAATAGTCCCGAGCTCAGGGAAAATACGAAAAACTGTCCGTTGGAACTGGCAGATCAACATCTTCAGCTGAAAAATAAGAGAAGAAAATTAGGCCAAAATCCTATCATTTAATAAAAAGATCAATATCTTTCAAAAAAATTAGGAAATAGCCCTGAGCTCAGAAAAATCTACAAAAATATCCGTTGGAATCGGGAGATCGCCTGCTTCAACGAAAAAAATAAGAGAAAAGAAACTTAAGTTATAATAATTATATCATTTAATAAAACATCCATATCTTCCAGAAAATGTAGAAAATAGCGACTAGCTCAGAATAATCTGCAAAAATATCAGATGGAACCGGTAGATCACCATCTACAACTGAAAAATAAGAGAAGACAAAATTAGGATTTAAAAATCATATCATTAAATATAAAGATCCAAATCTTACAGAAAATGCAAAAAAGCGCTGCGCTCAGAAAAATCCGCAAAAAAGTCCGTTGGAACCAGGAGATCGTTATTTTCAATTAAAAAAATGAAAGACAAAATTAGGCCAAAAAGCATATCGTTTAATAAAAAGATCCATATCTTCCAGAAAATGTAGAAAATAGTCCGGAGCTCAGAGAAGTCCGTAAAATGCCCATTGGAAATAGAAGATTGTCATATTCAACTGAAAATAAGAGTAGATAAAATTAGGCTATAAAAACATATCATTTAATGTAAAGATCCATATCTTACAGGAAATGTAGAAAATAGTCTCGAGCTTAGAAAAATCCCAAAAAGTGAATTGGAACCGGGTGATTGCCTTCTTCTACTGAAAAAAAGAAGAGAAGACAAAATTAGGCCAAAAATCATATCATTTAATAAAAAATACATATCTTTCAGAAAATGTAGAAAATAGACTAAAGCTCAAAAAAATCTGCAAAAATGTCTGTTGGAACCGAATGATCTCCATCCTTAAATGATAAATAAGCGATGACAAAATTAGGCTATAAAAATCATATCATTTATAAAGATCCAAATTTTACAGAAAATATAGAAATAGCATGTAGCTCAAAAAAATCCGCAAAAATGTCCGTTGGAACCAAGCGATTGCCATCGTCAACGAAAAATTAAGAAAAATTAGGCCAAAAATCATATCATTTAATAAAACGATCCATATCTTCAAAAAAATGCAAAAAATAACACCGAGCTCATAAAATTTGCAAAAATTTCCGTTTGAACTGGGCGACGCCATCTTCAACTGAAAAATAAGAGAAGATGAACTTAGACGATAAAAATCATATCATTTAATAAAAATATTCATATCTTCTAGAAAATTTAGAAAAGAGCACCGAGCTTAGAAAAATCCAAAAAATGTCTGTTGGAACCGAGAGATCACCATATTCAACTCAAAAATAAGAGAAGACACAATTAGAACCTAAAATCATATCATTTAATATATAAACACATATCTTTCAGAAAATGTAGAAAATAGCACCAGCTCAAAAAAATCTGCAAAACTGTCTGTTGGAACTGGGAGCTCGCCATGTTCAACTAAAAAAATAAGTAAAGACAAAATTAAGCTATAAAAATCATATCATTTAATTTAAAGATCCATATCTTATAGAAAATATAGAAAATAACCCGGAGCTCATAAAAAGGGGCAAAAATGTCCGTTGGAACCAGGAGATCGCTGTCTTTAACGAAAACAATAAGAAAAGACAAATTTAGGCCACCGATCATATCCTTTAATAAAAAGATCCATAACTTCCAGAAAATGCAGAAAATAGCCCCGAGCTTAGAAAAATCGACAAAATGTCATTCGGGACTGGGAGATCAGACTTTTGAACTTAAAAATAAGAGAAAAAAATTAGGCCAAAAAATCAAATCATTAAATAAAACTATTCATATCTTCTAGATAACGTAGAAAATACGCCAGAGCTCAGAAAAATCCGCAAAAATATTCGATGGAACCAGGAGATCGTCATCTTAAACTGAAAAAATAAGATACGGGAAACTTTGGTTATAAAAATCATAGCATTTAATAAAAAAACTACATATCGTTTAGAAAATGTAGAAAATAGCCTCGAGCTCAGAAAAATCTATAAAAATGTCAGTTGGTACGAGATCGCCATCTTCAATTGAAAAATAAGAGAACACAAAATTAGGGCATGAAAAATCATATCATTTAATATAAAGATACAAGTCCTCCAGAAAATATAAAAAATAGCACCAAACTCAGAAAAATCCGCAAAAATATTTGTTGGAACCGAGAGATCGCACTCTTCAAAAATTAGGCCAAAAAATCATATCATTTAATAAAACGATCCATATCTTCCAGAAAATTTAGAAAAAAGGTCGAAGCTCAGAAACTCCGCAAAAATGTCCGTTGGAATCGGGAGATTGCCATCAAATGAAAACTAATAAAAGATAAAATTAGGCCAAAAATTAATATCATTTAATAAAAAGAACCATATCTTCCAGAAATGTAGAAAAATTGCTCCGAGCTCAGAATAATCCGTCAAAATGTCCGTTGGAATCGGGAAATCGACATATTCCACTGAAAAACATGAAAATACAAAACTAGGCCAAAAAATCATATCGTTTAATAAAAAGAAACATATCTTCCAAAAAATGAAGAAATAGCCCCAAACTCAAAAAAATCTACAAAAATGTCTGTTGGAACCTAGAGATCGTAATTTTCAACTGGAAAAATAAGAGAATACAAAATTAGACAAAAATATCATATCATTTAATAAAACAAAGCATATCATCCAAAAATGTGGAAAGTAGGGTCGGAGCTCAAAAAAATCTGCAAAAATGTTCGTTGGAACCGGGTGATCGCCACCTTTAACTGGAATAAAAGAGAAGACAAAATTAGGCCAAAAATAAATCATTTAAAAAAGATCGCCATCTACACCAGGAAAATAAGAGAAGAAAATTTTAGGCTAGAAAAATAATATTAATTAATAAAAAGATCCACACTTTCATAAGATGTAGAAAATAGCCCCAGCTCAGAAAATGATTTTTTAAAATATTTTAAGTTAAAGATGGCGATTTCTCGGTTACAACAAACATTTTTATAGAAAAAGATGTCGATTACCGGTTTCGAATTTTGTCTTCTCATATATTTTAGTTGAAGATGTCGATTTCCCGGTTCCAACGGATATTTTTTGGCCTTTTTTGTATTCTCTGATATCATTCAATAAAACGATCTGATATTCCAGAAAACATGGAAAATATCCCGGAGCTCTAAAATATCTGCAAAAATGTCTTTTGGTTCACCAACTTCAACTGGAAATTAAGAAAAGACAAAATTAGGCCAAAAAATCATAGCATTTAATAAAACGTTCCATATCTTCCAGAAAATGTGGAAAATAGCCTGGAGCTCAGAAAAATCCGCAAAAAATTTCCTTTGAGACTAGAGAATGCCATCTTCAATTAAATATAAGAGAAGACAAAATTAGGCCCAAAAATCATATCATTAAATATAAAAATCTCCATCTTCAACTGGAAAATAAGAGAGAACAAACTTATGTTATAAAAATCATATCATTTAATTTAAAAAATCCTTACTTCCATAAAATGTTGAGAATAGCCTGAAGCTCAGAAAAATCCGCAAAAATGTCCTTTGGAACTGGGAAATCGTCATCTTCAACTTAAAATTAATAGAAGACAAACTAAAGCTATTAAAATCATTTCATTTAATAAAAAGATACAAATCTTTCATAAAATAAAGAAAAAGCACCGAGCTCAGAAAATTCGAAAACATGTCAGCTGTAACTGGGAGATCGCCATGTTCAACTGAAAATAAGAGAAAACAATATTTAACAATAAAAATCATATCATTCAATATAAAGATTCTTATTTTCCATAAAATGTAGAAAATATCCACGAGCTCAAAAAAATCCGCAAAAATATTCGTCAGAACAGGGAGATCGCCAAATGTAACGAAAAAAGAAGACAAAATAAGGCCAAAAATCATATCATTTAATCAAACGATCGATATCTTCAAGATAATACAGAAAATAGGCCATAACTCGAAAAAATCTGAAAAATATCAATTGGTTCCGGGAGATCGACATCATCAACAAAAAAAATAAGAGAAGACAAAATTAGGCCAAAAATCTTATCATTTAATAAAACGACCGATATCTTCCAGAAAATATAGAAAATAGCCCCAAGTTCAAAAAAAATCCGCAAAATGTCCGTTGGAACTGGGAGACCTGCATCTTCAAATGAAAAATAAAATAAGATAAATGTAGGCTCTAAAAATCATATGATTTAATCAAAATATCCATATCAGCAATAAAACGTAGAAAATAACCTCGAGTTCAAAGAAATCCGTAAAAATTTCTGTTGGTACCGGGAGATCGCCATCTTCAATTGAAAAATAAGAGAGGACAAAATTAGGATAGAAAAATGATATCATTTAATAAAAAGATATATATCTTACAAAAAATGAAGAAACTAGTCATTGCCTCAGAAATATCGGCAAAAATATCCTTGGAACAGAGATGTTACCATCGTCAACTAAAACTAAGAGAATAAAAAATTAGCCTATAAAGATCATATAATGTAATAAAAAGATGCATATCTTCGAGAAAATGAAGAAAATAGCACCGAGCTCAGAAAATCCGCAAAAATGTCCGTTGGAACTGGGAGATCATCATATTCAACTGGAAAAATAAGGGAAGGTAAAATTAGGCCAAAATACATATAACTTAATAAAATGATCCATGTCTTCCTAAAATGTGGAAAATAAGGCGGAGCTCAGAAAATCCGCAAAAATTTCCATTGGAACCGGGAGATCGCTATGTTCAAGTGAAAAATAACAAAAGACGAAATTTGGCAATAAAAATCATATCATTTTATTAAAGATTCTTATTTTTAATAAAATGTAGAAAATATCCCCGAACTCAAAAATCCGAAAAATATCTGTCGGAACCGAGAGATCACCAAATTTAATGAAAAAAGAGAAGATCAAGTTAGGCCGAAAAATCATACCATTTAATAAAACGACCGATATCTTCCAGAAAATACAGAAATTAGCCCCGAGCCAAGAAAAATCTACAAAAATTTCCGTTGAAACTGGGAAACCACCATCTTCAAGTGAAAAATAAGAGAGGATAAACGTTGGCTATAAAAATCATATCATTTAATAAGAATATCCATATCGACAATAAAATGCAGAAAATAGCGTCGAGGTCAGAAGAATCTGCAAAAATTTCTGTTGGAACCGAGAGATTGACCTCTTCAATTGAAAAATAAGAGAAGACAAAATTACGATAGAAAAATCATAACATTTAATAAAAAAATCTGTATCTTACAGAAAATGTAGAAACTAGTCCCGAAGAGAGAAATATCGGCAAAAATATCCGTTGGAACCGTGATATTGCCATCTTCAACTAAAAAAATAAGAGAAGACAAAATTAGCCTACAAAAATCATACAATGTAATTAAAAGATCCATATCTTCGAGAAAATATAGAAAATAACCCCAAGCTCAGAAAAACTGCAAAAATGTCCGTTAGAATCGGGAGATCGCCATATTCAATTGGAGAATAAGAGAAGGCAAAATTAGGCCAAAACACATATCATTTAATAAAACGATCCATGTCTTCCAAAAATGTGGAAAATAGGCCAGAGCTTGAAAAATCTGCAAAATTTCCCATTGGAATCGAGAGATTGACATCTTCAACTGGAAAATAAGAGAAGACAAATTTAGGCTAGAAAAATCATGTCATTTAATAAAAAGATTCATATCTACCATAAAATGTAGAAAATAGCTCCAAGCTCAAAACTGATATATAAAAATATTTTTTATAGAAGATGGCGATATCCCTGTTACAATGGACATTTTTATAAATGAAGATGGTGATTTCTCGGGTTCGAATTTTGTCTTCTCTTATATTTAAGTTGAAGATGGTGATTTCCCGGTTCCAACAAACATTTTTTGGCCAAATTTTGTCTTCTCTGATATCATTTAATAAAACGATCCACATCTTCCAAGAAAATGTGGAAACTAGCTCAGAGCTCTGAAATATCCGCAAAAATTTCTGTTAGAATAGGGAGATCATCAACTTCAACTGAAAATAAGAGAAGACAAAATTAGGCCAAAAAATCATATCATTTAATAAAACAGTACATATCTTCCAGAAAATGTCGACAATAGCCCAGAGCTCAGAAAAATCTGCAAAAATGTCCTTTGGGACCGAGAGAATGCCATCTTCAACTAAGATATCAGAGAATAAAAAATTAGGCCAAAAATCAAATCATTCAATGTAAAGATCGCCATCTTCAATTGGACAATAAGAGAAGACAAACTTTGGTTATAAAAATCATATCAATTAATAAAAAGATTCATATATTGTATTTTTAAAATGCAGAAAATAGCCATGAGCTCAGAAAAATCTGCAAAAATGTTTGTTGGAACCATCGATCGCCATCTTCAACTTAAAAATAATAGAAGACAAACTTAAGCAATAAAAATCATATCATTTAATAAAAAGATCCATATCTTCCATTTAAAAAAGAAAATAGCACCGAGCACAGATAATCTGAAAAAATGTCCATTGGAACTGGAAGATCGCTATGTTCAACGGAAAAATAAGAGAAGACAAAATTTGACAATAAAAATCATATTCTTTAATATAAATATTCTTATTTTCCATAAAATTTAGAAAATATCCCCGAGCTCAGAAAAATCCGCAAAAATATCTGTCGGAACTGGAGATCGCTAAATTTAACAAAAAGACAAAAATCAGCCAAAAATCATATCATTTAATAAAACTGTCGATATAATCTATATATTACAAAAAATAGCATAGAGCTCAAAAAAATCCGCAAAAATATCTGTTGGAACTGGGAGATCGTCGTTATCGTCGAAAAATAAATGATAAGATAAAATTAGATCAAAATCACATTATTTAATAAAAAATCGATATCTATAGAAAATACAGAAGATAGTCTTGATGTCAGAAAAATTCACAAAAATGTCCATTGGAACTGGAAGACCGGCATCTTCAAGTGAAAAATAAGAGAAGACAAAATTAGGCTGTAAAAATCATATCATTTAATTAAAAGACCCATATCTTCTAGAAAACGTCGAAACTAACCTCTATCTCAAAAAAGTCTGCAACAATGTCCATTGGAACAGAAAGATTTCCAAATTCAACTGAAAAATATTAGTAAACAAAATTAAGCCAAAAAATCATATCATTTAATAAAAAGAAGTATAAATAGGCCCGAGGTCAGAAAAATCCGCAAAAATGTCCGTTGATACGGGGAGGCCGTCATCTTCAACTGAAAATAAGAGAAGACAAAATTAGGCTATAAAAATCATACAACTTAACAAAAAGGTACATATCCTATAGAAAATTTAATAATACAATCGATCTTAGAAAAATCTGCAAAAATATCTGTCGGAACCGGGAAGTCGCCATCTTCAACTAAAAAATAAGTGGAGACAAAATAAGGCTATTAAAATAATATATTTCAATACAAAAGATCCATATCTTTCAAAAATGTAGAAAATAGTCCCGAGCTCAGGGAATATACGCAAAAAATGTCCGTTGGAACCAGGAGATCGCCATCTTCAACTTAAAAATAAGAGAAACGAAAATTAGGCCAAAATCATATCATTTAATAAAATGATCAAAATCTTTTAAAAAATTTAGGAAATAGCTCTGAGCTCAAAAAAATAAACAAAAATATCCGTTGGAACCAAGAGATCGCTATCTTCAATTGAAAAATAAGAGAAGAGAAACTTAGGTTATAAAATTTATATCATTTAATAAAACATCCATATCTTCCAGAAAATGAAAAAAATATCACTAAGCTCAGAATAATCTGCAAAAATATCAGATGGAACCGGGAGATCGCCATTTACAACTGAAAAATAAGAGGAGACAAAATTAGGATTTAAAGTCATATATTTTAATATAAAGACTCAAATCTTACAGAAAATGCAAAAAATAGCACCGAGCTCAGAAAAATCCACAAAAAAGTCCGTTGGAACTGGGAATTCGTAATCTTCAATTGCAAAAATGAAAGATAATTAGCCTATAGAAATCATATAATGTAATTAAAAGATCCATATCTTCAAGAAAATGCAGAAAATAGCCCCGAGCTCAGACAAATCCACAAAAATGTCAGTTGGAACCGGGACATTGCCAAATTCAATTGGAAAATAAGAGAAGACAAAATTAGGCCAAAATACATATCATTTAATAAAACGATCCATGTCTTCCAAAAATGTGGAAAATAGGCCAAAGCTCAGAAAAATCCGCAAAATTTTCTATTGGAACCGAGAGATTGACATCTTCAACTAGAAAATAATAGAAGACAAATTTAGGCTAGAAAAATCATGTCATTTATAAAAAGATCCATTATCTATCATAAAATGTAGAAAATAGCACCAAGCTCAGAAAATGATATATAAAAATCTTTTCTGTAGAAGATGGGATAAATCTTCTCTGTAGAAGATGGCGATATCCCGGTTACAGTGGACATTTTATACATGAAGATGGTAATTTCCTCGTTCTGAATTTTGTCTTCTCTTTATTTATGTTGAAGATGGCAATTTCCTGGTTCCAACAAATATTTTTTGGCCAAATTTTATCTTCTCCGTTTCATTTAATAAAACGATCCACATCTTCCAAGAAAATGTGGAAAATAGCCAGGAGCTCTGAAATATCTGCAAAAATTTCCGTTGGAACCGGGAGATCATCAACTTCAACTGGAAAATAAGAGAAGACAAAATTAGGCCAAAAATCATATCATTTAATAAAACGATCCATATCTTCCAGAAAATTCGACAATAGCCCGGAGCTCAAAAAAATCCGCAAAAAATGTCATTTGGGACCAATAGAATACCATCTTCAACTAAGATATAAGAGAAGATAAAATTAGGCCAAAAAATCATATCATTCAATGTAAAGATTGCCTTCCTCAACTAGAAAATAAGATAAGAAAAATTTTGGTTATAAAAATCATATCATTTTATAAAAGATCCATATATTTAATAAAATGGAGAAAATAGCCCTGAGCTCAGAAAAATCTGTAAAAATGTCATTTGGAACCAGGAGATCGCCATCTTCAACTTAAAAATAATAGAAGACAAAATTAAGCAAAAAAATCATTTCATTTAATAAAAAGATCCATATCTTCCATAAAATAAAGAAAATAGCACCGAGCTCAGAAAATCTAAAAAATGTCCGTTGGAACCGGAAGATCACTATGTTCGACTGAAAAATAAGAGAAAACAAATTTTGGCAATAAAAATCATATCATTTAATATAAAGATTCTTATTTTCCATAAAATGTAGAAAAAATCACCGAGACCAGAAAAATCTGTAAAAATATCTGTCGAAACCAAAAGATCGCTAAATTTCATAAAAAGACAAAATTCAGCCAAAAAATCATATCGTTTAATAAAAGGGTCGATATTTTCCAAATATTACAAAAAATAGCGCAGAGCTCAGAAAAGTCCTCAAAAATATCTGTTAGAACCGGGAGATCGCCATCATCAACGAAAAAATATATTAGAAGATAAAATTAGGTCAAAAATCATATTATTTAATAAAACGATCGATATCTTTCAGAAAATACAGAAGAAAGTCTCGAAGTCAGAAAAATTCTCAAAAATGTCTGTTGGAACTGGAAGACCGCCATCTTCAAGCGAAAAATAAGATAAGACAAAATTAGGCTAGAAAAAGCATTTCATTTATTCAAAAGATCCATATCTTCTAGAAAATGTCGAAAATAACCCCAATCTCAGAAAAAACTGCAAAAATGTCCATTGGAACAGAAAGATCGCCATATTCAACTGAAAAACATAAGTAGACAAAATTTAGCCCAAAAATCATTTCATTTAATAAAAAGATGTAGAAATAGGCCCGAGGTCAGAAAAATCCGTAAACATATCCATTGATACGGGGAGATCGCCAACTTCAACTGAAAATAAGAGAAGACAAAATTAGGCTATAAATCATATCATTTAACAAAAAGATACATATCCTACAGAAAATTTAAAAATACAATCGATCTTAGAAAAATCTGCAAAAATGTCTGTCGGAACTGGGAGGTCGCCATCTTCAACTAAAAAAATAAGAGGAGAGAAAATAAGGCTATAAAAATAGTATATTTTAAAAAAGATCCATATTTACGAAAAATGGAGAAAATAGTCTCAAGCTCAGGAAAAATATGCAAAAATGTCCATAGGAACCGTGACATCGCCATCTTCAACTGAAAAAAATAAGAGAATAGAAAATTTGGCCAAAATCCTATCATCTAATAAAAAGATCAATATCTTTCAGAAAATTTAGGAAATAGCCCCGAGCTCAGAAAAATCAACAAAATTATTAGTTGGAACTGGGAGATCGCCATTTTCAACTTAAAAATAAGAGAAGAGAAACCTACGTTATAAAAACTATATCATTTAATAAAACATCCATATCTTCTAGAATATAAAGAAAATATCCCCAAGCTCAAAAAAATCTGCAAAAATATCCGATGGAACCGGGAGATCGCCATCTACAACTGAAAAATAAGAGAAGACAGAATTAGGATTTAAAGTCATATCATTTAATATAAAGATCCAAATCTTACAGAAAATGTAAAAATTAGCACAGAACTCGGAAAAATCCACAAAAAGTCTGTTGGAACCAGGAGATCGTCATCTTCAATTGAAAAAAAAGAAAGACAAAATTAGGCCAAAAATCATATCATTTAATTAAAAAATCCATAACATCCAGAAAAAGTAGAAAATAGTCTAGAGCTCAGAGAAGTCCGCAAAATGTCCATTGGAAACAGGAGATCGTCATATTCAACGAAAAATAAGGGTAGATAAAATTAGGCTATAAAAATCATATCATTTAATATAAAGATCCTATCTTACAGAAAATGTAGAAAATAGCCCCAAGCTTAGAAAAATCCGCAAAAAGCCCATTGGAACGAGGAGATCACCTTCTTCAACCGAAAAAAGAAGAGAAGACAAAATTAGGCTTAAAAACATATCATTTAATAAAAATACATATCTTTCAAAAAATGTAGAAAATAGACTAGAGCTCAGAAAAATCTGAAAAAATATCCGTTGGAACCAGAAGATCGCCGTCCTCAAATGAAAAATAAGTGATCACAAAATTAAGCTATAAAAATCATTTCATTTATAAAGATCCATATCTTATAGAAAATGGAGAAAATAGCACGTAGCTCAAAAAATCTGCAATAATGTCCGTTGGAACCAAGGGATCGCCATCTTCAACGAAAAAATAAGAGCAGACAATTTAGGCCAAAAATCATATCATTTAATAGAACGATCTATATCTTCCAAAAATGCAGAAAATAGCACCGAACTCATAAAATTCGCAAAAAATTTTGTTTGAACAAGGAGACGCCATCTTCCACTGAAAAATAAGAGAAGATAAACTTAGATGATAAAAATCATATCATTTAATAAAAATACTCATATCTTCCAAAAAATTTAGAAAATAGCACCAAGCTTAAAAAATCCAAAAAAAATGTATGGTGGAACCGATAAATCACCATCTTCAACAGAAAAATAAGAGAAGACAAAATTAGAACCTAAAATCATATCATTTAATATATAGACACATATCTTCCGTAAAATGTAGAAAATAGCACTAAGCTCAAAAAAATCCGCAAAAATCTCCGTTGGAACTGGGAGATCGCCAAGTTCAACCAAAAAATAAGAGAAGACAAAATTATGCTATATAAATCATCTCATTAAATTTAAAGATCCATATTTTACAGAAAATGTAGAAAATTGCCCGGAGCTCATAAAAATCGACAAAAATGTATATTGTAACCAGGAGATCGCTATCTTCAACGAAAAAAATAAGAGAAGACAAAAATAGGCCAACGATGATATCATTTAATAAAGGATCCATATTTTCCAAAAAAAAGCAAAAAATAGCCCCGGGCTCAAAAAATCGACATAATGTCGGAACTGGGAGATCAGACTTTTCAACTTAAAATAAGAGAAAAGAAAATTAGGCCAAAAAATCATATCATTAAATAAAACTATGCATATCTCCCAGATAATGTAGAAAATAGGCCTGAGCTCAGAAAAATCTGCAAAAATATCCGATGGAACCGGGAGATCATCATCTTAAATTAAAAAATAAGATAAGCAAAACTTAGGTTATAAAAATCATATCATTCATTTAAAAACTCCATATCTACTAGAACATGTAGAAAATAGCCTCGAGCTCAGAAAAATCCATAAAAATATCTGTTGGAACGAGATTGCCGTCATCATTTGAAAAATAAGAGAAGACAAAATTAGGGTATGAAAATCATATCATTTAATATAAAGATACAAGTCTTTCAGAAAATGTAGAAAATAGCACCAAATTTAGAAAATCCTCAAAAATATCCATTGGAATCGGAAGGTCGCACTTAAAAATAAGAGAAGACAAAATTAGGCCAAAAATCATATCATTTAATAAAACGATCCGTATCTTCCAGAAAATTTAGAAAATATGATGGAGCTCAGAAAATCCACAAAAATGTCTGTTGGAACCAAGAGATTGCCATCAACTGAAACCTAAGAAATGAAAAAATTAGGCCAAAAATTTATATCATTTAATAAAAAGAACCATATCTTCCAGAAAATGTAGAAAAATTGCTCCGAGATCAGAAAAATCCGCTAAAATGTCTGTTGGAACCGGGAAATCGACATATTCAACCAAAAACATGAGAAGACGAAATTTGGCCAAAAAATCATATCGTTTAATAAAAAACATATCTTCCAGAAAATGTAGAAATAGCCCCAAACTCAAAAAATAGGCAAAAATATCTGTTGGAACCTGAGATCATATCCCGAAACCTGAAAACAAGAAAAGACAAAATTAGGCAATAACAATCATATCATTTAATATAAAGATTTTTATTTTCCATATTATATAGAAATTATCCCCAAGCTCTGAAAAATCCGCAAAAATATCCGTCAGAACCGGGGGAGCGCAAAATTTAATGAAAAAACTAGAAGACAAAATTAGGCCAAAATATCATTTCATTTAATAAAACGATCGATATTTTCCAGATAATACAAAAAATAGCACAGAGCTCAGAACAATCCTAAAAAACATGATGGGAATCGGGAGATCGCCATCATCAATGAAAACCTAAGAGAAGACAAATTTAAGAAAAAAATCCATAGAATTAATTAAAACGATCATTATCTTCCCAAAATATAGAAAATAGCCCAGATTTCAGAAAAATCCGCAAAAATTTCCGTTGGAACCGGGAGATCGCCATCTCAATTGAAAAAAATAGAGAAGACAAAATTAGGCTAGAAAACCCATATCATTTAATAAAAAGAAACATATCTTACAGAAAATGTAAAAAATAGACCCAAGCTCAGAAATATCGGCTAAATTGTCTGGTGGAACAGGGATATCACCATCTTAAACTTAAAATAAGAGAAGAAAAAAGTAGGGTACAAAATTCATTTAATGTAATAAAAATATCCCTATCTTCCAGATAAATGTAGAAAATAATCCCGAGTTTAGAAAAATCTGCAAAAATGTCTGTTGGACCCGGTAGATCGTAATTTTCAACTGGCAAAATAAGAGAAGACAAAATTAGGCCAAAAAATCATATCATTTAATAAAACGATCGATATCTTCCAAAAATATGGAAAATAGGCCGGAGCTCAGAAAAATCTGTAAAAATTTCCCTTGGAACCGGATGATCGCCATCTTCAACTGTAATATAAGTGAAGACAAAATCAGGTCAAAAATCATATCAATTAATAAAAAGATCGCCATCTTCAACTAGAAAGAAAGAGAAGACAAATTTAGGCTAGAAAAATCATATCAATTAATAAAAAGATCCACATCTTTCATAAAATGTATAAAAGAGCACCAAGCTCAGAAAATGATATATAAAAATCTTTTCAGTTGAAGATAGCGATATCCATGATATTTTTATAGATGAAGATGGCGATTTCTCGGTTCCAACAGACATTTTTTGGCATAATTTTGTCTTCTCTGATATCATTTAATAAAACAATTCATATATTCTAGTAAATATGGAAAATATACTGGAGCTCAGAAATATCTGCAAAAATGTCCGATGGAACCGGGAGATCGACGACTTCAACTGTAAATTAAGAGAAGATAAAATTAGGCCAAAAACATATCATTTAGTAAAACATTCCATATCTTCCAGAAAATATGAAAAATAGCCCGAAGCTTAGAAAAATCTGCAAAATTTCCTTTGGGACCAAGAGAATGCCATCTTCAACTGAAATATAAAAGAAGACAAAATTAGGCCAAAAAATCATATCATTCAATAAAGATCGCCATCTTCAGCTGGAAAATAAGAGAAAACAAAGTTAGGTTATAAAAATCATATCATTTAATAAAAAGATCCATATTTTCCCTAAAATGTTGAAAATAGCCTGGAGCTTAGAAAAATCCGAAAGAATGTCTGTTGGAACCGGGAGATCATCATATTCAACTTAAAAATAATAGAAGACAAACTTAAGCTATTAAAATCAGATCATTTAATAAAAAGATCCATATCTTCCATAAAGTAAAGAAAATAGCACCGAGCTCAGAAAATCTGAAAAAATGTCCGTAGGAACCGGGGAGATCGCCATGTTCAACTGAAAAATAAGAAAAGACAAAATTTGGCAATAAATATCATATCATTTAATATAAATATTCTTATTTTCCATAAAATATAGAAAATATCACCGAGCTGAGAAAAATCTGCAAAAATATTCGTTAGAACCGAGATATCACTAAATTTAACAAAAAGAGAGGACAAAATTAGTCCAAAAATCATATCTTTTAATAAAAAGATCGATAACTTCCAGATAATACAGAAAATAGGCCATAACACAGACAAATCTGCAAAAATATTCGTTGGTTCCGAGAGATTGCCATCATAACGGAAAAAGAGAAGATAAAATTAGGCCAAAAAGCATTACATTTAATAAAACGATCGATATCTTCCCGAAAATATAGAAAATAACCCTGAGTTCAGAAATATCCGCAAAAAATTGTCTGTTGGATCTAGGACACCGCCCGCTTCAAGTGAAAAATAAGAGAAGATAAACATAGGGTATAAATATCATATCATTTAAATAATATCCATATCAACAATAAAACACAGAAAATAGCGTCGAGTTCAAAAAAATTGCAAAAATTTCCGTTGGAATCGGGAGATCACCATCTTAAATTGAAAAATAAGAGAAGACAAAATTAGGATAGAAAAATCTTTTCATTTAATAAAAAGATCTATATCTTGCAGAAAATGTAGAAACTAGTCTTGAGCTCAGAAATATCAGTAAAAATGTCCGTTGGAACTGGGATGTTCCCATCGTCAACCGAAAAATAAGAGAATGCAAAATTAGACTATAAAAATCATATAATGTAATAAAAAGATCCATATCTTCGAGAAAATGTAGAAAATAGCCCCGAGCTCAGAAAATTCGCAAAAATATCCGTTGGAACCAGGAGTTCGCCATCTTCAACTGGAAAAAAATAAGAGAAGACAAATTTATGCTAGAAAAATCATATCATTTAATAAAAAGATCCATTTATTTCATAAAACGTAGAAAATAGCACAAAGCTCTGAAAATAATATATAAAAATATTTTCAGTTGAGGATGGCGATATCCT
The DNA here is from genome assembly GCA_030789695.1 of Scilla litardierei. NCBI lineage: Eukaryota > Viridiplantae > Streptophyta > Magnoliopsida > Asparagales > Asparagaceae > Scilla > Scilla litardierei. The sequence goes on along the minus strand of CM061133.1, from coordinate 117,529,350 downwards.
TGGTACAATGGACATTTTTATAGATGAAGATGGAGATTTCATGTTTCCAAATTAAGTCTTCTTTTATATTTCAGTTGAAGATGGAAATTTCTTCGTTCCAACAAACATTTTTTGTTCTAATTTTGTCTTCTCTGATATCATTTAATAAAACGATCCATATCTTGCAGAAAATGTGGAAAAGAGCTCGGCGCTCAGAAATATCCGCACAAATGTTCGTTGGAACCAGGAGATCACCTACTTCTACTGGAAAATAAGATAAGAAAAAATTAGGCCAAAAATCATATCATTTCATAAAACGATCCATATCTTCTAGAAAATGTGAAAAATAGCCTGGAGCTCAGAAAAATCTGCAAAAATGTCTGATGGGACCGAGAGAATGCCATCTTCAACTGAAATATAAGAGAAGACAAAAATTAGGCCAAAAATAATATCATTCAATTTAAAGATCACCATCTTCAATTGGAAAATAAGAGAAGACAAATTTTGGTTATAAAAAGTCTATATCTTCCATAAAATGTAGAAAATAGCTCTGAGCACAGAAAAATCTGCAAAAATGTAAGTTGGAACACCGGGGGAGCGCATCTTTAACTTAAAAATAATAGATGACAAACTTAAACTATAAAAATCATATCATTTAATAAAAAGATCCACATCTTCCATAAAATAAAGAAAATAGCATCGAGCTCAGAAAATCCGAAAAAATGTCTGTTGGAACCGGGAGATCGCTATCTTCAACTGAAAAATAATAGAAGACAAAATTTGGAATTAAAATCATATCATTTAATATAAAGATTCTTATTTTCCAGAAAATGTAGAAAATATCCTCGATGTCACAAATATCTGCAAAAATATCTTTCGGAATCGGTAGATCGCTAAATTTAATAAAAAAGAAAACAAAATTCGGCCAACAAATCATATTATTTAATCAACTGATCGATATCTTCCAGATAATATAGAAAATAACCTAGAGCTCAAAAAATATATAAAGATATCAGTTGGAACCGGGAGATCACTAAATTTAAAAAAAGAAAGCAAAATTCGGAAAAAAATCATATCATTTAATACGACGGTCGATATCTTCCAAATAATCTAGAAAATAGCACAGAGCTCAGAAAAATGTGCAAAAATATCCATTGGAACTGGGTGATTGCCATCATCAACAAAAAATATATGAGGATATAAATTTAGGCCAAATATCATATCATTGAATAAAACGATTGATATTTTTTACAGAATACAAAAAATAGCCTCAAGGTCAGAAAAAATCGTAAAAATGTCTGTTGGAACTGGGAGACTGCCATCTTCAAGTGAAAAATAAGAGAAGACAAAATTAGGCTAGAAAAATCATATCATTTAATAAAACGATCCATACTTTCTAGAAAATGTAGAAAAAATCGGCAAGCTTAAAAAAATCCGCAAAAAATTCCGTTGGAACCGAAAGATAGCCATATTCAACAAAAAAAATAAGAGATGAAAACATTAAGCCAAAAAATCATATAATTTACTAAAAAGATACATATCTTCCACAAAAAGTAGAAATAGGCCCGAGATCAGAAAAATCAGCAACAATGTCTGTTGGTACAGAGAGATCGTCATCTTCAACTAAAAAATAAGAGAAGATAAAATTAGGCTATAAATCCTACCATTGGAAAAAGATCAATATCTTTCAAAAATTTCGGTAATAGCACCGAGCTCAGAAAAATCTGCAAAAATATCCGTTGAAACCGGGAGATCGCCAGCTTCAACTTAAAAATAAGAGAATAGAAACTTAGGTTATAAAAATCATGTCATTTAATAAAACATCTATATCTTCTAGAAAATGTAGAAAATAATCCCCAGCTTAGAAAAATTGGCAACAATATCCGATGGAACCGGGAGATCTCCATCTACAACTGAAAAAAGGAGAAGACAAAACCAGGATTTAAAAATCTTATCCTTTAATATAAAGATCCATATCTTACAGAAAATGTAAAATATAGCGTCGAGCTCAGAAAAATCCGCAAAAATATCTGTTGGATCCGGAAGATCGTCGTCATCAGCTTAAAAAAGGAAGGACAAAATTAGGCCAAACAATCTTATCATTTAAGAAAATGAACCATGTCTTCCAGAAAATATAGAAAATAGTCTGGAGCTCAGAGAAGTATGCAGAATGTATGTTGGAACCGGGATATTGTCATATTCAACTGAAAAATAAGAGAAGAAAAAATTAGGCTATAAAAATCATATCATTTAATATAAAGATCCGTATCTTACAGAAAATGTCGAAAATAGCTCCGAGCTTAGACAAAACCGCAAAAAAGTCCGTTGGAACCAGGAGATCACCTTCTTCAACTGAAAAAGAAGAGAAAACGAAATTAGGCCAAAAAATCATATCATTTAATAAAAATACATATCTTTCAAGAAATATAGAAAATAGACCGAGCTCAGAAAAATCCTAGAAAAGTCCATTGGAACATGGAGATCGCCATCCTTAAACGAAAAATATGTGAAGACAAAATTAGGTTATAAAAAGCATATCATTTATAAAGATCCATATCTTACAGAAAATGTACAAAATAGTACATAGCTCAAAAAAATCCGCAAAAATGTCCGTTAGAACCAAGAGATCGCCATCTTCAACGAAAAAAAATAAGAGAAGCCAAAATTAGGCCAAACAATCATATCAATCGATCCGTATCTTCCCGAAAATGCACAAAATAGCCCCGGGCTCATCAAAATTCGAAAACATTTCCGTTTGAACCGGGAGACGCTCTCTTCACTGAAAAATAATATACGGAAAAAATCATATCATTTAATAAAAATATCCACATCTTCCAAAAAATTTAGTAAATAGTACCGAGCTCAAAAGTCAGAAAAAAATTTCCGTTGGAACCGAGAGATCACCATTTCCAATAGAAAAATAAGAGAAGACAAAATTAGAACCTAAAAATCTTATCATTTAATATATAAACCTGTATCTTCCATAAAATGTAGAAATTATCACCAAGCTCAAAAAAATTCACAAAAATATCCGTTGGAACTGGGAGATCACCATGTTATACTTAAAAAATAAGAGAAGACAAAATTATGCTATATAAAATTATATCATCAATATAAAGATCGATACCTTATAGAAAATGTAGAAAATGGCCCGGATCTCATAAAAATCCTCAAATATGTATATTGGAACCGAGAGATCGCTATCTTCAATGAAAACATAAGAGAAGACAAAATTAAACCAAAAAATCATATCATTTTATAAGACGATCCATACCTTCCAGAAAATGCAGAAAAAAGCACCGATCTCCGAAAAATCGATAAAATGTCAGTTGGAACAGTTAGATCGCCATCTTCAACTTAAAAAATAATAGAAGACAAAATTAGGCAAAAGATGATATATATTCTATAAAAGAGAGCATATTTTGAATTTTGTCCCAGTAAGACAAGCTGACTAGGACAATGGATTATGACTATGACAAGGGCTTGATGACTAGGATGGGAATAGCTCAGCCTTTGATTTGAAAACTTGAAATTTGAAAGGTGAAACTAAAATTTTCGGGGAAAGCTCAACCTTCACATGTTCAAAACTAAAAATTGGGGGGGGAACGTCACATCAACTGATTCACAACAAAAAAATTGGGGGAAATAGCTCAGCCATGTTCCCACAAAAAGCTTGGCCTCCCTTTTTGTGATCTCATTTTGATCCTTTACATCTGCTAGAACCCAACATGAAGGATGTTATCAAGAGAATTTGGATAAGAGAATTTGGACAAGAGAAATTGGATAAGAGAATTTGGACAAGAGAAATTGGATAAGAGAATTTGGACAAGAGAAATTGGATAAGAGATGAGTGCCAGAATTGCTCAGCGCACACAACCACTCAAAACTCAGAATTGCTCAATGCACACAACCACTCAAAAATTGGAATTGCTCAGCACACACAACCACTCGAAAATCGGAATTGCTCAGCACACACAACCACTCAAAACTCAGAATTGCTCACCGCACACAACCACTCAAAACTCAGAATTGCTCACCGCAACAACCACTCAAAACAGACTAGGACAATGGGTTGATGACTAGGATAAAGTTTTGGGATGAGGTTTTGGGAAAGTTTTGGAGGGAAACTAGGAAACTTTGTATTATGAGGGGGGGAAATTCAAATATCCCTTAAAATTCAAGCCAGCTCATATCCCTCCCCTTTTCAAAATTTAGAAACCCATTATCTATTTGCCCTCTATCATTGAAACATTCAAAATTCAAACATCCATCATTTTGTAGAGCTAGCACCTTTTGTAAAGCAGGGTCAAGCCATCACCTTCGTTCATTATTTATGGCTGCAAGGTGATATTCTATTTGCTCTCTCATGCCAGCAATATGGATCTCTCTCAAGATTCACGGGTTGTTTTTTTCCTGCAATTTAGAGGATGGCCTCTCTTCCTCTTAGGTGACATGAGTGATTTTTTTTTCTCTAATCTGCTTTTTTTTTATTTTACGCACATGGTTGGATAAGAAAATTTGTACATGAAAAATTGGATAAGAGATGAGAGATACAACCTCGGTTTTTGCATTTTTACCCCTGGACCCTCCCCACACACTCAACCACACCTTTTATTATTCTTCACCCTTTCCGGCCTTTTTTTTCAAGAATTGCTCGGCGCACACAACCACTCAAAACTCAGAATTGCTCATCGCACACAACCACTCAAAACTCAGAATTGCTCACCGCACACAACCACCCAAAACTCAGAATTGATCAGCGCACATAACCACTCAAAACTCAGAATTGCTTACCGCACACAACCACTCAAAACTCAGAATTTCTCCCCGACACAACCATTTTTTCCAGTCCACGTGCACATGCACGGGTTTTTGATATGAATTGATATGATGAGAGTTTGTGAAAATTATAAATAGAGAACACTAAAATTTTGGAGAATTTAATTTTGGGAGTAGTCAATTTTTAGTATTAAATTTTCTTGATGGAACTTAATTTTGGGAGAGAACTAAAATTTTTGGGGGAACTAAATTTTGCGGGGAGCTAAAGATTTTCGTGAAACAAAATTCTCTCGGGAGCTAAATTTTGAGTGACTAATATTTTTAACTAAATAAAAATTATTTATGCTTTAATTATTGTTATTCGTTTAAAATTTGGGGATTTAAGAGTTTAACTAGGAAATATTTTAAATGAACCGTGCCCTTTGGGCACGTGTAATGACTAGTCATTTAATAAAAAGATACTTATCTTCCAGAAAATGCTGAAAACAGCCATGAGCTAAGAAAAATAGACAAAATGTCATTTGGAACCGGGACATCGGAATTTTCAACTTAAAAAATAAGAGAAAACAAAATTAGGCCAATTTTTTATCATTTAATCATACTATCCATATATTCCAAATAATTTAGAAAATAGGCCAGAGCTAAGAAAAATCCGCAAAAATGTCCAATGGAATCAAGAGATCGTCATCTTCAACAGAAAAATAAGATAAGCGAAACTTAGGTTATAGAAATCATATCATTAAATAAAAAGCTCCATATCATCCAAAAAATGTAGAAAATAGTCTCGAGCTCAGAAAAATCCACAAAAATGTCTGTTGGAACGATGATATCACCATCTTTAATAGAAAAATAAGAGAAGACAAACTTCAGGTAAGAAAATCATATCATTTACTATAAAGATACATGTCTTCCAGAAAATGTAGAAAATTGCACCGAACACAGAAAAAGCCACAAAAATATCTGTTGGAACCGGGAGATCGCACTCTTCAATTTAAAAATAAGACAAGACTAAAATTAGACCAAAAATCATATCATTTAATAAAACTATCCATGTCTACCAGAAAATTTAGAAATTAGCATGGAGCTCAGAAAATCCGCAAAAATGTCTGTTGGAACCAGAAGATCCCCATCAACTGACAACTAAGAAAAGACAAAATTAGGCCAAATAATATACCATTTAGTAAAAAGATCAACATCTTAAAGAAAATGTAGAAAAATTGATTCGAGCTCAGAAAAATCCGTCAGAATATCCGTTGGAACTGAGAAATCGACATATTCAACTGAAAAACCGGAGAAGACAAAATTAGGCCAAAAAATCATATCGTTTAATATAAAAATACTAGTCATTACCCGTGCCCAATGGGCACAGTTCATTTAAAATATTCCACAGTTAAAATCTTAAATCCCCAACGTTTAAACGAATAACAGTAATTAAAGCATAAATAATTTTTATTTAGTTAAAAATATTAGTCACTCAAAATTTAGCTCCCCAGAGAATTTTGTTTCCCCAAAAAATTTAGCTCCCCGCAAAATTTAGCTCCCCTAAAAATTTTAGTTCTCTCCTAAAATTTAGTTCCCTCAAGAAAATTTAGTTCAACACAAAAAATTGACTTCTCTCAAAATTTTAGTGTTCTCTATTTATAATTTTCACAAACTCTCATCATATCAATTCATAGCAAATAACCCATGCACAAGTGCACGTGGACTGGAAAAAAATGGTTGTGTGCGGTGAGAAATTCTGAGTTTTGTGTGGTTGTGTGCTGTGAGCAATTCTGAGTTTTGGGCGTTTGTGTGCAGTGAGCAATTCTGAATTTTGTGTGGTTGTGTGCGGTGAGCAATTCTGAGTTTTGAGCATGTGTGTGTGCTGAGCAATTCTTGAAAAATGGTCGAGAAGGGGGGAGAATAATAAAAAGTGTGATTGGGTGTGTTGGGAGGGTCCAAGGGCAAAAATGCAAAAATCGGGGTTGTATCTCTCATCTTTTATCCAATTTCTCTTGTACAAATTTTCTTATCCAACCATCTGCGCAAAATTAAAAAATCAGATTAGAGAAAAAATCACCAAAGTCGCCTGAGAGGAAGAGAGGCCATCCTTTAAATTGCAGGAAAAAACAACCCATGAATCTTGAGAGAGATCCATATTGCTGGCATGAGAGAGCAAAGAGAATATCACCTTGCAACCATAAATAATGAACGAAGGTGATGGCTTGACCCCGCTTTACAAAAGGTGCTAGCTCTACAGAATGATGTTTGAATGTTTCAATGATAGAGGGCAAATAGATAATGGGTTTCTGAATTTTGGAATGGGGGGGATATGAGCTGGCTTGAATTTTGAGGGATGTTTGAATTTTCCCCGCTCATAATACAAAGTTTCCTAGTTCCCCCCAAAACTTTCTCAAAACCACATCCCAAAACTTTATCCTAGTCATCAACCCATTGTCATAGTCAGTTTCGTGGTTGTGTGCGGTGAGCAATTCTAAGTTTTGAGTAGTTGTGTGCGCTGAGCAACTCCGATTTTTGAGTGGTTGTGTGTGCTGAGCAATTCCGATTTTTGAGTGGTTGTGTGCGCTGAGCAATTCCGATTTTTGAGTGGTTGTGCGCGCTGAGCAATTCTGAGTATTGAGTGGTTGTGTACGGTGAGCAATTCTGGCACTAATCTTATCCAATTTCTCTTGTCCAAATTCTTTTATCCAATTTCTCTTGTCCAAATTCTCTTATCCAATTTCTCTTGATAACATCCCTCAGGTTGGGTTCTAGCGAATGTAAAGGATCAAAATGAGATCACAAAAGGGAGGCGAGCTTTTTGTGGGAACAAGGCTGAGCTATTCCCCCAATTTTTTGTTGTGAATCAGTTGATGTGATATCCCCCCCCCCCAATTTTCAGTTTTGAACCTGTGAAGGTTGAGCTTCCCCCCCCCCCCCCCATTTTTAGTTTCACCATTCAAATTTCAAGTTTTCAAATCATAGGCTGAGATATTCCCATCCTAGTGATTAAGCGCTTATCCAAGTCATAACCCCTTGTCCTCGTCAGCTTGTCCTACTGGGACAAAATTCAAAACATGCTCTCTTTTATAGAATAGATATCATCTTTGGCCTAATTTTGTCTTCTCTTATTTTTTTTGAAGTTGAAGATGGCGATCTAACTATTCCAACTGACATTTTATCGATTTTTCTGAGATTGGTGCTTTTTCTGCATTTTCTGGAAGGTACGGATCATCTTATAAAATGATATGACTTTTTGGTTTAATTTTGTCTTCTCTTATTTTTTTCCGTTGAAGATAGCGATCTCTCGGTTCCAACAGACATTTTGAGGATTTTTATGAGATCCGGGCCATTTTCTACATTTTCTATAAGATATCGATCTTTATGTTAAATGATATGATTTTTTATAGCATAATTTTGTCTTCTCTTATTTTTTAAAGTATAACCTGGCGATCTCCCGGTTCCAACAGACAATTTTGTGAATTTTTTTGAGCTTGGTGATGTTTTCTACATTTTATGGAAGATATGGGTTTATATATTAAATGACATGATTTTTAGGTTCTAATTTTGTCTTCTCTTATTTTTCTATTGGAGATGGTGATCTCTCGGTTCCAACGGAAATTTTTTGGACCAATCTCAAAAAATGATTTAGAAAAATCATTTCAGTTGAAGATGGCAATATCCCAGTTATAACAGACATTTTTATAGATGAAGATGGCGATTTCTCGGTTCCAACGGATATTTTTTGGCCTAATTTTGTCTCTCTGATATCATTTAATAAAACGATCCATATATTCCATAAAATGTGAAAAATAGCCTGGAGCTCAGAAATATCTGCAAAAATATCCGTTGGAACCGGGAGATCGTCAACTTCTACTGGAAAATAACAGAAGACAAAATTTGGGCAAAAATCACATCATTTAATAAAACGATCCATATCTTTAAGAAAATGTGGAAAATAGCCCCGAGCTCAGAAAAATCCACAAAAATGTCTGTTGGGACCGAGAGAATGCCATCTTAATCTGAAATATAAGAGAAGACAAAATTTGGTCAACAAATCATATTATTCATTATAAAGATCGCCATCTTCAACAGGAAAATATGAGAAGACAAACTTAGGTTTTAAAATCATAACATTTTATTAAAAAATTCATATCTTCAATAAAGTGTAGAAAATAACCCGTAGCTCAGAAAAATCCGCAAAAATATCAGTTGGAACCGAGAGATCATCACCTGAAACTTAAAAATAATACACTACAAACTTAGGCTATAAAAATCATATCCTTTAATAAAAGGTCCATATCTTCCAAAAAATAAAGAAAATAGCATAGAGCTCAGAAAATCCGCTATAATGTCCGTTAGAACCGGGAGATCGCTATATTTAACTGAAAAATAAGAGAAGACAAAATGAGACAATAAAAATCTTATCATTTATTATAAAGATTCTTATTTTCCATAAAATGTAGAAAACATCCCTGAGCTCAGGAAAATCCTCAAAAATATCCGTCGAAATCCGGTGCACAAAAAATATTTAATGAGAAACAGAGAAGACAAAATTGGCCAAAATATCATATCATTTAATAAAACGACAGATATCTTCCAAATAATACAGAAAATAGCCCAGAGCTCTAAAAAATCATCATAAATATCCGTGGGAACCGGGAGATCGCCATAATCAACGAAAAATATAAGTGGACAAAAATGTACAAAAAAATCATAGCATTTAATAAAACGATTGTTTTCTTCCAGAAAATACCGAAAATATCCCACAGGTCAGAAAAGGTAGCAAAAATTTCTGTTGGAAACTGGACACATGCTTCTTCAAGTGTAAATAAGAGAAGGCAATGTAGGCTATAAAATCATATCATTTATTTAAAAGATCCATATCTACAATAAAATGTAGAAATATCATCGAGTTCAGAAAAATCTGCAAAAATTTCCGTTCGAACCAGGATATTGCCATTATTAATTGAAAAATAAGAGAAGACAAAATTAGGCTAGAAATTAGGTTAGAAAACATTTCATATCTTCTAGAAAATGTGGAAAATAGCCCGAAGATCAGAAAAATCTACAGAAATTTCCTTTGGGACCAAGAGAATGCCATCTTGAACTAAAATATAAGAGACTACAAAATTACGCCAAAAAATCATATCATTCAATATGAAGATGCCATCTTCAACTGAAAAATAAGAGAAAACGAATTTAGGTTATAAAACTCATATCATTTAATAGAAAGATTCATATTTTCCATAAAATGTAGAAAATAGCCCGAAGCTTAGAAAAATCCGCAAAAATGTCGGTTGGAACCGGGAGATCATCATCTTCAACTTAAAAATAAAAGAAGACAAATGTATGTTATCAAAAAGATTCACATCTTCCATAAAGTAAAGAAAATAGAACCGTGTTCAGAAAATCCGAAAAAATGTTCGTTAGAACTGTGGATCGCCATGTTGCTCTGAAAAATAAGAGATGACAAAATTTGTCAATAAAAATCTTATCATTTAATATAAAGATGCATATTTTCCATAAAATGTAGAAATATCCCCGAGCTCAAAAAAATCCGCAAAAATATCCGTCAGAACCGAGAGACATCCAAATTTAACGAAAATAGAGAAGACAAAATTAGGCCAAAAATCATATCATGTAATAAAACTATCGATAGCTTCAAGATAATACATAAAATAGGCCATAACACAGAAAAATCAACAAAAATATCCGTTGGTTCCGGGAGATCTCCATCATCAACGAAAAAAATAAGAGAAGAGAAAATTAGCCCAAAAAGTATAATATTTAATAAAACGATCGATATCTTCTAGAAAATACATAAAATATCCCCGAGTTTCGAAAAATACGCAAAAATGTCCATTGGAACCGGGAGACTGCCATCTTCAAGTGAAAAAAAGAGAAGATAAATGTAGGCTACAAAAATCATATCATTTAGTAAAAATATCCATATCGACAATAAAATGCAGAAAATAACGTCGAGGTCTGAAAAATCCGCAAAAATTTTCGTTGGAACCGGGAGTTTGCCATCTTCAATTGAAAAATAAGAGAAGACTAAATTATGATAGAAAAATCATATCACTTAATAAATAGATATATATCTTATAGAAAATGTAGAAACTAGTCCCAAACTGAGAAATATGGGCAAAAATGTCCGTTAGAACCGGGATATTGCCATCTCAACTGAAAAATAAGAGAATTTTTTCCTAATCCCGGTTACAATGGAAATTTTTATAGATGAAGATGTCGATTTCCCGGTTTCGAATATTGTCTTCTCTTATATTTCAATTAAAGATGGCGATTTCCCGATTCCAACGGACATATTTTGGCCTAATTTTGTCTCTCTGATATCATTTAATAAAACGATCCATATATTCCAGAAAATGTGAAAATTAGCTCAGAGCTAGGAAATATCCGAAAAATGTCTGTTGGAACCGAAAGATTGCCAACTTCTACTGGAAAATATGAGAAGACAAAATTAAGCCAAAACCATATCATTTAATAAAACGATCCATATCTTCTAGAAAATGTGGAAAATAGCTCGGAGCTCAGAAAAATCGGCAAAAATATTTGTTAGGACCAAGGGAATTCCATCTTCAGCTGAAATATAAAAGAAGACAAAATTAGAGCAAAACATCATATCATTCAATGTAAAGATCGCCATATTCAACTGGAAAATAAGCGAAGTCAAACTTAGGTTATAAAAATCATATCATTTTATAAAAGATCCATTTCTTCCATAAAATGTGGAAAACAGCCATGAGCTCTGAAAAATCTGCAAAAAAGTCCGTTGGAACTGGAGATCTTCATCTCAACTAAAAAATAATAGAAGACAAACTTAAGATATAAAAATCATATCATTTAATAAAAAGGTCCATATCTTCCATAAAATAAAGAAAATAGCACATTGCTCAAAAAATCCGCAAAAATGTCCATTAGAATCGGGAGATCGCTATATTCAACTAAAAATAAGAGAAGAAGAAATTTGGCAGTAAAATCAAATCATTTAATATAAAGATTCTTATTTTTCATAAAATGTAGAAAATATCATCGAACACAGAAAAATCTGCAGAAAAATCCGTCAGAACCGAGAGAGCGCAAAAAGTATAACGAAAATAGAGAAGACAAAATTAGGCCAAAATATCATATCTTTTAATAAAACGACCAATATCTTCCAGATAATACAGAAAATAGCTACGTGTTCAGAAAAATCCTCAAAATATCTGTGGGAACCGGGCGATCGCCATCATCAACGAAAAAAATCTAAGAGGACAAAATAAACAAAAAAATCATAACATTTAATAAAACGATCATTATCTTCGAAAAATTGGAAAATAGGCCGGAGCTCAGAAAAATCCGCAAAAATGTCTGTTGGAACCAGGAGATCGCAATCTTCAACTGAAAAAAATAAGATGAGACAAAATTAGGCCAACATATCATATCATTTAAGAAAACGATCCATATCTTCCAAACATTTGGAAAATTTCCATCGTCAACTGGAAAATAAGATAAGACAAATTTCGGCTAGGTATAAAAGAGCACCAAGCTCAGAAAATGATATATAAAAATCTTTTCAGTTGAAGATGGCGATATCCTGGTTACAATAGACATTTTTATAGATGAAGATGGAGATTTCCCATTTCTGAATTTTGTCTTCTCTTATATTTAAGTTGAAGATGACGATTTACTAGTTCCATCGGACATTTATTGGCCTAATTTTTTCTTCTCTGATAGCATTTAATAAAACGATCCATATATTCCAGAAAATATGGAAAATATTCGGGAGCTCAGAAATATCCAAAAATGTCTGTTGGATCCGAGAGATTGCCAACTTCAACTGGAAATTAACAGAAGGCAAAATTAGGTTAAAAATTATAGCATTAATAAACGTTCCACATCTTCCAAAAAATGTGAAAAATAGTACGGAGCTCAGAAAAATCTGCAAAAATTTCCTTTGGGACCGAGAGAAAGCCATCTTCAACTGAAATATAAGAGAAGACAAAATTAAGCCAAGTAATCATATCATTCAATATAAGGATCGCCATCTTCAACTAGAAAATAAGAGAAAACAAATTTAGGTTATAAAAATCATATCATTTAATAAAAAGATCCATATCTTCCATAAAATGTAGAAGGCCTGGAGCTCAGAAAAATCCACAAAAATGTCCGTTAGAACCAGGAGATCGTCATTTTCAACTTAAAGATAATAGAATACAAACTTAAGCTATCAAAATCATATCATTTAATAAAAATATCCATAACTTCCATATAGTAAAGAAAATAGCACCAAGCTCAGAAAAATCCGAAAAAATGTCCATCGGAACTATAATATCGCCATGTTCAACTAAAAAATAAGAGAAGACAAAATTTTGCAATAAAAATTACATCATTTAATATAAATATTCTTGTTTTCCATAAAATGTAGAAAATATCTCCGAGCTTAGAAAAATCCACAAAAATATCTGTTAGAACCGAGAGATCACCAAATTTAACGAAAAAGAGAAGACAAAATTGGGCCAAAAATCATTTCATATAATAAAACGATCGATATATTCCAGAAAATACCGAAAATAGGCCATAGCACAGAAAAATATGCAAAAAATATCTGTTAGTTCCAGGAGATCGCCATCATCAACGAAAAAAATAAGAGAAGAAATAATTAGGCCAAAAAGCATAACATTTAATAAAACGATCGATATCTTCCAGAAAATACAAAAAATTGCACCGAGTTTAGAAAAATCCGCAAAAATGTTCGTTGGAACTGGGAGACTGCCAGTTAAAAATAAGAGAATATAAACATATGCTATAAAATTCATATAAATTCATATCAATTAATAAAAAGATCGAAAATAAAGAATAGAAAATAGAGATGAGTTCTGAAAAATCTGTAAAAATTTCCGTTGGAACCAGGAGATCGCTATCTTCGATTGAAAAATAAGAGAAGACAATTAGGATTGAAAAATCATATCATTTAATAAAAAGATCTATATCTTACAGAAAAATTAGAAACTAGTCCCGAGCTAAGAAATATCCGCAAAAATGTCCGGTGTAACCGGGATATTGCCATCTTCAACTGAAAATTAAGAGAAGACAAAATTAGCCTCAAAAATCATATAATGGAATACGAAGATGCATATCTTCAAGAAAATGTAGAAAATAGCCACGAGCTCAGAAAAATCTGAAAAAATGTCCATTGGAACCGGGAGATCGCCATATTCAACTGGAAATTAAGAGATGACAAAATTATGCAAAAATATCATTTTATTTAATAAAATGTTCCATGTCTTCCAAAAAATATCGAAAATAGGCCAGAGCTCAGAAAATCCGCAAAAATTTCCATTGGAACCGAGAGATCGACATCTTCAACTAGAAATATGGGAAGAAAAATTTAGGCTAGAAAAATCATGTCATTTAATAAAAAGATCCATATCTTTCATAAAATGTAGCAAAAGCACTAAGCTTATAAAATCATTACTAAAAATCTTTTCAGTTGAAGATGGCGATATCACTGTTACAATGGACATTTTTATAGATGAAGATGGTGATTTCCTATTTCCAAATTTTTTCTTCTCTTATATTTGAGTTGAAGATGGCGATTTTCCGGTTCCAATAAACATTTTTTGGCCTAATTTTGTTTCTCCGATATCATTTAATAAAACGATCCATATCTTCCAGAAAATGTGGAAAACCCCCAGAGCTCAGAAATATCTGCACAAATGTCTGTTGGAACCGGGAGATCGCAACCTTCAACAAGAAAATAAGAGAACAAAATTAGGCCAAAAATCATATCATTTAATAAAACAGACCATATCTCTCAAAAAATGTGGAAAATAGCCCGGAGCTCAGAAAAATCTGCAAAAATGTCATTTGGGACAGAGAGAATGTCTTCTTCAACTAAAATATAAGAGAAGACAAAATTAGTCCAAAAAATCATATCATTCAATATAGAGATCACCATCTTCAATTGGGAAAAAAGGGAAGACGACAAACTTCGGTTATAAAAACATATAATTTAATAAAATGATCCATATCTTCCATAAAATATAGAAAATAGCCCCAAGCTAAGGAAAATCCTCAAAAATGTAAGTTGGAACACTGGGAGAACGCATCTTCAACTTAAAAATAATAGAAGACAAACTTAAGCTATAAAAATCATATCATTCAATAAAAAGATCCATATCTTCCATAAAATAAAGAAAATAGCACCGAGCTCAAAAAATCCAAAAAAAATTCAGTTAGAACCCGGAGATCGCTATATTCAACTGAAAAATAAAAGTAGACAAAATTTGGCAATAAAAATCATTTCATTTAATATAAAGATTCTTATTTTCCATTAAATGTAGAAAATATCCCCGAGCTCAGAAAAATCTACAAAAATATCTGTCAGAACTGGGAGATCGCTAAATTTAACAAAAAAAGAAAACAAAATTCTGCCAAAAATCATATCATTTAATAAAACGATCGATATCTTCCAGATATTATGGAAAATAGCCGAGAGCTCAGAAATATCCGTAAATATATCTGATGGAACTGAGAGACCGCTAAATTTAACAATAAAAGAGAAAACAAAATAATAGAGTTCGGACAAAAAATTCGACCAAAAAATCGGCCAAAAAATCATATCATTTAATAAAACGTTCGATATCTTCCAGATAATAGAGTAAATAGCACATAGCTCAAAAAAATCAGCAAAAAAATCCGTTGGAACCGGGAGATTGCGATCATCAACAAAAAATCATATGAGAAGATAAATTTTGGGAAAAATCATAGCATTTAATAAAACGACCAATATGTTTCAGAAAATACAGAAAATAGCCCCGAGGTCAGAAATACTCGCAAAAATGTCCGTTGGAACCGGAAGACCGCCATTTTCAAGTGAAAAATAGAGAAGACAAAATTAGGCTAGAAAAATCACATCATTTAATAAAAAGATCCATATTTTCTAGAAAATATAGAAAATAGCCCCAAGCTCGGAAAAATCTGCAAAAATGTCCGTTGGAACCGAAAGATCTCCATATTCAACTAAAAAACAAGAGTAAACAAAATTAAGCCAAAATATGGATCTTTCTGAACAAAAAAGATGGATATTGTTATAAGGATATTCAACCAAATTAAGCCAAAATTAAGAAAAAATTACTGGAATATTCAACCGAATTACAGGGATCTTTCTGAGAAAAATATGGATCTTTTTCAGACAAAATTAAGACAAAATTAAGCCAAAAATATGGATATTCAACCGAAAGATCGCCATATTTAATTAAAAGATACATATCTTCCACAAAAAGTAGAAATAGTCCTGAGATCAGAAAAATCCGCAAAATGACCATTGTTACATGGAGATCACCAGTTTCAACTGAAAAATAAGAGAAACCAAAATTAGGCTATAAAAATAATTTATTTCAATACAAAAGATCCAAATCTTCCAGAAAATGCAGAAAATAGTCCTGAGCCCAGGAAAAATACGCAAAAATGTCTGTTGGAACCGGAGATCGCCATCTTCGGTTAAAAATAAGAGAATAGAAAATTAGGCCAAAATGATATCATTTAATAAAAAGATCAATATCTTTCAGAAAATTTAGGAAAAAGCTCCGAGCTCATAAAAATCACCAAAAATATCCGTTGGAACCGGGAGATCGCCATCTTCAGCTGAAAAATAAGAGAAGAGAAACTTAGGTTATAAAAATCATCAGTTAATAAGACATCCATCTCTTCCAGAAAATGTAAACAATAATCCCGAGCTCAGAAAAATCTGCAACAATATTCGATGGAACCGGGAGATTGCCATCTACAACTTAAAAACAAGAGAAGACAAAATTAGGATTTAAAAATCATATCATTAAATATAAAGATTCATATCTTACAGAAAATGTAAAATTTACTGTCGGGCTCAAAAAATATGCAAAAATGTCCGTTGGAACCGAGAGATCGTCTTCTTCAACTGAAAAAGGGAAATGCAAAATTAGGTCAAAAAATCGTATCATTTAATAAAACCATCCATATTTTCTAGAAAAAAGAAGTCCGCAAAATGTCTGTTGGAACCGGGAGATCGTCATATTCAACTAAAAAATAAAAGAAGATAAAATTCGGCTATAAAAATCATATCATTTAATTTAAAGATCCATATTTTACAGAAAATGTAGAAAATAGGCCCGAGGTTAAAAAATCCGCAAAAATGTTCGTTGGAACCGGGAGATCGCCTTCTTCAACCGAAAAAAGAAGAGAAGACAAAATTAGGCCCAAAAATCATATCATTTAATAAAAATATAAAACTTTCTGAAAATATCGAAATTAGACTCGAGCGCAGAAATATCCTCAAATAAGTCTGTTGGAACCGGGTGATCACCACCCTTAAATGAAAAATAAGTGATGACAAAATTAGGTTATAAATATAATATCATTTATAATGATCAATATCTTACAGAAAATGTTGAAAACAACTTGTTTCTCAAAAAATCCGCAAAAATGTCTGTTGGAACCAAGAGGTCGCCATCTTCAAAGAAAAAAATAAGAGAAGACGAATTTAGGCCAAAAATTCATATTAAACAATCCATATCTTATAAAAAATGAATAAAATAGCCCCAAGCTCATAAAAATTCGCAATTTGAATCGGGAGACACCATCTTCAACTGAAAAATAATAGACGACAAAATTAGACAATAAAAATCGTTTCATTTAATAAAAAGATCCATATCTTTCATAAAATTTAGAAAATAGCCCCGAGCTTAGAAAAATCCAAAAAATGTCCGTTGGAACTGAATGATTGACATCTTCAAAAGAAAAATAAGAGAAGACAAAATAAGAACAAAAAATCATTTCATATAATATATAGACACATATCTTTCATAAAATGTAGAAAATAGCACTAAGCTCAAAAATTCCGCAAAAATGTCCGTTGGAACCGGCA
Organism: Scilla litardierei; assembly: GCA_030789695.1. Taxonomy (NCBI): domain Eukaryota; kingdom Viridiplantae; phylum Streptophyta; class Magnoliopsida; order Asparagales; family Asparagaceae; genus Scilla; species Scilla litardierei. Next base: position 117,511,706 of record CM061133.1, on the reverse strand, counting down.
GATCGCCATTTCAACTGAAAAAATAAGTGGACAAAATTATGCTATAAAATCATATTATTTAATATTAAAATCCATATCTTATAGAAAATATAGAAAATAGACCAGAGCTTATAAAAATCTGCAACCTGCAGTTGGAACCGGGAGATCGCTGAAAAAATAATAGAAGACAAAATTTAACGAAAAAATGTATCATTAAATAAACGATCCATATCTTCCTAAAAATGCAGAAAATAGCCCCGATCTGAGAAAAATCGGCAAAATTAAGTTGGAACAGTGAGATCGTCATCTTCAAAATTAAAAATAAGAGAAGACAAAATTAGGCCAAAGATAATATCATTTAATAAAAAGATCCGTATCTTCTAGAAAATGCAAAAAATAGCCATGAGCTTAGAAAAATCGGTAAAATGTCAGTTGGAACCGAGAGAACGGAACTTTCAATGCAAAAAATAAGAGAAAATTAAATTAGGCCAAAAAATCATATCATTTAATAAAACTATTCATATCTTCCAGATAATTTAGAAAATAGGCCGTAGCTCAGAAAAATCTGAAAAAATGTCCGATGGAACCGGTAGATCGTCATATTCAACTGAAAAAATAAGCTAAGCGAAACATAGGTTATAAAAATCATATCATTTAATAAAAATCTCCATATCGTTCAAAAAATATAGAAAATAGCCTTGAGCTTAACAAATCAGCAAAAATGTCTGTCGGAACGGGGAGATCGCCATCTTCAATAGAAAAAATAAGAGAAGACAAAATTAGGGTATGAAAATCATATCATTTAATAAAAAGATACTTGTCTACTAGAAAATGTAGAAAATAACACCAAACTCAGAAAAATCTGCAAAAATATCCGTTGAAACCGGGAGATTGCGCTCTTCAACATAAAAATATGAGAAGACAAAATTAGGCCAAAAAGTTGTATCATTGAATAAAACGATCCATATCTTCTAGAAAATTTTAAACATAGCCCGAAGCTCAGAAAATCCGCAAAAATATCTGTAGGAACCGGGAGATCGCCATTAATAGAAAGCTAAGAAAAGACAAAATTAGGGCAAAAATCATATCATTTAATAAAAAGATCCATATCTTCAAAAAAATAGAAAAATTTCTCCGAGATCAGAAAAATCAGCAAAAATGTCTGTTGAAACTGGAAAATCGACATATTCAACTGAAAATATGATAAGACAAAATTAGGCCGAAAAATCATATTGTTTAATAAAAATAAACATATATTCCAGAATATGAAAAGCCCCAAAACTTAGAAAAAACCTCAAAAATGTCTGTTGGAACTTGGAGATTACCATCTTCAATTGGAAAATAAGAGAAGACAAAATTAGGCAAAAATATCATTTCATTTAATAAAACAAACCAAATCTTCCATAAATGTGGAAAATAGGCTGGAGCTCAGAAAAATCCGCAAAAAAGTCCGTTGGAACCGGGTGATTGCCCTCTACAACTGGAATGTAAGATAAGACAAAATTAGGCCAAAAATCATATCATTTAATAAAAGATCATCTTCATCAACAGGAAAATAAGATAAGACAAATTTAGGCTAGAAAAATCATATCAATTAATAAAAAGATCCATATCTTTTATAACATGTAGAATAAAATACTAATCTCAGAAAATGATATATAACAATCTTTTCAGTTGAAGATGGCGATATCCCGATAACAACAGACATTATATATGAAGATTGCGATTTCCCAGTTCCAAATTTTGTCTTCCCTTATATTTTAGTTGAAGATGGCAATTTTTCGGTTCCAATGGACATTTCTTGGCCTAATTTTGTCTTCTCTGATATCATTTAATAAAACGATCCATTTGTTTCAGAAAATGTGAAAAATAGCCCTGAGCTCAGAAATATCCGCAAAAATGTCCGTTGGAACCGGGAGATCGCCAAATTCTATAGGAAAATAAAAGAAGACAAAATTAGGCCAAAAATCATATCATTTAATAAAACGATCAATATCTTCCAGAAAATATGGAAATTAGCCCAGAGCTTAGAAAAATTCGCAAAAATGTCTGTTGGGACCGAGAGAATGCCATCTTAAATATAAGAGGAGACAAAATTAGCCCAAAAAATCATATCATTCAATATAAAGATCGACATCTTCAACTGGAAAATAAGAGAAAACAAACTTAGATTATAAGAATCATATCATTTAATAAAAATATTCATATCTTTCATAAAATGTAGAAATAGCTCAGAGCTCAGAAAAATCCGTAAAATTGTCTGTTGGAACCGAGAGATCGCCATTTTCAACTAAAAATAATAGAAGACAAACTTAAGCTATAAAAAGCATATCATTTAATAAAAACATACATATCTTCCATAAAATAAAGAAATTAGTACAAAGCTCAGAAAATTCGCAAAAATGTCAGTAAGAACCGGGAGATCACTATGTTCAACTGATAAATGAAAAAGACAAAATTAGGCAAAAGAAATCATATCATTTAATATAAAGAGTCTTATTTTCCATAAAATGTAGAAAATATTCCCGGGCTCAGAAAAATCCGCAAAAATATTCGTCAGAACCGAGAGATCGCCAAATTTAAGGAAAAAATGAGAATACAAAATTAGGCCAAAAAATCATTTCATTTAATAAAACGATCGATATCTTCCAGATACATAAAATAGCCCATATGACAGAAAAATCTGTAAAATTATTCTTTGGTTTCAATAGATCGCCATCATCAATGAAAAAATAAGAGAAGATAAAATTAGGCCAAAAAATCATAACATTTAATAAAACGATTAATATCTTCCAGAAAAAACAGAACATAGCCTCAAATTCAGAAAAATCCACAAAAATATCCGTTGGAACCAGGAAACCGACATTTTCACGTAAAAAACAAGAGAAGACAAACGTAGGCTATAAAAATCATATCATTTAATAAAAAGATCAATATCTACAATGAAACATAGAAAATAGCCTTACATTCAGAAAAATATGCAAAAAATTTTGTTTGAACCGGGAGATCGCCATCATCACTTGAAAATAAGAGACGACAATATTAGGCTAGAAAAATTATATCATTTAATAAAAAGATCCATATCTTACAGAAAATGTATAAAATAGGACCGAGCTCAGAAATATCGGCCAAAATGTATGTTGGAATCGGGATATCGCCATCTTCAACTTAAAAATAAGAGAATAGGCTACGAAAATCATATAATATAATAAAATATCCATATCTTCCAGAAAATATAGAAATTAATCCCGAGCTCAGAAAAATCCGCAAAATTTCCCGTTAGAACCAGACGATCGCCATGTTCAACTGGAATATAAGAGAAGATAAAATTAGGCCAAAAATCATATCATTTAATTAAAAGATCCATATGTTTTATAAAATGTAAAAAAGAGCACCAAGCTCAGAAAACGATAAATAAAAATCTTTTCAATTGAAGATGGCGATATCCTGGTTACAACGGACATTTTTATAGATAAAGATGGTGATTTCTTGGTTCTGAATTTTGTCTTCTCATATATTTCAGTTGAAGGTGGCGATTTCCCGATCCCAACAGACTTTTTTTGGCCAAATTTTGTCTTCTCTGATGTCATTTAATAAAACAATCTATATATTCCAGAAAATAGGGAAAATATCTCGAAGCTCAGAAATATCCGCAAAAATGTCCGTTGGAACCGGGAGATCGCCAACTTCAACTGGAAATTAAGAGAAGATAAAATTCGGCCAAAAAATCATATCATTTAATAAAATGTTCCATATCTTCGAGAAAATGTGGAAAATAGTCCGAAGCTCAGAAAAATCTGTAAAAATTTCCTTTGGGACCGAGAGAATGTCATCTTCAATAAAATATAAGAGAAGACAAAATTAGGCCAAAAAATCAGTTCATTCAATATAAAGATCGCCATCTTCAATTGGAAAATAAGAGAAGACAAACATTGGTTATAAAAAACATATCATTTAATAAAAAGATCCATATCTTTCATAAAATGTAGAAAATAACCCTTAGCTCGGAGAAATTCGGAAAAATGTAAGTTGGAACACCAGGAGATCGCTTCTTCAACTAAAAAAATAGAAGATAAGCTATCAAAATCTTATCATTTACACTATTGGAAACTAAGCATTAGCCACAGACAAATCGGTGGCTAATACTACGAATTCTGTGGCTAAAACACATTAGCCACGGATTTTCAGAAATTCCGTGGCTAATAGTCCGTGGCAAAAAAATGGTGTCATAAAAGAGAAAATTTCAATCGCTGATGGAAGAATTTCTGTGGCTAATTAGCATTAGCCACGGACTAATAGCCACGGAATTCCGTGGCTATTAGTCCCGTGGCTAATGCTAATTAGCCACGACAATCCGTGGCTGATAAAAACTGTTTGCCACGGAAGAACTGTGGCTATTATATGTAATTTCGTGATTGGTTTTCCGTGGCTAATGAGAATTAGCCACGGACAACCTGGCTAAAAAAACCTTTTGCCACGGAAGAACTGTGGCTATTATACGTCCGCCACGGAAATGATTTCCTTGGCATATCACTATTAACTATGGAATATCTGTTGCGAAAAAAATAATTTTCCACCGCCGTATGTGGCTAAAATAATCTTACCACAGAGTTTATGACTGTGGCTAATACGTATTAGCCACGAAATGTCGGTGGCCACTATTGTATTAGCCAGGGAATATCTGTGGCTATTTGGAATTAGTCACGGATAATTCATACAGAAAATCGTAGCTACTAAGTATTAGCCACGAAATTTCCGTGGTTAATATGTTTTTCGATTTTTTTTAAAAATAAAAAAATCTTAAATATTCACTGTACAATCAAAATTTATGAAACCAAGAAACATCTCTATACAATCAAAATTCCCAAATAACATCATCATCATCACATTCCAAGAAAATGTTTCCAAACATATAACATTAATCACATAACACCAAGTTTCTAAAAAGTTTCCACACACATAACATTAATCACATAACACCAAGTTTCTAAAAAGTTTCCACATAACACATCACCTTCACTCCCCCAATCTCAAAAACAAGTAAACTCTCACTCACTGCAGATCTCCACCCTCCGAGCCTCCACCCTGTTCTCCACCCTGTGTATGCAATTCCTGAAACAAAAATTGTATATGGGCAATGCCCATATTCAGTATCAATGATGCATATTGAAAATAGGCATATTGATAAATCAGATACAACTAAAATTAACAGTTAGATGTACGCTAACTAATGAGCAGGTATGAGTTTCGAGGTATTATGCTAGTTAGATCATGGGGATTCCTCTAGAAATTTACAAAGCATAGAGTGAGGCCAACTCCGTATTCGACCATTGGTAGCTTAATTTTATTGCCAAAAATCTTGTCACCACTGGAGAGTAGTAGAGTAACTTAACTTTATTGCCATAAATCTAGTCAACCCTGGAGAGGAAATTCGAAGCATTCCACAGAAGCGAAGCAAAACAAAAAAACACGCGAAATAAGTGCACATTTTTATCAAGATGAAAGCTACATTGTTCAATATTAAGAATAACAACAATAATACAATGCGGGAATAGAACAACAAAAGCTACATGTGAACAATGCTGGAATCAGATAGAGAGCAGGAAAAAACAAAGACTCGAAAGCTCAAAAGACCACCCAAGAAAAGCTCTTACTAGCAAAAGCTCGAAGATTCGTGTCTCATGTTTTCTAACAAGAAACAAGAAAAGAAAATGCATGGACTGCCTACATGCTAATTATAAAGGGACATCATCTCTTGGACTCTTAGAACTGCAACCATGTTTAGGTGGTGTTGCTCTTGGAATTTGAGCAAAGAGGCCCGAGTCTTTTCTTCTCAATTTTGACATTGACATTGATTTTATTTAATCAAGGTTAAGATACATCTTAACAAAAGGCAAAGATTTTAATGAAGTATGTCACACTTCATCATGCCCAGATTCCACAAAAGCTTACGATGATACTGAGGAGGGTGAGCATGTTTGCACTTAGAAAGAAGGTCAATGATATCATATGCCAAGACATCAGCTTCTCATCGCTGCTCTCTCGGCAAATGGGTATCAATCTAACCAACCCAGTAGAGATCAAAGAAGTAGCACATGTTTATGCAAATGCAAATGCAGGTGAAATAAAGTTTTCTTTTTGTTTTCTTTTGTTTCTAATCTATGCATATGTTATTTGCAAAGTGTCGACAATGACCTTGCTTTCAAAATATACATTAAAGCACGGGCTACTCCAAAAGTTGTTGTTGCTTTTGCTAAAAGAAGGGAGGTTGACAAGATTCTTATATACTCAAAACAGTGGATGGACATAGCTAGTAAATTTAAAGATGTGTCTTAATATATTTGTTATGGAAACATTGAATCTGAACACTCATGGTGGATTATTCCATTATTTGATACATGCCAGACTATCTTTTCCTTCTCCTAACCATTTTGAGATCCGACCCTCAGGTATTTTACTTTCATTGTTTTCTTTGCTTTTGAAACGTGTGCTATGAACACATAATACAGAGAAAAGTTTACAAACCTTACTAATTCCTAATATATTGAAAAGACTAATGCAAATTGCATATATTGTAGTAGATTTCAAGGCTAATGTAAAAGCAGGTGAAATAAAACAGATAACTTATAGAAAATTGTAGACTTTAATTCACTTTTATGCCTAAAATGTACACATATTAAAATGATGACTAGGTATTAAAAATTAATTATTTTAAATTAGGAACGTGATTATTTAGTGTGAGTTCATTGAGTGACAACATTCCTTAAGAGTTAAAATTGAGAATTGTGGTTCATAAATTTGGGATCGATTCTCAAGTTGAATTCAGAAATGGGTATTCAGCGTAATCACACATACACTAACCATAATCCTAATTAAATACCATTAAAGTCACATAATTCAATAATTGATAGAAATTCTTACCAGATCATTACGGAGCCGATGATATTTCTCCTGCATCTCTTGAGGCATGCAAGCGAGCAATAACTGGTACTGCTGGTCATACTGCACCATCCTCTCTGCCATATTGGTCATCGTGGCAGTGACCTCCTGCATGCCTGCTGGTGGATCGGTGGGCTCTGGTCGTCGGGTACTCTCATGACCTGCAGAGGACGAACTGGTCGACTGTCCGTAGTCTTTGGGCTTTGAACCTCTAAATCGATACTGGTTCTTTCTCGTCCCTCCAAGCACCCCAGTAATGAGGGCATCCTCCTCCTCCCTGGTGAGTGGTCCAGAGCAATTGGAGCATGCCTTAGAGTGTGACCTGAGGTCTACTGTAGCCTGATGCAGAAGAGCCTGAAATAAATACAACCAAAATTATAATTATACTTAATATGAACAATATAATTAAACATAACTTATTACTTACTAGCAACTTCTTATTCTTCTTCATCTTATTTTTATCAGTATACTTGGGGTGAGCATGTGTAAGAGCGCGCTCCACCAACGACTCCACTCTTGGCTTGCCCTAAAAACAAATAGATTGATACTAAGACAAATTTTAGACACATATTCCATTATAACATAATATATGCTCAAATTTAAAATTGAACATATAACATGTTGCACCAAATCGTGGGCATGTCTGGTGTAGCTCTTGAAGCCGATATGATGCTCATACTCTCGTGGCTTTTCGCGGGTTGCCTTGGCGATATCCACAATCCTCTATTAAAAAACATGTCAGGCAAATGGATATATAAGACATAATAAAAGGGACCAAAATTGAACCATATTTTTCCTTCATCCGACTCCCAATACTCACAAGATCCGAAAAATTAGAGGGGATCTGCTCGGGGGTCCATATGCCACCAACGCTGCAAGTCTTCTGTGTAACTTGACCAGATCCTATCCTTCAGGTCATTACGCCACTGGACCAACGCATATCGTACCTTAACAAAGCAGAACTTCCATGCGTCTGGGTTTCCATCCAACATGTAATGCCTCTGCAAAAAAACACATACAAATTATATACATAATGAAAGTAATAAATTAAAATCAACATAATTACGTTGATCCGGCTCCAACATACGCCCAAATCTTCAAATCTTTGCTCAGTCCAATTGCGGCAAATGATGAATATATCGGCCCTTCTAGCCAATGTACCCAAAAACCTCGTAAACTTGCCCCCCCCCCCACTTTTTAATGGGGGCACCGTGGCTCCACTGTATGATAACTCATTGCCCTTTTGGTGGAATCAAGAGCGAGGGCTTGGTGTACCCTCGTCCATTCTTTGGTGGCTTCTCACCGCCTACAAAAAAATTGATATTATCTTACAATATAAATAAAATGTTATATAACATGTACTTATTTAACATAATGAAATACATTTTTATACCCTTTTGTTGGAAGCATTCAACTCTAGCTGAAATCAAATTGAGACTTACTGCAAATTAAGCAACTCTTCATATGGATAACAATATGTTTACCAATTTGCAACCAACGGTCGATCAAATTCATGTAGTCCTCAATGCAGTTTCATCCCATATGTTTTCGGACTACTACATGCATCCTGATATGACAGGTCATAACACCCATGAGTAGATAATGGCCAGAGGTTTACCTTCAACATTGCATGCACATGATGAATTGCTGAATAATCTTTATATGCCAAACGATTGTCGCATCCCCAACAATGGAAGCTAATTTGGTGAAGGTTGTGGTGGAAATATCGACATGGGAACTTTACTTTCAGCCACTTCACTTGCCAACCCTTTGCATACGGATATTGGATCAGTGCAAGGCATGAACATCGTCAATGATTCCACGATTTCAGCATTGCCATTGAATTGAGATCTACCGATAAGTGTAGCTCTTTCAACCCATCATATCCAATATCAAGAATTCATGGCCATGATGAAGCTCTGAAAGTGTTAAGCGCAGTTCATCCATCCTATCATGTAACTGCAAGCGCATGGCCTGGTTGGCATTTAAACAATCCTACCTTGAGGTTTGCTCGGGCAGACAATTACTTGCTGCCTAGAAATGAACTTGAGTATGTTCCAACAAGTTTCAATTTGATGACAATGATGGGGGCTTTGGTCTCGTTACTTATACTTGATCCTGGACTCATTATATTTATAATAGTGATGACATGTTTTATGTTGATTATCTGTCATTTCCAAATTCAAGTGAGATCTGCATCTCATGTAGTCAGGTGAGATGCATATACATCTCCTGCTGAATAGGTTGGGGATTTTAATCCATAGTGGTATATAACATACTTGTGGGTAATGATTCTATTCCAGTGCCCTTTAAAAAAATCTATTCCCATGCATACAGTTGACACTACTCCATTAATTGTTAATCCATAGTTCATTTATATCATAATAAGTCATGGCATGAGCAAACTTGGAAATAAGTTAGTTGGAAACCACATGAAAAAGTTATCTGTGTAGCCCCCTGAAGGATCATTGGTTTTATATACTTTGTTTCACTTCAATATCTAGAACCATCTGTGTTGATTATTTTGGTTGGAGTCTGGACGCAGCCTCCATTACAATACCGAATCAATCTGTTTTAGAAATGCAACAACTAGTGTTACAGGTTAGGTAGGATTTCTCTTATGAAGATATATGACAGTGAAAACATGGAAAATATCTAGAAGTGTATGCGTCAATTGTCAAGTTAAGTATGTTGAATAACAAGAAAAGGATCACAGGATGTGGCCTACAATGGTCAATGATTTCTTAACTTGATATCATTTGCTGGACCATAATGGGTATGTCGGGTAATAGCCATGTCATAATGCCATATTTTCACATTCCTTTTGTCAGTTCTTTTGTTTCACTATTTCAAAACTCTGACTTTTGAAACAGTTGATATCTTGTTGTTAAGCCAACCATATTCATTCTTATGCAATTCTTTTAACAATCCTTGTATAACGAGGAACCGGCTACTCCTAATGGATCATATGTCTCACGTACTAACGTGGTATTAGTACTTGACTTGCCCTACCATTAACTAAGCAAAAAACAAAACAAAAGGAAAAACTTGCACTTGATATGCCCAAAAATTCAAGATTTTGATGTTGAAGCCATTTGTGATCGAGTCCGAACACCAGTTGAAACATCTTCTACTCTGCTTCTTAAATTAATACTTGGGCTTTCATCTGTTATGATTACAACATCATCTTCATCTTCCGTGATATTTGCCTGGATATCCAAGTTGGGCATATCGATACGCAACAGTATAATGACTTCAGTCGTTTCATTATTCTGATCGGTTGAAAACTCGGCCACAACTTCATCGGTTAAGATTACGTCTTATTCTTCATCATTATCATCATCTGTAACATCTTCGTATGCATAGGCTCTTGGCGGATTTCTAAGAATAACCCAAGCATCGTCTCCCATTATCTCTTTTACATAAAACATTGTTTAGCATGGGTAGCAAGCATATACTTGTCATTCTTGTGAATTTCCTTATTTAGATTTACAACAGTGTAGCCAAATAGGTCCTTTTGTTTACCCTGCTTACACCAATGAACCTTAAATAACACATGACTAACATCCTTCTGATAGCCATAGAAAATCTCAACATCATCTTCAACCTGTCCATAGTAGAAGATCTGGCCTTCTTTTGGTTGTTGATCTTTGCTACTTGCATACGATAATTGAGAGAAAGATGAGAAGATTCCACTATTCTGCATACATCGTTCCTTCTCGAAGTCAATGGAATTAAATCTAAAACCATTGATACAATACCCCCCATAACGATGTACTGTGCTATGAGGACCTCTGGCATAGCTTTGAATGGCATCAGATAGATGTACACCTCCCTCAATTTGTCGTTGAACCTTCATGAAAAAGATAAAAGATATTACTATATTAATAAGCTCGATATTAATTTTATTATAAGTATATAGTTAACATGTCTAATCTGCGCACATATCTGAATTTTCAACCATCCAGTAAATTCTTTGGAATGTGCGTCCGCAACTTTTTTGCTAAAAGTTTTGCCATTCAACTTTTTTAATACCTCTATCTTGTGACGATTGCGATACATATAAAGAAAGCTTATATAACATTGGATTTAAACATATACATCATTAAACAGGCAAAATACTCAGCTTTATTCCCTGCGATATAAGTCAAATATCGGTAGATTGTTTAGAACATATGCATGGGCTTGGCCAAGATCCATCATATTAAATCGTGTGTCCTCCCCACGATCATTATAGGAGACGTCATCCATCACTCTTGGCTTTCGATTGAGCTTTGTTTCAACATCCTGCAAATAACGAGAGATGAATATCAGGGTCTTGTGTGATGAATAATTTACAGCTATAGAACCTTCAGGTTTTGCACGATTGTGCACTAGTTGTTTAATAAACCCTAGAAACCTCCAGGTTAAAAATCATAAACATAATTAAATGTATGGCTATACTGATTGCCTCCATAAAAGAGCATTAAAGTGAATAAGCATATACCTCTCAACGGGATACATCCACCAATATTGTACTGGTCCTGCAATGCGTGCCTCCTGTGCCAGGTGCACAGTGAGATGAACCATGATCGTGAAGAAAGATGGTGTGAAAAGTTTTTCCATATTGCACATTGTAAGGATGACACGTCTCTCTAACTCCTCAAACTCAACGACATTTATCACCTTAGAGCACACCTACTTAAAGAAACCACAGAATAGTATCAAAACTGAAGCCAGCGTCTTATCAACATGACGAACTGTAACTGGAAGCATCTGATGCAGCAAGATATGGTAATCATGGGTTTTCAAACCTAAAATATTCCTTTCATTTACATGCACACATCTAGATATATTTGAAGCATATCCATCTGGTGTCTTCAAGGAATTAAGAAACATAAGGAGGTTATGGATCTCATATGTAGAAAGTGTAGCACACGATGGTGGCAGTTCATACTTTTTATTTTCCTTCTGAATGGCCAGCAATTCAGGACATATCTCCAATTGATTTAAATCAAGTCTTGCCTTTAATCCATCTTTCGACTTGGCCGAGTCTTGTAAAATGGTGTATAAGAGATTTTCACAAATATTCTTTTCTACGTGCATGACGTCTAGGTTGTGACGTATTTTCAAACTCATCCAATATGGCAACTGAAAGAAAATACTGAACTTTGTCCATCCAACTGGGAGTATTGTCCTCTCTGTTGTGTTTTCTTCTGGTCGAGGCTTTCGTTGCTTTCTTATTCTTGATTTCTCCTTTCTCATTCTCTTTCCCTTTGCAATCTTCCTTCTCACACCAAGAGGATTCTCCTTGCTATATCTTTTCTTTCCAAACTTTACTCTAGGCAAAGGATGAAGCGCCTCGAATATGTCCTCTCCACTTACTGTTTTGGTGTTCCTCTCGATTCGATTTCACCATCAAATAATCTTCCCTGTCTTCTATATTTATGATCTGCAATCAACAATCTTCTGTGCTGCCAAAAGCATTGCTTATGGCTAAATTTCAAGTACTTTCCCTCATAGCTTGTCGTGCAAACTGGACATGCAAATTTACCCTTTATCGACCAACCAGATAGGTTACCATATGCGGGAAAGTCATTAATTGTCCATAAAACAATTGCCTGCATGCGAAAGTTTTGCTTTGTAAAGGCATCGAATGTGTTCACACCCTCTTCCCATAAAAGCTTCAAATCATTAATCAACGGCTGCAGGAAAACATCGATATCATTACCCGGTGAATATTTCCCAGGGATCAAGAGTGACAATATCATGTGTGGCTGCTTCATACACATATGAGGAGGAAGGTTATACGGGGTCACCAACACTGGCCATGTCAACCACCCAGAGCTCATCACTCCAAAAGGATTAAATCCGTCGCTTGCGAGACCAAGTCTAATGTTTCGTTGCTCCCTTGAAAAGTCTGGATAAATTCTATCAATATGCTTCCATGCCTCACCATCCACAGGATGCCTCCGTTTTCATCATCTACACGTCTGGTTGCGTGCCATCTCATTTTCCCAGCCAATTCAGCAGAAATGAATAACCTCTGCAGCCTAGGAATAATTGGGAAATAACTGAGAACCTTTGCAGCAATCTTTTTCTTCTTCTTTTGGACGGTATGACCTTCCTTATTTGAACCTATACTTTGTTGAACTTTCCACTGTGGTACATGACAGTTTGGGCATTCATTTAAATCCTTATTCTCTTTATAATAAAGGATGCAATGATTTGGGCATGCATCAATTTTCTTGTAATCGAGCCCTAACGTATCAATGATCTTGCTAACTTCCTAATGAGTTGCAGGAATGCTATTCCCACCTCCAGGAATTACCCTTCTCAACAGATCCAACAACATCTCAAAATGTATAACTGGCATTCCGCTAAGGTTTTGGATATGAAGAAGTCCGATGAAGAATGATAGCCTCGTAAACTTGCATCCTTCGTATAAATCCGACTCGTTGTCGTTCACTAATTTAATCAAATGATCACCGTCACTTGATGTCTGTGCATCCTCTGAAAAATTATCGGTCGTAAACGGTGCAACAAGAATGTCTTCTAGCATGGCACCTGTTTCATGTGCATGTTGACCTGCATGCAGTATCCGTGGCTCCGCTTGAAATATCTCCTCAGTTACCACACCTTCACCGTAGTTACTCCAAAACTTGTAGTGAGGGTCGAATCCGTTCGCAAACAAATGGAAACGAAAAATAACCTTGTGATATTTAAAATTGTTCTGACATTTCTTACACGGACAATAAATATCGGAAGTTGACAATCGTATTGGGTAACTGTCAGAGAACGCTAAAAATTCGTCTATCCCATCTTGGTATCGTCGGTCTTTATGCCTATCTTCATTTGATATTTCCATAAATGACTTGTCAGGAACCACCCGCATCTATAATAAATTTCAAAATGAGATATAAGTTTATTTGATATCACACAACTAAGCTGACAAAAAAAATCTAAAACACACTGTATAGAAAGCCAACCAAGCAAATACTGACATTCAATGGCTTTCATTTGAGAGTGTTGATTTGCAACAGTAAATTTAATTTTGTTGCAGGGAAAATATAACACGTATTTTAACAAATCACAATGCTGATTTGTTAAACTACATCACATGTGTCATTGTCATGTTGTAGTGCCAGTGTGATGATTTGTTAAAATACAAACCATATAATAGGTATGCGATCCATTATATGTATTCTTAAAATATCTACTTTTTTAAAGACATTTCACCATCATTTTAAGGCAATATCTTCATTTCACATGTATTCTTGCTCTTGGCACATATGCCTCTCATACAACTTTATCCCTTCTTTATCAGCTTGTTTATAATGAATCTTTCATCATGATTGTGCACTTCTTCACACCAACCATTGTCTTTTCTACTTTTTTTAAGGATACCCATCACCCTTGCAAGGATATCTACCATCTCTAATAGGATGTCTACCTACTCCATAATATCGTGAAATTCCTCCTTTATCATGAACTTCTTGCTATGAATTTTGTTTTGGTCATCAACCATCATGAAGAGAGGACAGAAACAAATATATTTAGATCAACCTCTAAATACATCGATGTCATCATATTTGTCTGTTGAATTTGATTGCAGATATTTTGGCTCATACCATATGTGTACACTTTAATTTTAGATCAACATATATTTGTATTTACTGCCTGTACTTATTAGGGAAAATTTATGCCAATATGTTGGTTCAACGTCACGGTTTAAGAGGATATCTTAGCTGATTGGGAGTGCACTTAGTATTAAAACTCTTTCTATGCTTTACAAACTTAATTAGACCTGCATCTTGTTTCATACAAAATTTTAGTACATAGATATTGATATGTATGTTTTTCCCATAAGATTTTTTTCATACAAGGTAATCCAACAGTATAATCATAATAACTTAATTATCTAACGCCGATAGAGATTAAACAGACAGCTTATATTAATCAGTCTTGTTTCCAACAGAATATGATAAATTTGGCTACATACAGTTTGTCCACTAATTAATTTTGCATGGGACATGTTAATACAAACACATACGGAAATTAAGCATCATTACAGTCATATTTCCCCTACTTATATAAAACTTCCTTCCTTTGCTCATTACTAATTCGTTCGTGATGTATAGCTAATCCAAGGCAAGATTCATGCTATAGAAGCCAATCTGGTAGTAGCAACAAATACTTCAATTCTTGAAGCCATAGATTGGCTAATAAGCAATTTTGATACATATGCAATTGACTGGTGACACATAACCAACTAATGTAAATTTATAGTTTTACAGTTTAAAAAATGCAAATCAAGTAAATATGCAGAATCATTAAAATATAACATGTTTGCATCTTCACTGTCTAGCATCAATATTACACCTACAGAACTATTGTTGGTAAAGTTTTCAGTTTATGAGAGCTTGATGCAAACAATACCATAACAGCCTTCTATAACACAGATAAATTAAATTTTCTGCTTTACAGTTAATAGGATATATTTGCAATTTCAAAGGTCCATCAGGCACCTTTAAATAAATAAGAGTTAGATTCATTACCTATTTTGAGTATTTAAACTCAATACATGCTATCTCAGCACCTGGAAATTGACTTTATTTCCAAGGAACTTCTTATCACTCTCATAAATGTGACAGTGGTGATCCATGTAACTCGTAACATGGATGCTAAATAAAATATGGTGTATTCTGCGTTTCCTAACAATTATATTTGATCATATGAAATTTGGAAATATAGTTGTTCACTTGTTATCATAGGATGAATGCACAAAATCTCCAATGCACAAAATATTCACAGTGTTACTTAAATATTTTAGATGTCCTCATTTTAACAACTACGGTGTGACTTCAAAGTTAGATTGGTAATGAAATTTGCACCAAAAAAGACAGGTGCATGCACAAAATCAACTTGGATACAGTAAAAATGAAACGTGCAGAACGTAAATCCCCAAAAGATAGGATACGAGTACAATTGATAGAACAAATGGACTAATCGAATATGGTTTGTTAAAATACAAACCAAGTAAGCGAGGACCGATGCTGGCACCCAAAAAAATAGGGTAGAGCAAAATATTAAGGCAAAAGCATCTTTTGGAAAAAAGATTATAAAGCTATGCGATCGATGAAATAAATACCTCTTAAGAAATTGCAGATACAACCGATGCTGCCAAGAAAACATACAAGGAAATATGAATCAATTATATCAATCATAATATAAACCAGATTTTAACATCATCTAAAACTATTATGTCATCCACCTCAAGATTTCTAAGCTTTAATACCATCATCAGTATGCCATTATGGTCCCAGAAACAAGTAAAATAAATTATCCATTAAACGGATTAATAAACTGAAAACAACCCAATGTTCCACCAGAAGACTTCATGGGTAGAGTTTTCATTAACAAATGATTCATAAAAACACATGTAACTGAGATTCCAATCATAAAAATTAATATCCAACATCCCACCACATAAATCAAACAATGAAGGAATTTCAAACAGAAATCAATATCAATATCAAAACTAACTTTGAGGAATTTTCAAACACTGAAGAAAAAATCAAAATCAGAACCTGGTCGTCGTCATTGGCGTTATCAAAGTCAAAAATTCCTAATTTGTTTGGTTAATTCGTCTGCGGAAAAAAGCCCTAATTTGTTAGAATCGATAGAGAAATAGATAGATAGAGGGAGGATTATAGCTACAGGCCTGAGTCCACTGTCACCTGAGAACACGTAGATCAGCGGCATAAAGAAACCCTAGTTTTTCGCCATATATCTCTGGAGATCGTCGGATCGTCGAGCTGGTTTCATCACTTGGTCTTGTCCACGAGTAACTTGATCGTCGCTGGGTTTCGTCGCTCAAGAGAGCAACTGTCACCGGAATTCGTCGAGAGAGAGCGTGAGAGAAAGCGAGAGAGAGAGAGAGAGAGAGAGAGAGAGAGAGAGAGGAATTGGGTTTTGTTATAAAAATTTTCGTTTTCGTTATATTTTTATGTAAGGAAATAAATTTTCATTATGTATTTTTTGTTTACCTGCCAAAATTTGCCGCCAGGTTTTCGTTGCGTACGTGGCAACTATAATCTCCACTTACCATTTTGTATTTGCCACTGAATTTACGTGGCTATTACTATTTTAGCCACAGAACAATAGCCACAAAATCGTCTGTGGCTAATAAAGAAATATTTGCCACGAAATTGTTCTGTGGCAGATGTTCCGTGGCTGTTGCTCTATTTTCCAGTAGTGTTAATAAAAAGATCCATATCTTCCATAAAGTAAAGAAAATAACAACTAGCTCAGCAAATCCGAAAAAATGTCCGTTGGAATCGAAGATCGCCGTGTTCAACTGAAAAATAAGAGAAGACAAAATTTGGCAAAAATTTGACAAAATTTAGCTCATTTAATATAAAGATTTTTATTTTCCATAAAATGTAGAAAATATCCCGGAGCTCAGAAAAATCCGCAAAAATATCCATCAAAACCAAGAGATCCCCAAATTTAACAAAAAAGAGAAGACAAAATTAAGCCAAAATATCTTATCATTTAATAAAACGATCGATATCTTCCAGATAATACAGAAAATAGGCCATAGCTCAGAAAAATCCGCAAAAATATCTGTTGGTTCCTGGAGATCGCCATCATCAATGAAAAAAATTAAGAGAAGACAAAATTACGTCAAAGAATCATAACAGTTAATAAAACTATCGATGGCTTCCAGAAAATACAGAAAATAGCCCCGAGTTCAGAAAAATCCACAAAAATGTCCGTTGGAACTAAGAGACCACGATCTTCCTGCGAAAAATAAGAGAAGATAAACGTGAAATATTCATATCGACTATAAAACGCAAAAAATAATGCCGAGATCAGAAAAATTCGCAAAAATTTCCGTTGAAACCGGTAGATTGCCATCTTCAAATGGAAAATAAGAGAAGACAAAGTTAGAATAGAAAAATCGTATCATTTAATAAAAAGTTTTATATCTTACAGAAAATGTAGACACTAGTCTCGAGCTCAGAAATATCGGCAAAATGTCCATTGGAACTGGGAAATTTCCATCCTTAACTAAAAAAAAGGGAAGCCAAAATTTGCAAACAAAAAGCACATAATGTAATAAAAAGATCCATATCTTCTATAAAATGTAGAAAATAGCCTCGAGCTCAAAAAATCTGTAAAAATGTCTGTTGGAATCAAGAGATCGTCATCTTCAACAGCAAAATAAGAGGAGACAAAATTATGCCAAAATATCATATCATTTAATAAAACGATCCATGTCTTCCAAAAATGTGGAAAATATGCTGGAGCTCAGAAAAATCAGCAAAAATTTCCATTGGAATTGGGATATCGCCATCTTCAACTGGAAAATAAGAGAAGAAAATTTTATGCCAGAAAAATCGTGTCATTTAATAAAAAGATCCATATCTTTCATAAAATGTTGAAAATAGCACCAAGCTCGGAAAATGATATATAAAAATCTTTTTCAGTTGAAGATTGCGATATCCAAATTACAATGGACATTTTTATAGATGAAGATGGTGATTTCCTATTTCTGAATTTTGTCTTCTCTTATAATTCAGTTGAAGATGGCGATTTCCCAGTTCCAACAAACATTTTTTCGCCTAATTTTGTTTTCCATATGGATCATTTAATAAAACGATCCATATCTTCTAGAAAATGTGGAAAAAGGACTAGATCTCAGAAATATCCGCAAAAATGTCAATTGGAACCGGGAGATCGCCAACTTCAACTTTCAACTAGAAAAATAAAAGAAGACAAAATTAGGCCAAAAACCATATCAATTAATTAAACGATCCATATCTTCTAGAAAATGTGGAAAAAATCCTGGAGCTTAGAAAAATCAGCAAAAATGTCCCTTGGGACCAAGGGAATGCCATCTTGAACTAAAATATAAGAGACGACAAACATTAGTTATTAAAATAATTTCAATTAATATCTTCCATAAAATTTAGAAAATAGCCCTGAGCTCAGAAAAATCCGCAAAAATGTAAGTTGGAACACCAGGAGATCGCATCTTCAACTTTAAAATAATAGAAGACAAACTTAAGCTATAAAAATCATATCATTTAATAAAAAGATCCATATCTTCTATAAAATAAATAAAATAGCACCAAGCTCAGAAAATCCAAAAAAGTGTCCGTTGGAACTGGGAGATCGCTATGTTCAACTTAAAAATAATAGAAGACAAAAGTTCGCAATAAAAATCAAATAATTTAACATAAAGATTCTTATTTTCCATAAAATGTAGAAAGTATCCCCGAGCTCAAAAAAATCCGAATAAATATCTGTCGGAACCGGGAGATCACTAAATTTAACAAAAAAACAAAATTTGGCTAACAAATCATATCATTTAATAAAACGGTCGATATCTTCCAGATAATATAGAAAATAGTCCAGGGCTCAGAACAATCCACAAAAATATCCGTTGAAATCGAGAGATCGCTGAATTTAACAATTAAAAAAACAAAATTCGACCAAAAAATCATATCATTTAATAAAACGGTTGATATCTTCCAGTTAATACAAAACTAGCACAGAGGTAAGAAAAATCTGCAAAAATATCTATTGGAACCGGGAGATCGCCATCATCAACGAAAAATATAGAAGATAAAATTTGGCTAAAAATCATATCATTTAATAAAACAATCAATATCTTTCAGAAAATACAGAAAATCGCCTCGATATCGGAAAAATTTGCAAAAACATCCGTTGGAACCGGGAGACCGCCATCTTCAAGTGAAAAATAAGAGATGACAAAATTAGGCTAGAACAATCATATCATTTAATAAAAATCCATATTTTATCCAAAATACAGAAAATAGCCCCAAGATCAGAAAATTCGCAAAAAATGTCCGTTGGAACCAAAAGATTGTCATATTCAACTGAAAAATAAGAGTAGACAAAATTAAGCCAAAAACATAGTATTTAATAAAAAGATACATATATTCCACAAAAAGTAGAAATTGGCCCGAGTTCGGAAAAATCTGCAACAATGTTCGTTGGTTAGTGGAGATTGCCATCTTCAACTGAAAAATAAGTGAAGATAAAATTAGCCTATAAAAATCATATCATTTAATAAAAAGATCCATATACTATATAAAATTTAAAAATACACTCGACCTTAGAAAAATCTGCAAAAATTTCTAATGCAACTGGGAAGTCGCCATCTTCAACTAAAAATAAGATGGGATAAAATTAGGCAATAAAATATTATATTTCGATACAAAAGATCCAATCTTCCAGAAAATGTAGAAAATAGTCCTGGGCTCAGAAAAATACAAAAAATAGTCCGTTTGAACCGGGAGATCGCCATCTTCAATTGAAATTAAGAGAATAGAGAAGTAGGCCAAAAATCCTATCATTTAATAAAAAGATCAATATCTTTCAAAAAAATTTAGAAAGAGCCCCGAGCTCAGAAAAATCCGTGAAAATATCAGTTGGAACCGAAAGATCGCCATCTTCAACTGAAAAATAAGAGAAGAAAAACGTAGGATATAAAAATCCTATCATTTATGAAACATCCATATTTTCCAGAAAATGTAGAAAATAACAAAAGATTAGAAAAATCTGCAACAATATCCGATAGAACCAGGAGATCGCCATCTACAATTGAAAAAAATAAGAGAAGACAAAATTAGGATTTAAAAATCATATCATTAAACATAAAGATCCATATCTTACTAAAAATGTCAAATATAGAGCTAAGCTTAAAAAATCTGTAAATTGTTTGTTGGAATAGAGAGATCGTCATCTTCAAATAAAAAAAGAAAGACAAAATTAGGTCAAAAATCATATCATTTAATAAAAAGATCCATATCTTCCAGAAAATGTAGAAAATAGTCCAGAGCTCAGAGAAGTCCGCAAAATGCCCGTTGGAACCGGGAGATTGTCATATTCATCTGAAAAATAAGAGAAGATAAAATTAGGCTATAAAAACATTTCATTTAAAATAAAGATCCGTATCTTACAGAAAATATAGAAAATAGCCCCAAGCTAAGAAAAATATGCCAAAAAGTAAGTTAGAACCGGGAGATCGTCTTCTTCAACCGAAAAAAAGAGAACAAAATTAGTCCAAAAATAATATCATTTAAAAAGTAAGTTGGAACTAGGAGATTGCCTTCTACATCCAAAAACAGAGAACAAAATTAGTCCAAAAATAATATCATTTAATAAAAAATATGTATCTTTCAGAAATGTAGAAAATAGACCCGAGCTCAGAAAAATCCGTAAAAAAGTCTGTTGGATCCAGGAGATGGCCATCATCAAATGAAAAATAAGTGATGACACAATTAGGCTATAAAAATCATATCATTTACAAAAAACCATATCTTACAGAAAATGTAGAAAATAGCTCGCTCAAACAAATCCACGAAAACGTCTATTGGAACTAAGATGTCACCATCTTCTACAAATAAATAAGAGAAGACCAAATTAAGCCAAAAAATCATATCAAACGAAACATATCTTCCAGAAAATGTAAAAAATAGCCCCGAGCTCATAAAAATTCGCAAAAATTTTCATTTGAACCAGGAGACGCCATCTTCAACTGAAAAATAAGAGAAAATCATTTAATAAAAAGATCCATAACTTCCATAAAATTTAGAAAATATCACCGAGCTTAGAAAAATCCGAAAAAATGTCCGTTTGAACCGAGAAATCGCCATCTTAAAAAGAAAAATAAGAGAAGACTAAATTAGAACCTAAAAAAATCGTATCATTTAATATATAGAGCAATATCTTCCATAAAATGTAGAAAATAGCACTAAATTAGAAAACAATCAGCAAAAATGTATGTTGGAACCGGGAGATCGCCATGTTCAACTGAAAAAAATAAGGGAAGACAAACTTATGATATAAAAATCATATCATTTAATATAAAGATCCATGTCTTACAGAAAGTGTAGAAAATAGCCTAGAGATCATAAAATTCCGCAAAAATATCCGTTGGAACCGGGAAATTGCTATCTTCAACTCAAAAATAAGAGATGATAAACAAAGATGATAAAAATCATATACTTAATAAAAAGATCCATATCTTTCATAAAATTTAGAAAATAGCACCGAGACAGAAAAGTCCCAAAAATGTCTGTTGGAACCGAGAGATCGACATTTTCAATAGAAAAATAAGAGAAGACAAAATTAAAACCTAAAAATCATATCATTTAATATAAAGGTCCATATCATACAGAAAATGTAGAAATTATCCCAGAGTTCGCAAAAGTCCATAAAAATATCCGTTGGAACCGGGAGATCGATATTTTCAACGAAAAAAATAAGCGAAGACAAAATTAAACCAAGAAATAATATCATTTCATAAAACGATCCATATCTTCTAGAAAATGCAGAAAAATCGCCCCGATCTCAGAAAAATCGAGAAATTGTCAGTTGGAACAGTGAGATCGCCATCTACAACTTAAAACTAAGAGAAGACAAAATTAGGTCAACGATGATAACATTTAATAAAAAGATCCACATCTTTCAGAAAATGTACAAATAGCCCCGAGCTCCGAAAAATCGGCAAAATATCAGTTGGAACTGGAGATTGGAAATTTCAACTTAAAAAATAAGAGAAAGCAAAATTAGGCCAAAAAATCAAAACATTTAATAAAACGATCGGTATCTTCCAGAAAATTCAGAAAATAGCCCCGAGTTCAGAAAAATCCGCAAAAATATCCGTTGGAACTGGCAGACTGCCATCTTCAAGTGAAAAAAGAGAGAAGATAATGTAGACTACAAAAATCTTATAATTTAAAAAAATATTCATATCGACAATAAAACGCAGAAAATAGCGTCGAGCTCAAAAAATTCGCAAAAATTTCGGTTGAAACCGGTAGATCATTATGTTCAATTCAAAAAAATAAGAGAAAACAAAATTAGGATAGACAAATCATATCGTCTAATAAAAATATCAATATCCTATAGAAATGTTGAAACTAGTCTCGAGCTCAAAAAATAGGTAAAAATGTCCGTTGGAACAGGAATATTGCCATCTTCCATTGAAAAATAAGTAAAGACAAAATTAGCCTACAAAAATCATATAAAGTAATAAAATAGTCATATCTTCAAGAAAATGTAGAATATAGCCCTGGGCTCAGAAAAATCTGCAAAAATGTCAGTTGGAACCGGGAGATTGCCATCTTCAATTGGAAAATAAGGGGAGACAAAATTAGGCCAAAAAATCATATCATTTAATAAAACTATCCACTTCTTGCAAAAATGTGGAAAGTAGGCCAAAGCTCATAAAAATATGTAAAACTTTCCATTGGAAACGGGAGATCGCCATCAACTTAGGTTAAAGAATCATATCATTCAATAAAACATCCATTTCTTCCAGAAAATGAAGAAAATAATCCCGAGTTCTGAGAAATCTGCAACAATGTCCGATGGAACTGGGAGATCGCCATTACAACTTAAAAATAAGGGAAGACAAAATTAGGATTTAAAAATTATATCTTTTATTATAAAGATCCATATCTTACAGAAAATGTAAAATATAGCGTCGAGCTCAGAAAATCTGCCAAAAATGTCTGTTGGAACCAGGAGATCATTGTCTTCAATAAAACAATGGAAAGACAAAATTAGGCCAAAAAATCATATCGTTTAATAAAAAGATCCATATATTCCAGAAAGTATAGAAAATAGTCCGGAGCTCAGAGAAGTCCGCAAAATGTCCATTGGAATCGGGAGATCATCATATTCAACTGAAAAAATAATAGAAAATAAAATTAGGCTACAATAATCATATCATTTAATATAAAGATTCATATCTTACAGAGAATGTAAAAAATAGCCCCGAGCTTAGAAAAAACCGCAAAAAGTCCGTTGGAACCTGGAGACCATCTTCTTCAACCGAAAATAGAAGAGAAGAAAAAATTAGGTTATAAAAATCATATCATTTATAAAGATTCATATCCTATAGAAAATGTAGAAAAAAGCACGTAGCTTAAAAATCCACAAATAAGTCCGTTGGGAGCAAGTGATCACCATCTTCAATGAAAATAATAAGAGAAGCCAAAATTAGATAAAAATCATATCAATGGAAAATGTAGAAAATAATATTAGGCTACAAAAATCAGATCATTTAATATAAAGATTCATATCTTACGGAAAATGTAGAAAATAGCCCCGAGCTTAGAAAAAACCGCAAAAAATTCCGTTGGAACATGGAGTCCTTCTTCAATCGAAAATAGAAGAGAAGACAAAATTAGGTTATAAAAACATATCATTTATCAAGATTCATATCCTACAGAAAATGTAGAAAAAAGCATGTAGTTCAAAAAAAATTGCAAATAAAGTCCGTTGGAACCAAGCGATCGCCATCTTCAATGAAAAATAAGAGAACCAAAGTTAGGTTAAAAAATCATATCAACTGATCCATATCTTCCATAAAGTGCAGAAAATAGCCCGAGCTCATAAAAATTTGCAAAAATTTCCGTTTAAACCGGGAGACCCCATCTTCAACTGAAAAATAAGAGATGATAAACAGAGACGATAAAAATCGTATCATTTAATAAAAAGATCCATATCTTCTATAAAATTTAGAAAATAGCACCGAGACAGAAAAGTCCAAAAAATGTCTGTTGGAACCGAGAGATCGACATTTTCAATAGAAAAATAAGAGAAGAAAAAATTAAAACCTAAAAATAATATCATTTAATATAAAGGTCCATATCATACAGAAAATGTAGAAATTATCATAGAGTTCGAAAAAATCCACAAAAATGTCCGTTGGAACCGGGTGATCGATATTTTCAACACCAAAATAAGAGAAGACAAAATTAACCAAAAAATTATATCATTTAATAAAATAATCCATATCTTCCAGAAAAGACAGAAAATAGCACCGATCAAAGAAAAATCGGTAAAATGTCTGTTGGAACAGTGGGATCGCCATCTTCAACTTAAAAGGAAAAGAAGACAAAATCAGGCCGAAAAATCATCTCATTCAATAAAAAGATAGCCATCTTTCATAAAATGTAGAAAATTGCAAAAAACTCAGAAAATGATATATAAAAATCTTTTCAGTTGAAGATGACAATATCCCGGTTACAAAGGACATTTTTATAGAAGAAGATGGTGATTTCCCGGTTCCGAATTTTGTCTTCTCTTATATTTAAGTTGAAGATGGCGATTTCCTGGTTCCAACAAAAATTTTTTGGCCTAATTTTGTCTTTGTCGATATCATTTAATAAAACGATCCACATCTTTCGAAAAAGGTGGAAAATAGTCTGGAGCTCAAAAATATCCACAAAAATGTCAGTTGGAATCGGGAGATCGTCAACTTCAATAGGAAAAATAAGAGAAGACAAAATTAGTCCAAAAATCATATCATTTAATAAAACAATCCATATCTTCCAGAAAATGTGGAGAATAGCCCGGAGCTCAGAAACATCCGCAAAAATGTCCTTTGGGACCGAGAGAATCCCATCTTCAACTAAAATATAAGAGAAGACAAAATTAGGTGAAAAAATCATCTTCTATAAATATCGCCATCTTCACGACAAAAAAGGCGTTTCTAGTGTCCAACAATTTCGACACTAAAATGGCAAAAAACCGACACTATAGGGTTCTAGTGTCAGTTTTTCTAGTGACGGACTGTCACCTAAAGGGACGTCTCTAGAAGTAAAACCGGGTTTTAGTGTCGACATTGGGACCGACACAACAACATAGGTTTTTGTGACAGATTAAGTCGACATTAGAGTAACATTCTAGTGACGGATAATGTCGACAGTAGAGTACTGTTCTAGTGTCGAAATAAGTCGATACTGTTTTAGTGACGGAACAAGTCGACACTAGAGTTAGGTTCTAGTGACGGAACAAGTCAACACTAGAGTTAGGTTCTAGTGACGAAACAAGTCGACACTAGAGTAAGGTTCCAATGACGTAACAAGTAGACACTAGAACAAGTATTCTTGTGTAGGAATAAATCGACACTAGAGCATATGCCATCTAGTGTCCACAAAAACCAACACAAAAAAATAGATTCGAGATAACTGATTATTGACACTAGTTCCCAGTTTGTCGACACAAAAAACATGTTTACGCAAAAGCTAATTTCCAAAGCTAGGCAATTTCAAATTCATATTTTTTTCAAATCCATGTTCATAAACAAAAATGATACAATAAAATGGATAAATGAAAGGTAGAGAGTATTCATTACTTGCATTATGCAAACATTCTCTTAATCAAAATAGTTCCAACATTATTTTTCAAAAAAAATACAAGCATTCACCAAAAAGTATCTTCTTGCCCTTGTATTCACCAAAAAGTATCTTCAACCTTTAATGTATCATCTCTCCTTGCCCTTATATCACCAAAAAGTATCTTCAAGTCTAGAGCATCCTCTTGTTAAGTATATGTACCAAAAAGTATATCAAATCCTCTATAACTCTAACCCTACAAACAAACAAAGTAAATGAAAATAAGTTAAAGAACACACATGTTATTATAAGAGTTCTAGTAACATGTCAAAAAACAGTAAATATGGAATATAAATATTAAATATGTACCTAGTGGTGGAGTTCTAGTAACATGTCACGAAGTTGTTGCATTTGTAGATCCCTTACTAAATCCCGTTTTTGATTCTCCTCTATAATTTGTTTTTGTTCTTCCTCTCTTCACCTATATTCCTCCTCTCTTCTCTGTTGTTCATCCTCTCTTCGCCTATATTCATCATCTCTTTTCTTCTGTTCCTCCTCTCTTCGCCAATATTCCTCATCTCTTTGCATATGTTCTTCCTCTCTTGCAAGTTCTCGTTGATGATATTTCTTTTACGATCATCATCAATGTTGTAGCATTTATAATGCTGGCACTTCCATCTTGCTTTTGTTTTCCTAAACTTTTCGCCCATATGTGTGTGAATAACAACTTCCTTCATATTCTCTTCAATTTCCAATCGATCCTATAAAAGGTTCAAAGCAAATAATAAGTAAGTATATTGATATAGCAAATGTAAAAGGAAAATAAGAAATATATCAAACCTGGTTCATGTGTTTACCTTAATTGATTCCCAAATCCAGTCCTTAATAAATTCATCCACCAAATCCCAGTTCTTTTTAGACCAAGGAACCCTACCTGGTGTTCTCAAAATAATGCCACGTGTATGTGAAAATGTAGATGCTTCTGTTCCCACAGGTTGACCATCTTCATCAAACTCGATCTGTGGTTTTGGTTCACCTTCTTTTCGGTTAAAGACACGAGCAAGACGAGTAGGACCACGACATTTCTTCTTACTTAAAGTTTCTCCACCTACAAAAGAATGAGAACCATAATCAATTCAACTCTAAACTCAAGAGAAGTATTGAACATAGTTCGTATCGTTTAATGTATCACTTACTAGATGTAGCACCTCCATCGGTACTAGTTCCCCCACTATCTGAAGGTGAATAATCTGAAACCTCAGGTAGAGAGGTCACTGCTCGTTCCAAATTTCGGTTTCTTTTCATGATGAGTTAACATGCCCGTATGGAGAAAAAAATATTAAACATCAAGTAATAAAAAAACTTCACATAATAGTTATCATAAGAGAAGATTCAGGATTTTAATTACCAAAACTTAAAAATCTATTTTATTTCACATAATAGTTTAAAATCACATTTTATATGAAGAAGAACTCTTATAACTGAACACTTGATATACAGCTGGCAGGAAACAAGGCTCATTTAAATAAAAAGTTGTATTTAGGATCTACGAAGAGTCTAAGTTATGGAAGAGTGATACTGAGGCAACATGCAGGTGTTTCGTCCCTACGTGAAGGTAATAGTATTGCTAGCTACTTTCATCATATGATAAGTTCTTGTAAAACAATTGAATCAAAATCATTAGATGCTGACTGGAACATTATCTGCATCAATCAAACTCGTAGAATTAAAAGATCATTTCACTGAAGAATCGATTTAAAAGGCATCTCTTAGCTAGCTGCCAATAAGTCTCTTAGTTTTACATTATAAGTGTACACTTCACTTAAATCCAGAAGCTATGTCTGACTCCAAATTACAAAATAACATCAAAACACCATAAATATTACTACCCAATTGTCCATAATAAAAATATCAAAACAGAGGGAACCAATTGAGACTGAATGCCAATCCAAATCACGAGATAGATAATTTTTTTAGGGGGGGGGGGGGGGGGGGGGGGGGGGGTGAACAATCCCTGGCATCAGACAATAATAATAGTCCTATATATAACAACAAAAGGCATTGCCTTTCATGATCCAAAGGCAATAAACTAAAATTTAAAAGCTAGAAGAAGAACAAGTAATGTAAGGAGTTGATCATCACCTTCTCCTTACTTCCAGGCCGATTCATGTAACTTCAGTCCCCTTCTCTTTTGCCCCAAATTGCAGAAACTGCCAAAAGATTAGAGGGTCAATTTCTCTCGAGAAAAAAGATCAGAAGATCACTATACAACATTTATTGATTTGTAAGCTTCTTAGCATAAAATTAGAATGCTCATACATGCGGTAAACTGGAGGAATTGAATGCCACGGAGAAAAAATTAAAATTAGAATGTTCATACCTGCTGTAAACCGGAGGAATTGAAGATCCCAAGAAAAAAATCAGGATAGGCAATCTGAATACCGGCATCATCTCCTCTCTCTCTATATAACAGCATCTTATGTGGCTGAAATCTATGCATTTAGAACATCTGCAGACCGCCTGTCTTGTGTCGGAAAGGTCTAAAGCAGAAAGCTATGGCGCTCGGATTGCAGCTGAGAGGAATGTTCATGAGATCCAAGCCGCATATACTGATGACCCTAGCCCAGCTGGGTTACACGTTTCTCTACTTCATCACTGAAGCTTTCTTCAACCGAGGAATGAATCCGTTTGTCTACATAACATACATGCATATTGTTGGTGGCTTCTTCATGTTACCTTTTGCCTATTTTCTTGAAAGGTATGCCCAATTGTGTAACTGCCTTTAATCTATTAGTCAAATGTCATAAATATTCACTTCCTATGTGAAATCTTCAAACTGTAACCTATATCAGGATATGTAGAAGATAAACCTCAAAGTGCAAACAACAAGAAATAGAAAGTTATGCTACAAAATAAGCATCAACGCAACTATGATTTCTACTCATACTTTATCTTCCATTTGCGTCAGAAAATCGAGACCAAAGTTGACATGGGCATTGTTTCTGGAGATCTCCATGCTTCCATTGCTTGGATAATGGTACTGAAAAGCCTATCGTATATATAAGAAGAATTGGACAAATATTGATTAACAACTAATATCAAGATTTTTGATAGTGCAGGGTCAGCCTAACCCTAAACATGTACTTTGCAAGCCTGAAATACACATCACCAGCATTTCTTTCCTCTATGGTCAACACCATTGCTTCCTTGACCTTTGTCATTGCCATTTTCCTAAGGTATTTAATATACCCAAGTCCAAACAATAAATTTTTCCCAAAATTTCCAATTTATCTACTTTTGTTCTCGTTTAGTTTCATCTTTTCTAAGCACAATCTATTTTGGGCTAAAGATTGGAAAACCTTGATGTTAAGAGCCCTTGTGGAATGGCAAAGGTTGTAGGCACGGTGGTCTCATTGGCTGGTGTTACAACCATGACACTATATACAGGACCGGCACTGAAGAACTTATCAGGTGCACTAATTCATATTCATGGTAGCGTAGTCCATGAAAGTTGGTTGAAAGGATCGATTCTTACAGTAGCAAGCTGCATAACGTGGTCCATAGGGTACATCATGCAGGTTCTCCTTTCTGCATTATATACTTTAACAAAGGACTGGCTACTGAAATAAAATCATTGATGCCATAAAATGAAAAAAAACTAAATGATGAAGAAAAAACTCTGTGATAGATTGGATGAGGCATAGTATATAATCATAACTACTACTTTTTATGATTGAGTCACAATGAGGATTGCACGTCTTCCCATTGACGAGAAACTCAAAGCTTCTATTATGTACTAAAAAGGATATCTTACAAGTTATGCCCTGATGAATTTTAAGAATCCGATATCCAACATGAAATTCTGAACGGTAATTATCATTGAACTGAAGTGGCATACCTATCAAACATATTCAACTAGTGCGTAAGTTAAAGGAAACTAATTGTAAATCCAAAAGTAAAGACGATGGTCACCACTATAATATAAGTTGAAAAGTTGAATCAGATAAAATAGATACAATTAGAAAACTCTTAAAAGACTTGCACACATTCAAAAACTGTCAATATCTGCATTATTATAAACTAATCTGCAATATAGCAAAATCTACATAGTAAAAGCTGAAGATGTAACTTCATGCAGAAGATATAACTGCAAGCCCACACAGATTATTGCCAATAGAAAGATAGAATATGTCAATATTACTTTAAAGTAACTAAACAATCAATGTGTTCAACTAGCAAGATAAACAGTAACAATTTCTACACATCATACACAATATAAACGGCCATAACAGCTAAAATACGCATTCCCCTTGAATAGATAGATATATTTGAATGGAAAAGGAAATATATCAGTATACAAAAGTTTGCAATCGAGTAAAAATGTGATCTTTTAATTCATGTTGCAAGTCTCTAATTAATAAGACATGTTTCTCTACTTCCATGCAGACAGTCTATTGACAATTATTCAACTTTTAATGAATACTGCATGCCATAACCTTAAAAAGGTATCCAGCACAACTTTCGATTACCACTTGGATGAATTTCATTGGAGCAGCGCAATCAACTTTCTCTTATGCCACGCAAGTTGGTGGATACAGACACCTTGAGACAACATGAGAATTTGGGTTCATGAATCATGTAGAGGGGAGGAAGACTGCAATGTTGTGACAGGTAAGGATTTTTCTTTACCAAGTCGAATTAGCAAAACCTAAAACTTCTGTGCATTAGAAAAATGGTAAATTGAATGACATGTATATGACTAATAACCTTCAATGTATGAAACTAGCATTGAGACACATTGAGTTGAATTTGGGAGCTACTGGTCGCATAATCCGCATAGAATAGGGGGTGTGATGGCAATTTACACTTAGAATTAGTCATTTAATTCAAATGACTACTAGGATATAGAATCTCTTCTGAATGACAGTAACAAGTTTCAGACAATATAGAATTTTTACCGCTAACCACAACTGGAAAACTTAGTTATAACTGCATCAAAGTCTTGAATGAAATGGAATCATGAGTGTTTCAACGAAATTGAATCAAGAAAAGAAACCTGCCTTAGATTGAGCATAGTAGTGAAAGCTAATACCGAAAGCTCTCCTCTGCTCTCTATAAGTAGCTACTGCCATATCAAGAGCTTGGTAGTGACACGCATCCTAATCTAATTAACATAACGTTGAACATGTTACAGATGACAATGTATCTAGTTAGAAAAAAAGAAAAGGTTCATTTTTGGGCATCAACTACAATTGTACATATAAAAAATTACTCTCAGTGAAGAAATAATACAAGTTTCAATTGCGTGGAACAAACCCTAATCTTAGCATTGGCTTACATGACCACATATGTGAACAGCCTGAGAATTGACACTACCGCACAAAGAAGGAATGAAAGCTTTGTTTACGGCGACAACAATACCCTCCTCAGTGAAGGAAGATATCGCAAAGGTATGCTTTTCAAATTTCAAACAATTTCCTCGAAGAGGTTGAATGCATAGACTCTTTCCATATATATCAAGATGAAACAAGAGCCTATATCCATCAAAAGATTGCTAAATAGCACACAATTATCCTGATGTTGAAGCAAACATTTAGGGGTGTTAGTTGAAAGGATTGGGAAGAAATTACCCCTAAATTAAATGCATTTTAATTAAGGACACCGCAGCACAAGGATTGTCGAAAATATGAGAACATGTTTCGACAATGATGAGGAGCATGAACTACATATACACCGAGACTCAAAGGAAGATGGCATGATTGAATGCAGATAACAAAGTGGGCATAATATCATCAAGAGTTCATTGAAGAAGTCATAAACATAATAAGTAGAAGACATCTATGTTTGCAAGTTAAAACAGGACTTGAGAGTTTGTGAAATTTCTTCACCATTTTAGT
Source organism: Scilla litardierei (assembly GCA_030789695.1). Taxonomy (NCBI): domain Eukaryota; kingdom Viridiplantae; phylum Streptophyta; class Magnoliopsida; order Asparagales; family Asparagaceae; genus Scilla; species Scilla litardierei. Next base: position 117,479,743 of record CM061133.1, on the reverse strand, counting down.
TTTACATTATAAGTGTACACTTCACTTAAATCCAGAAGCTATGACTGGTTCCAAATTACAACATAACATCAAAACACCATAAATATTACTACCCAATTGTCAATAATAAAAATATCAAAACAGAGGAACCAATTGAGACTGAATGCCAATCCAAATCACAAGATAGATAATTTTTTTTTTTTTGGGGGGAGGGGGGGGGGGGGGTTGAACAATCCCTGGCATCAGATAATAATAATAGTCCCATATATAACAACAAAAGGCATTGTCTTTCATGCTCCAAATGCAACAAACTAAAATTTAAAAGCTAGACGAAGAACAAGTAATGTAAAGAGTTGATCATCACCTTCTCCTTACTTCTAGGCCGATTCAAGTAACTTCAGTCCCCTTCTCTTTCGCCCCAAATTGCAGAAACTGCCAAAAGATTAGAGGATCAATTTCTCTCGGGAAAAAAGATCAGAAGATCACTATACAACACTTTTTGATTTGTAAGCTTCTTAGCATAAAATTAGAATGCTCATACATGCGATAAACTGGAGGAATTGAATGCCACGGAGAAAAAATTAAAATTAGAATGTTCATACCTGCTGTAAACCAGAGGAATTGAAGATCCCAAGAAAAAAATTAGGGTTCTGAGATCTCAATTGGTTGAGATGACAGAAGGTCGGAAGATGAAGGGAGGTATAAAACTGGAGGGGGAGGGAGATCTCATCAGGCAAGAGAAGAATGAAGATCCGCTGCAAAATTTTTGTGGAGGAATGAATGAGCGAATGAAGGATTTAACCAGCTGCAATTTTTGGGGAGGAATGGAGGGAAAAAGCCCACTGCAAAAATTTTGGGGACGAACATGGGATTTAATCTACGGCAAAAAAATTCAGGATCAAGCGGGAGAAATTGAGGCGGAGGTAGTCGATCGCGCGGTAAAAATTGAGCAATTTCCTTCGCGCGCTCCTTCCGCGGCAAAAAATTTGATGCGTCACAAAAAATTTTGATCGTGGTTGGGGGCAAAAAGTTTTGATCGCCTGTAAATTGAGATGATCCGCACAAAAAACCCTTGAGCTGCTAGACACGTTGAGCATTTTGTTAAACATGTTTCAATATATTTACCAGTTTGCCATTATATTTGGTAACTTTAACAAATACCAAATATATTTTGCAAAATGTGTGATGTGATTAGCATCTTTATAAAATGCGGTCAGATTTTTATCAAAAATACTTGCATGTCCATTCCACGTGTATTTGTATAAATTAATTTTAATTTTTGATATTAGTAAAAAACATATAGTATTTTTACCGACGAAAATGACTGTGGGTGTTCTTCTGATATTACCGACGGTTCAGAAGAACTGTTGTTAATGACACATATTGTAGTAGTGTATATCAGTAAAAAATATACATCTAGTGTCGACCACCAAGGTTGACCCCAGAAAGTATATGTTTTAGTGTCGGCCAACAAGGCTGACCCTAGAAAGTATACGTTCTAGTGTCGACCACCAAGGTCGACCCTAGAAAGTATACGTTTTAGTGTCGACATCTGCAGCCGACACAAGAAAATAACTTACTAGTGTCGAGAATTTATCATCTTGTGTCGACGACTTATGAACGACACAAGATATGAGCTCTAGTGTCGGCATATATGTAGGAATCGAAAAAATTTCTTTTCTAATGTCGGCTTTCTTCTACCGACACTAAAAGTATACTTTTAGTGTCAGCAAATTTAAGTCGACGCTAAGTTTGGTCACAAGAAACTCACTTTTTTGTAGTGTCAATTGAAAAATAAGAGAAGACAAACTTTGGTTATAAAATCATTTTATTTAAAAAAATATTCTTATCTTTCAAAAATGCAGAAAATATCACTGACCTCGGAAAAATCCGCAAAAATGTCTGTTGGAACCGGGAGATCGCCATCTTAAATTTAAAAATAATAGAAGACAAACTTAAGTAATAAAAATCATATCATTTAATAAAAACATACATATCTTCCATAAAATAAAGAAATAACACCGATCTCAGAAAATCCGAAAAAATGTCTGTTGGAACCGGGGATCGCTATGTTCAAAAGAAAAATTGGGGAAGACATAATTTGGTAATAAGATCATATCATTTAATATAAAGATTCTTATTTTCCAAAAAATGTACAAAATATTCCGGAGCTCAAAAAAATCCCCAAAAATATCTGTCGGAACCGGGAGATTGCTAAATTTTTAAAAAAGACATGATATCAGCCAAAAATCATATCATTTAATACAGAAAATACAGAAAATACAGAAAATAGCCCAGAGCTCAGAAAAATCCACAAAAATATCTGTTGGAACTGGGAGATCGCTATCATCAACGAAAAAATATGAGAAGATAAATATTGGTCAAAATCATATCATTTAATAAAATGATCGATATCTTTTAGAAAAATACATAAAATAGTCTCGTGGTCAGAAAAATACGCAAAAATGTCCGTTGGAACTGGGAGACCACCATCTTCAAGTGAAAAATAAGAGAAGACAAAATTAGGCTAGAAAAATCATATCATTTAATAAAAAGATCCATATCTTCTAGAAAATGCAGAAAATAACTCCAATCTCAGAAAAATTTGCAAAAATGTCCATTGAGACTGAAAGATCATGATTTCCCGGTTCCAAAGGACATTTTTTGGCCTAATTTTGTCCTCTCTGATATCATTAAACAAAACGATCCATATATTCCAGAAAATGTGAAAAATAGCCGCAGCACAGAACAATCTGCAAAAATATCCGTTGGAACCGAGAGATTGCCGACTTATACCGGAAAAATAAGAGAAGACAAAATTAGGCCAAAAATCATATCATTTAATAAAACGATCCATATCTTCCAGAAAATGTGGAAAATAACCCGGAGCTCAGCAAAATGACCAAAAATGTCTGTTGGAACCAAGAGAATGCCATCTTCAATTGACATATAAGAAAGACAATATTAGGCCAAAAAACATATCATTCAATATAAAGATCACCATCTTCAACTAGAAAATAAGAGAAGACAAATTTAGGTTATAAAAATCATATCATTTAATAAAATATCCATATCTGCCATAAAATATAGAAAATAGCATTGAGCTACAAAAAATCCGCAAAAATTTCAGTTGGAACCGGGAGATCGACATCTTCAACTTAAAAATAATAGAAGACAAACTTAAGCTATAAAAATCATATCATTTAATAATAAGATCCATATCGTCCATAAAATAAAGAAAATAGCACAGAGCATAGAAAATCCGCAAAAATGTCCGTTAGAACCGGGAGATCGTTATGTTCAACTGAAAAATAATGGAAGACAAAATTTGGCAATAAATTTAATCATATCATTTAATATAAATATTCTTATTTTCCATAAAATGTTGAAAATATCCCCAAGCTCAGAAAAATCTGCACAAAATTAGGCCAAAATATCATATAATTTAATAAAACGTTCGATATCTTCCAGATAATACAAAAAATAGCACAGAGCTCAGAAAAATCCTCAAAAATATCTGTGGGAATCGGGAGATCGCCATCATCAACCAAAAATCTAAGAGAAGACAAAATTAGAAAAAAATCATCACATTAAATAAAACGATCGTTATATTCCAAAAATACAGAAAATAGCCCGGATGTAAGAAAAATCCGCAAAAATTTCCGTTGGAATCGAGAAACCGGCATCTTCAAGTGAAAAATAAGAAAAGACAAACGTAGGCTATAAAAATCATATCATTTAATAGAAAGATCCATATCTAAAATAAAACGTAGAAAATATCCATGAGTTCAGAAAAATCCGCAAAAATGTCCCTTGAAACCGGGACATCGCCATCATCAATTGAAAAATAAAAGAAGACAAAATTAGGGTAGAAAAATCATATCATTTAAAAAATATACATATTTACAGAACAAGTAGAAAATAGTCCCGAGCTCAGAAATATCGGCCAAGATATCCGTTGGAACAGGGACATCGCCATCTTCAACTTAAAAATAATAGAAGACAAAATTAGGCTACAAAATTCATATAATGTAATAAAAATATTCATACCTTCCAGAAAATGTAGAAAATAATCCCGAGCTTAGAAAAATCCGTAAAAATGTCCGTAGGAACCGGGAGATTACAATCTTTAACTGGAGAATAAGAGAAGACAAAATTAGGCCAAAATATTGTAAGGACAGTCTACCTTGCAATACTAACAACAAACACTCTTTAGGGGGTTGAATAGATTAATGGCAATAAATTGTGCAATTAAAAATTAACTTGAAAATGCAGAATAATAAATGCAAGAGGAATTAATCAACACAATCTATCCAAACGTAAACACAATATTTTACCTTAGTTCCCCAAACATGGGTACGTCCATCCACACCAATATTCCCAATAATTCCCACAAAGAGAAGTGAATACAATCCCACAAAGAGATACCTCACACAGAGGATTTTGTCCTATAGAAGAACCAAACCAACCCTACTCAAGGGTCAAATTCTCACACAGAGAATTACTAACTCCCACACATAGAATTAGGGTTAGTCCTACACTAGGACACCAAACTCCCACAAAGAGAGTATCTAATTCCTATAAAGAGAATTCGGGTTGAAAACACAAAGTAAAACAAATAATCTTACCTATGCCTTGAGATGAACTTACTCATTAATGAATGCAAGGTATAGAAGAGGATCTCCAAATGATGAGATTACTTGAAAGCACTTGGATGATTTCCTTTGAGCTTGACTTCAATGCATGAAGGAGAGAATGAGCTTTAAGAGGAAAATGAGAGAGTTTGAGAGTGGCTTAATGATTCTCAAATGATCTTCAATAGTTCCAAGGAGTCCTAATGAACTCAGCCCTCTCCTATATATAGGAAGCCAAAAGAAACCCTCAAACCCAAGCAAAAATCCAAAATGAATAAATATGCAACGGCTAGATTTTGGTAGTTTACGGCACAGGCAGTCGGCTAATGAACAACTGACAGTCGACTGGTCAACGGCTATAAAATTCCCAACGGCTATAATCTGAGCCAGGACAGGCGATTGTAGAAGGCTACATAGGCAACTATAAATAGACATGCGACTGTAAAAACTTCATCAGTCGACTGACTTGCACATTGGGATGAAGCCTAGAAAATACAAGTTGTGCACAGACTACTGTAGAGCAATTCATCACAAGCGACTGAATATCCTTCAGCAGGCGACTGTCACTAAAGATGGAAATGAGCTGAGAAAATTGCAACTTTTACACTTACAACTTCAGACGATAGATGACCATTTCACAGGCGACTGTAATTCTACAGGCGACTGTAAATACTTCATCAGTCGACTGACTTGCAAATTGGGGATGAAACCCAGAAAATGCAAGTTGTCAGTTGGAACCGGGAGATCGAAATTTTCAACTTAAAAATCAGAGAAAACAAAATTAGGCCAAGTAATCATATCCTTTAATAAAACTATTCATATCTTCCAGGTAATTTAGAAAATAGGACGCAGCTCAGAAAAATCCGCAAAAAATGTCCGATGGAACCGGGAGATCATCTTCTTCAACTGAAAAATAAAAGAAGCAAAACTTAGGTTATAAAAATCTTATCATTTAATAAAAATCTCCATATCATCTAGAAAATGTTGAAAATAGCCTCGAGCTCAGAAAAATCAGCAAAAAAGTCTGTCAGAACGACAAGATCGCCATCTTCAATAGAAAAATATGCGAAGACAAAATTAGGGTATGAAAATCATATCATTTAATATAAAGATACATGTCTTCCAGAAAATGTAGAAAATAACGACGTACTCAGATTAATCAACAAAAATATTTGTTGGAACCGAGAGATTGCACTCTTCAACATAAAAATAAGAGAAAACAAAATTAGGCCAAAAGTCAAATCATTTAATAAAACGATCCATATCTTCCAAAAAATTTAAAAAAATAATTAGGAGATCAGAAAATCTGCAAAAATGTCTGTTGGAATAGGGAGATCACTTTCAGTAAAAACTAAGAAAAGACAAAATTAGTACAAAAATCATATCATTTAATAAAAAGATCCATATCTTTCAGAAAATGTAGAAATAGCTGCAAACTCAGAAAATCCACAAAAGTGTCTGTTGGAACCTAGAGATCGCCATCTTCAACTGGAAAATAAGAGAAGACAAAATTAGGCAAATATATCATATCATTTAAGAAAACAATCAAAATCCTCCAAAAATGTGGAAAATAGGCCGAAGCTCAGAAAAATCCGCAAAAATGTCCGTTGGAACCGGGTGATTGCCATCTTCAACTGGAATATAAGTTAAGACAAAATTATGCAAAAAAAATTATATCATTTTTTAAAAAGATCAACTTCTTCAATAAGAAAATAAGAGAAGACAAATTTATGCTAGAAAAATCATATCAATTAATAAAAAGATCCATTCCTGTTATAGAATGTAAAATATAGCACCAACCTCAGAAAATGATATATAACAATCTTTTCAGTTAAACATGGCGATATCCCGGTTACACCGAACATTTTTATAGATGAAGTGGCGATTTCCCAGTTCTGAATTTTGCCTTCTCTTATATTTCAGTTGAAGATGGCGATTTTCCGGTTCCAACAAACATTTTGGCCTGATTTTGTCTTCTCTGATATCATTTAATAAAACGATCCATAAATTGCAGAAAATGTGAAAAATAGCCTGGAGCTCAGAAATATCTGCAAAAATGTCTGATGGAACCGGGAGATCGCCAAATTCTACAGGAAAACATGAGAAGACAAAAATTAGGCCAAAAATCATATCCTTTAATTAAACAATCCATATCTTCCAGAAAATGTGGAAAATAGCAGGACTCAGAAAAATCCTCAATATGTCAGTTGGGACCGAGAAAATGCCATCTTCAAAATAAATACAAAAGAAGACAAATTAGGCAAAAATCGTATCATTTAATAAAAAGATCAACATCTTCAACAGAGAAAATAAGAGAAGACAAATTTAGGCAAGAAAAATCATAACAATTAATAAAAAGATCCATATCTTTCATAAAACGTGGAAAATTGCACCAAGATCAGAAAATGATTTATAAAAATCTTTTCAGTTGAAGATGGCGATATCCCGGTTACAAATGACATTTTTATAGATGAAGATGATGATTTCCCGGTTCCAAATTTTGTCTTCCATTATATTTCAATTGAAGATGGCGATTTTTCGGTTTCAACGGACATTTTTGGCCTAATTTTGTCTTCTCTGATATCATTTAATAAAACAATCCATATATTCCAATAAATGTGAAAAATAGCACGAAGCTCAGGAATATACGCAAAATGTCCGTTGGAACCAGGAGATCGCCAACTTCTACTGGAAAAATAAGAGAAGACAAAATTAGGCCAAAATCATATCATTTAATAAAACGATCAATATTTTCGAGAAAATGTGGAAAATAGCCCGAAGCATAGAAAAATCTGCAAAAATTTCCTTTAGGACCAGAGAATGCCATCTTCAATTGAAATATAAGAGAAGACAAAATTAGGCCAAAAATCATACCATTCATGATAAAGATTGCCATCTTCAACTTGAATATAAGAGAAAACAAATTTAGGTTATAAAAATTATATCATTTAATAAAAAGATCTATATCTTCCATAAAATGTAGAAAATAGCCCGGAGCTCAGAAAAACGCACAAAAATGTTTATTGGAACTAATAGATCGTCATCTTCAACTTAAAAATCATAGAAGACAAACTTAAGCTATCAAAATCATATCATTTAATAAAAAGATCAATATCTTCCATAGAGTAAAGAAAATAGCATCGATCTCAGAAAAACCGAAAAATGTCCGTTGGAACTGGAAGATCGCCATGTTTAGCTGAAAAATAAGAGAAGACAAAATTTGGTAATAAAAATCATATCATTTAATATAAATATTCTTGTTTTCCATAAAATGTAGAAAATATCCTCGAGCTCAAAAAAATCCGTAAAAATATCCGTCCGAACCAAGAGATTGCCAAATTTAACAAAAAAAGTGAAGCCAAAAATTAGGCTTAAAAATCATATCATTTATTAAAACGATCGATATCTTTCAGATAATTCAAAAAATAGGCCATAGCACAGTTGGTTCTGGGAGATCGCCATCATCTACGAAAAAATATCTGTTGGTTCCGGGAGATCGCCATCATCTACGAAAAAATTAGAGAAGAAAAAATTAGGCCAAAAAGCATAACATTTAGTAAAACGATCGATATCTTCCAGAAAATATAGAAAATATCCCCGAGTTCAGAAAAATCCGCAAAAAATGTCTGTTGGAACTGGGAGACAACCATCTTCAAGTGAAAAATAAGAGAAGACACATAAAAATCCTAACATTTAATAAAAATATCCATAACGACAATAAAATGCAAAAAATAGCATCGAGGTCTGAAAAATCCGCAAAAATTTCTGTTGAAACCGGGAGATCGCCATCTTCAATTGAAAAATAAGAGAAGACAAAATTAGGATAGAAAATTCATATCATTTAATAAAAAGATATATATCTGACAGAAATTGTTGAAAATAATCACGAGCTGAGAAATATCAAAAAAATGTCCATTAGAATCGGGATTTGCCATCTTCAACTGAAAAATAAGAGAAGACAACATTAGCCTACAAAAATCATATAATGTAATAAAAAGACTATATCTTCGAGAAACTGTAGAAAATAGCCCCGAGCTGAGAAAAATCTGCAAATAAATGTCCGTTGGAACCGGAAGATCGCCATATAACTGGAAAATAAGAGAAGACAAAATTAGGCCAAAATATCATATCATTAATGAAATGATCCGAGTCTTCCAAAAAATGTGGAAAATAGGCCGGAGCTCAGAAAAATCCGCAAAAATTTCTGTTGGAACCGGGAGATCAACATCATCAACTGGAAAATAAGAGAAGACAAATTTAGGCAGAAAAATCATGTCATTTAACGAAAAGATAACTATCTTTCATAAAATGTAGAAAATTGCACCAAGCTCAGAAAATCATAAATAAAAATCTTTTCAATTGAAGATGACGATATTCCTGTTACAATGGACATTTTTATAGATGAAGATGGTGATTTCCTGCTTCCGAATTTTGTCTTCTTTTATCTTTCAGTTGAAGATGGCGATTTTCAGGTGACAACAAACAGTTTTTGGCCTAATTTTTCCTTCTCCGATATCATTTAATAAAAGGATCTATATCTTCCAAAAAATGTGAAAAAGCTCATAGCTCAGAAATATCGGCAAAAATATCTGTTGGAACCAGGAGATCGCCAATCCAACTAGAAAATAAGAGAAGACAAAATTAGGCCAAAAATCATATCATTTAATAGACTGGTGCATATCTTCCAGAAAATGTGGAAAATGGCCCAGAGCTTAGAAAATTCAGCAAAAATGTCCTTTGGGACCGAGAGAATGCCATCTTCAACTAAAATATAAGAGAAGACAAAATTAGGCCAAAAAATCATATCATTCGATATATAGATCGGGATGTGAACCAGCCCATCAAATTACAAACTGAAGACCTAATTCTAAGTGAAGGCCCAATGACAAGAGGAAGGCTAAAAAGAATGCAAGATGCAATTGGGGCCGAAGTAGAAGCATTGCTGGCCCAAGAAAGTTGTGCTAAAAAAGAAGCAAATCCGGCCTTAATCTTGCTAATCCAAGCCCAAGAAAATTAAGGCCCAAGATTGGATAATTCTGAATTATTTGGAGAATAAGAAGAGTCATTTGTAATCGAACTTCAGAATTCATAGGAATATCAAGAGTCGCGTGCAACCATTAATTCTGAATTCAGGGGAGATGAAGAATCATGCCATTAATTCTGAATTCATGGGGAGATGAAGAGTCATGCCATTAATTCTGAATTAATGGGGAGATAAAGAGTCATACCATTAAAATCTGAATTCATGGGGAGATCAAGAGTCAAACTATTAACTCTGAATTCATGGGGAGATCAAGAGCCATTAGTGGTCTTTAATTAGTGTCTTTTAAAGAGTCTTTTTCGTTTCCAAAGCTCTACCTATAAATAGATCATGCAATCCTTTGTAATAGGCATTAATCAGATAATCAATTCAGAATTTGAGTGTTCTCTCATATTGTGAGAGTTAAATCTTCTTTAGCTTTGTGGAATCTTGCCTTGTCAATCTTCCTTATAAGATTGGGGATCCAAATCTGCAAAAGCCTCCAAGTCGTGCTTCAACCCAAGTGCGTTGCTGTGTGCATTGGTTAAAGCCGTGATCGTGGTTGGGCAAGTGGTTTAAATAGCAGGTCCCATTCTTTTCAACGTTGGTTGGTTATTTGCATTTGTCAGGTCACTGAACCATCCTTATCCAGATCTTATCAATCCATATTTCCTATCACGTATTTTGGAGTGTGATGCTTATATCCTTCTTTTAAGTTTGTTTTCGAGTTTCTTGAACATCCTACACCGTGAAGATTGGGCCACCTCTCTGGTTTCACATCATTTGGTATCAGAGCCTCAGGTAGACATGGTAGGGTTCTTTCTATCATTTTATTGCTTCAAAAAAATTCTCTTTCAAATCCTTTTCTTTCCTTTGTTTCTGCCAAAACAAGAAACTTTCCAAAATCTTTCACTTAGTTTATATTCTTAGTGTGCAAGAATTTTGTTTTATCTTTCAACTTTTGAGAGCCTTTGTTAGTTTGCTATTTATTTAGTTTGTACAAGTAAAGCACCCAAAAAAGCAAAAAAAAAAAGCAAAAAAATTAAAGCTTGGCAAAAAAATGAGAAAGAAAAACAAACAGTGGTGCTCAATTCAGTTCTTACATTTTGTTATCTTACCTATTTCATAGCTCTTATTGTTGCATTTTTGTCTTGCACTACTAAGAAATTCCCTTCTTTTCATTGAATTCCTACTCTAGACCTAATCCTACTTCAGGCATAAACCCATCCATTATTCACAATCTTACCAACCACCACTACATACTTGGCTGAAAATGAGTAATTGGCATTATTGGATTACTCAACAAGGATTTGGGTTGAATACGTGCTAAGGACAGATTCTGACGGAATTGTGAGTTGGTGAGGTTATCAAGAGAGTATTTTTTTTTCACTAACATTGCAGGAAATCCAGAAGATACTACACAACATGGAGAATCATCTTTTCAAATGCAAGCATTGGTGAGCCATCTTGAGAGATTGTTTGACAGAAAGCTAGAACGAACCAATGAACGATTAGATCAAATGGAGAATCAAACTTCTACACAATAAAATCCTCCAAACAATCAAGAACAACCTCATGGAGATATGGAGAGCCAAGTTGATGGGGATGAATTTGAAGATCACCAGCCAAGAAGAAGGAGATTTCATCGTGATGAACAAAGCAGACATAGAAACCGAGGAGACAACATTGGTGGAATTAAAATCAAAGTATCTTCTTTTCAAGGAAAACATGATCCTGATGTGTATTTGGAGTGGGAAATGCATGTTGAGCAAATTTTCTCATGACATAACTCCTCTGAAGGTAACCAGGCGAAACTTGTGGCTCTTGAGTTTACTGGTTATGCTCTTATTTGGTGGGATCAGGTGCAAAAGGAAAAAGAACGATATGGAGAACGTCCCATTAGTACTTGGACGGAAATGAAATCAACCATGAGAAGGAGGTTTATTCCATTTTATTACCTAGGGAACTTCATCAAAAACTGCAACGACTCAATCAAGGCTCTAAGAGTGTAGATGAGTATCACAAAGAGATGGAGATTGCCATGATTCGAGCAAATGTAATGGAGGACAGAGAAGTAACAATGGCTCGTTTCTTGGGTGGCCTTAATCCTGATATTACTGATGTTGTAGAGATGCATCACTATGTAGAGTTTCAGGAGATGGTCCACCAAGCCATCAAGGTAGAACAACAACTAAAGAGGAGAAATGCTGCAAGGAAGGGCTCTATTTCTTTTAGCCTTTGGAAGACAAGTTCAAAGAGAGATACTCCATCTAGTTCGAAGGAGAATACTTTGAAGAAAGTTGAGAAGACAGCTGATATTCCGAAGAAGACGCAAACTGAAGCAAATACTTCTAGAACCGTGACATAAGATGCTTCAAATGCCCAGGGAGAGGACACATTTCCAGCGAGTGCCCTAACAAGCACACCATGATTATCAATAACCATGGTGACTGGGAGGCTGAAGAAGAAGAATCTGATGAAGAAGATGAGATGCTGCTTGAATATGATGACGGAGAAATTGCCGCCGAATGAGAATTTCTTGTGACTAGAAGAGCACTTAGCATTCAAATGAAGGAGGAAGAGAACAACCAAAAAGAGAACTTGTTCCACACAGGTTGCCTAGTCCAATGAAAAGTATGCAGTGTAATCATAGATGGAGGAAGTTGCAGCAATGTAGCAAGTGCTGAATTAGTGGAGAAGTTGAGTCTTCCAACCTTCAAGCATCGACAACCCTACAAGCACAATGGCTCAACGAATGTGGAGAGTTGAAGGTAACAAAACAAGTCATAATCCTATTTTCTATTGGCAAATATATAGATGAATTAATCTGTGATGTTGTTCCCATGAAAGCATGTCATCTCTTGTTGGGCAGACCGTGGTAGTTTGATCGTTGTGTAACACATGACGGGTACTTAAAACGTTATTTTTTTGTACTCGAGGGGAGCCTATAACCCTCCTTCCATTATCCCCAAAAAATAATAGAAGATCAAATAAAGAGAGAAAAGAAAAGAGAAAGTGAGAAAGGAAAATGATTCAACAAAAAGAGAGTAAAAATGAGAGTGAGAAAAAGATGAAAGATTTGAGTGGAGAAAAAGAGAGAAAACTGAGAGAAAGTTCAAAAAGAACAGAGGAGAAAAGAGAAAAAGGAGAGAAGAGATTTCTAGTGGAAAAAGAAGTGAGATTAAGCAAGCTTTGTTTTCTCAACTAAACCTCCTAGTATTTGTGTACAAAGAGGCGATGTTGAATACTAACGACTTAACCTCTCCTTTGCCTAGTGTTGTTTTATCTCTTTTGCATGAATATGAAGATGTCTTTCCTGATGAGATACCGCTAGATTAGCCACCAATTAGGGGAATAGAGCATCAAATTGATCTTATTCAGGGAGCATCTTTGCTTAATCGTCCAGCATACCACACTAATCCTGAAGATACTAAGGAGATTCAAAGGCAAGTTCAAGAGTTGCTGAGCAAGGGATACGTGAGATAGAGCCTCAGTCCTTGTGCAGTTCTGGTATTGCTTGTACCCAAGAAAGATGGTACTTGGAGCATGTGCGTTGATTGCATACCACATTAACAACATCACGGTAAGATATCATCATCATATTCATAGGGTAGATGATATGATAGGTTCAACTATCTTCTCCAAAATTGACTTAAAAAGTGGTTATCATCAAATAAGAATGAAAGAAGGAGACGAATGGAAAACGACATTAAGACTAAACATGGATTATATAAATGGTTAGTTATGCCTTTTGGATTAACTAATGCACCTAGCACATTTATGCGGCTAATGAATCATGTCTTTCAGGCCTACAATGGTAAATTTATGGTTGTTTACTTTGATGATATTCTTGTGTATAGTAGAACTTTAGATGAACACATGGATCATCTTAGACAAATTCTAGAGGTTCTAAGAAAGGAGAAATTGTTTGGCCATTTGAAAAAGTGTAATTTTTGCACAGATAAAATTGTTTTTCTTGGCTTTGTTATTAGTAGCACATGTGTTGCAGTGGATGAAGAGAAGATTAAAGCAATCCAAGATTGGCCAGCCCCTGCAACTGTTAGACAAGTCAGGAGTTTTTCATGGACTTGCAAGCTTTTACAAAAGGTTTGTGAAGGATTTAGTACACTAGCAGCCCACAGAATGAATTGACCAAGAAGGATGTCTGATTCAATGGGGAGAAGCTCAAGAGAAAGCTTTCCAAATTCTTAAAGAGAAGCTAACTCAAGCACCTTTACTGGCACTTCCTGATTTTGGGAAGTTGTGAGGCTGCAAGGAATGCCTAGAACCATTGTGTCAGATCGAGATGCCAAAATTCTTAAGCTATTTCTAGAAGACTTTGTGGGGAAAGCTTGGGACAAAATTATTGTTTTCTACTACTTGTCATCCACAAACCGATGGACAAACTGAAGTTGTGAATAGGACACTATCCTCTTTGTAAAGAACAATCATCAAGCAAAACTTGAAGAAATGGGGGAGTGTTTGCTACATGTGGAGTTTGCTTATAATAGGGATATTCATTCCACTACTAAGTTTTCACCCTTTGAAATTGTTTATGGATATAATCATATTGCACATATTGACTTGATTCCTCTACCTTTGCAGGAAAGAGCTAATATGGATTGAAAGAAGCGTGCTGAATTTGTTAAAAAAATCCATGAAAAAGCACATCAGAATATCGAAAAAATGGTTTAAACGTATGCCGATCGAGCTAACAAAGGAAGAAAGCGGATGATTTATGAGCCTGGAGATTTGGTGTGGCTACATCTTAGGAAAGAAAGGTTTCCTGATAAAAGGAAGTCCAAACTCATGCCTAGGGGAGATGGACCTTTTCGAGTCCTTGAGAGAATCAATGATAATGCTTACAAGCTTCAACTATCAGGTGAGTCTGGTGTGAGTGCTACGTTTAATGTTTCTGACATGTCTCCTTATTTTGGTGTAGATGTTTAAGAGTCGAGGATGACTCCTTTTCAAGAGGGGGGATGATGTGAACCATTCCCTTAAATTACAAACTGAAGACCTGATTCTAAGTGAAGGCCCAATGACAAGAGGAAGGATAGAAAGAATGCAAGATGCAATTGGGGCCCAAGTAGAAGCATTGCTGGCCCAAGAAAGTTGTGCTAAAAAGAAGCAAATCAGGCCTTCATATTGCTAATCTAAGCCCAAGAAAATTAAGGCCCAAGATTGGATAATTCTAAATTATTTGGAGAATAAGAAGAGTCATTTGCAATTAAACTTCAGAATTTATGGGGGAATATCAAGAGTCATGTGCAACCATTAATTCTGAATTCATGGGGAGATGAAGAGTCATACCATTAATTCTGAATTCATGTGGAGATAAAGAGTCATACCATTAAAATTTGAATTCAGGGGGGGGGGATCAAGAGTCATACTATTAACTCAGAACTCATGGGAAGATCATGAGCCATTATTGGTCTTTAATTAGTGTCTTTTAAAGAGTCTTTTTTGTTTCCAAAGCTCTACCTATAAATAGATCATGTAATCCTTTGTAACAGGCATCAAGCGGATTATCAATTCAGAATTTGAGTGTTCTCTCATATTGTGTGAGTTTTTGTCTTCTTTAGCTCTTGTGGAACCTTGCCTTGTCAATCTTCCTTATAAGATTGGTGATCCAAATCTGCAAAAGCCCCCAATTCGTGCTTCAACCCAAGTGTGTTGCTGTGTGGATTGGTTAAACTCGTGATCGTGGTTGGGCAAGTGGTTTAAGTAGCAGGTCACGTTCTATTCAACGTTGGTTGGCTATTTGCATTTGTCCGGTCAGTGAACCATCCTTATCTAGAGCTTATCACCATCTTCAAATGGAAAATAAGAGAAGACATACTTTGTTTATAAAGAATCATATCATTTAAAAAAATACCAATATCTTCCGTAAAATGTAAAAAATAGCCATGAGCTCAGAGCAATCCGCAAAAATGTAAGTTGGAACACTTGGAGATCACAACTTGAACATTTGGAGATCATATCTTCTATAGAATAAAGATCACAACTTGAACAGTTGGAACACTTGAACACTTGGAGATCATATCTTCTATAGAATAAAGAAAATAGCACCGAGCTCTGAAAATTCGAAAAAAGGTCCGTTGGAACCAGGAGATCTCTATGTTCAACTTAAAAATAAGTGAAGACAAAAGTAGGGTATGAAAATCATATCATTTAATAGAAAGGGTCACGTCTTCAGAAAATGTAGAAAATAACGCCGAACTCAGAAAAATCCGCAAAAATATCTGTTGGAACCGAGAGATCGCACTCTTCAACATAAAAATATGAGAAGCCAAAATTAGGCCAAAAATCATATCATTTAATAAAATGATTCATATCTTCTAGAAAATTTAAAAAATAGCCCTAGCTCAGAAAATCCGCAAAAATGTCCGTTGGAACCGGGATAACGCCATCAACTGAAAACTAAGAAAAGACAAAATTAGGCCAAAAAATCATATCATGTAATAAAAAGATCCATATCTTCCAGAAAATGTAGAAAAATTGCTTCGAGCTCAGAAAAATCCGTCAAAATGTTTGTTGGAACCTGGAAATCGACATATTCAACTGGAAAATACGAGAAGACAAAATTAGGCCAAAACTCATATCTTTTAATAAACAGAAACATATCTTCCAGAAAATGTAGAAATAGCCCCAAACTCAGAAAAATCCTCAAAAATGTCCGTTGGAACCTGGACATCGCCATCTTCAACTGGAAAAATAAGAGAAGACAAAATTAGGCCAACATATCATATCATTTAATAAAACAATCCAAATCTTCCAAAAATAGGCCAGAGCTCAGAAAAATCCGCAAAAATATCCGTTGGAACCGGGTGCTCTCCATCTTCAACAAGAATATAAGATAAGACAAATTAGGTCAAAAATCATATCATTTAATATAAAGATTGCCTTCTTCGGCAAGAAAATAAGAGAAGACAAATTTACGCTAGAAAAATCATATCAATTAATAAAAAGATCTATATCTTTCATAAAATGTAGAATATAGCACCAAACTCAAAAAATGATATATAACAACCTTTTAAGTTGAAGATGGCGATATCCCGGTTACAACAAACATTTTTATAGATGAAGATGATGATTTCCCGGTTCCAAATGTTGTCTTCTATTATATTTCAACTGAAGATGGCAACTTTCATGTTCCAACGGACATTTTTTTGGCCTAATTTTGTCTTTACGGATATCATTTAATAAAGCAATACATATATTCTAGAAAATGTGAAAAATAGCAAGGACCTCAGAATTATCTGCAAAAATTTCTGTTGGAACCGGGAGATCGCCAAATTTTATAGGAAAATAAGAGGAAGATAAAATTAGGCCAAAAATTATATCATTTAATAAAACCATCCATATCTTCCAAAAAATGTGTAAAATAGCCCGAAGCTCAGAAAAATCCGCTAATATGTCTGTTGGGACGAGAGAATGCTATCTTCAAGTGAAATATAAGAGAAGACAACATTAGGCCAAAAATCATATCATTCAATATAAAGGTCGCCACCTTTAACAGGAAAATAAGAGAAGACAAACTTAGTTTATAAAAATCATATCATTTAATCAAAAGATTCATATCTTCCATAAAAATGTAGAAAATAGCCCGAGCACAGTAAAATCTGCAAAAATGTTTATGGGAATCGGGAGATCACCATTTTCAACTTAAAAATAATAGAAGACAAACTTAAGCTATAAAAATCATATCATTTAATAAAAAGATTCATATCTTCCATAAAATAAATAAAATAGCACAGAGATCAGAAAATCCACCAAAATATCCGTTAGAACCCAGAGATCACTATGTTCAATTGAAAAACGAGAAAACAAAATTAGGCAATTAAAATCATATCATTTAATATAAATATGCTTATTTTCCATAAAATGTACAAAATATCCACGAGCTCAGAAAAATCAGTAAAATATCCGTCAGAACCGAGAGATCGCCAAATTTAACAAAAAAAAGAGAAGGCAAAATTAGGCCGAAAAATCATATCATTTGATAAAACGATCGATATCTTCCAGATAATACATAAAATAGGCCATATCACAGAAAAATCGACAAAAATATCCGTTGGTTTCGGGAGATCGCCATCATCAACGAAAAAATAAGAGAAGAAAAAATTAGTCCAAAAAATCGTAACTTTTAATAAAACGATCGATATCTTCTAGAAAATACAGAAAATAGCACCGAGTTCAGAAACATCCGTAAAAATGTCCGTTGGAACCGGGGGAAAACGACATCTTTAAGTGAAAAATAAGAGAAGACAAATATGGGCTATAAAAATAATATCATTTAATAAAAAGATCCAAATCTATAATAAAATATAGAAAAGAGCCTCGTGTTCCGAAAAATACGCAAAAATTTCCGTTTGAACCGGGATATCACTAAAATTTTTTCAAAATTGGGAGAATTGTGAGGTAATTTGGAATTGAGAATTGGTTCAATTGGGAGAACAGTGGAACAGAGTATGAGTTATTGGTTATGGACTGGCTGCATGGTCCTTATCAGAATAGTAAGGTTTTTTAGAACTTCTATAGTTTACCGGGGCGGGCCGGGGCCGCATACGAAGCCCAAGCTTGCCCTAACCTGTCTACGGGCCGCGGCAGGACGGGTCAAAACCAGGTCGGGCCAGTCGAATCAGGCCATTACTGCCATCCCTAGCCAAAATGTCTGTTGGAACCGGGATATCGCCATCTTCAACTTAAAAAATAAGAGAATAGGCTACAAAAATTATATAATGTAATTAAAAGATCCTTATCTTCTAGAAAATTAATTAATTAATTCATAGCTCAGAAAAAATAGCAAAAATGTCTGTTGGAACCGGGAGATCAAAATCTGCAACTGGAAAATAAAAGATGACAAAATTAGGCCAAAATATCATATCATTTAATAAAACGATCCATATCTTCCAAAAATGAGGAACATAGGCCGGAGCTCAGAAAATCCGCCAAAATGTTCGTTGGAACCGGATGTTCACCATGTTTGACTAGAATATAAGAGAAAACAAAATTAGGCCAAATATCATATCATTTAATAATAAGATCGCCATCTTCAACAGGAAAATAAGAAAAAACAAATTTAGGCTAGAAAATCATGTCAATTAATAAAAAGATCCATATCTTTTATAAAATGTATAAAAGAGCACCAAGCTCAGAAAATGATATAAAAACTCTTTTCAGGTTGAAGATGGCAATATCTTGGTTACAACGGTCATTTTTATAGATGAAGATGGCAATTTTCCGATTCCAAATTTTGTCTTCTTTTATATTTCAGTTGAAGATGTCGATTTCTCGGTTCCTATTCACAGTTTTGGCCTAAATTTGTCTTCACTGATATCATTTAATAAAACGATCCATATATTCCAGAAAATATGGAAAATATCCAGGAGCTCAGAAATATCCGTAAAAATGTCCGTTGGTACCAGGAGATTGCCAACTTCAACTGGAAATTAAGAAAAGGGAATTTTAGGCCAAAAAATCTTATTGTTTAATAAAACGTTCCATAACTTCTAGAAAATGTGGAAAATAGCTCAGAGCTTAGAAAATCCATAAACATTTCCTTTAGGACCGAGAGAATGCCATCGTCAATGAAACTATAAGAGAAGACAAAATTAGGCTGAAAATCATTTCATTCAATATAAAGATCGCCATCTTCAACGGGAAAATAAGAGAAAATAAATTTATGTTATAAAAATCATATCATTTAATAAAAAGATAATTATCTTCCATAATATGTAGAAAATTGCCTGGAGCTCTGAAAAATCTGCAAAAATGTCCGTTGAAATGGAAGATCGTCATCTTCAACTTAAAATTAACAAAAGACAACCTTAAGATATCAAAATCATATCATTTAATAAAAAGATCCATATCTTCTATAAAGTAAAGAAAATAGCACCGATCTCAGAAAATCTGAGAAAATGTCCCTTAAAACCGGAAGATCGCCATGTTCAACTGAAAATAAGAGAAGGCAAAATTTGGTAATAAAAATCATATCATTTAATATAAAGATTCTTATTTTCCATAAAATGTTGAAAATATCCCCGAGCTCAGAAAAAATCCGCAAAAATATCCGTCAGAACTGAGGATCGCCAATTTTAATGTAAAAAAGAGAAGACAAAATTAGGCGAAAAATCATATCATTTAATAAAACGATCGATATCTTTCACATAATAGAAAATGGGCCATTGCTCAGAAAAACCGCAAAAATATCAGTTGGTTCCGGGAGATTGCCATCATCAATGAAAAAAAATAAGAGAATACAAAATTAGGCCAAAAAATAATTACATTTAATAAAATGATCGATAGCTTCTAGAAAATACAGAAAATAGCACCGAGTTCAGAAAAATCTGCAAAAATGTCCGTTGGAACTGAGAGACTGCCATCCTCAAGTGAAAAATAAAAGAAGACAAACGTAGGGTAAAAAAATCATATCACTTAATAAAAATATCCATATCGACAATAAAAACAGAAAATAGAGCCGTAGTCGGAAAAATCCGCAAAAATTTTCGTTGGAACCGAGAGATCGCAATCTTCACTTGACAAATAAGAGAAGACAAAATTAGGATAGAAAAATCATATCATTTAATAAAACGATCTATATCTTACTGAAAATGTGGAAACTAGTCCCGAGCTGAGAAATATCGACAAAAATGTCTGTTGGAACCGGGATATTGTCATCTTCAATTGAAAAAATAAGAGAAGACAAAATTAGCGTACAATAATCATATAATGTAATAAAAAGATCCACATCTTCGATAAAATGTAGAAAGTAGCCCCGAGCTCAGAAAAATCCGTAAAAATGTCCGTTGGAACCGGGAGATCGCCATCTTCAATTGGAAAATAATGGAAGACAAAATTAGGCCAAAATATCGTATCATTTAATAAAACGATCCATGTCTTCCAAAAAATGTGGAAAATAGGCCAAGCTCGGAAAGATCTGCAAAATTTTGCATTGGAACCGGAAGATCCCATCTTCAACTGGAAAAATAAGAGAAGAGAAATTTGGCTAGAAACATTATCATTAAATAAAAAGATTCATATCTTTCATAAAATGTAGAAAATTACACCAATCTCAGAAATGATATCAAAAATCTTTTCAGTTGAAGATGGCGATATCCCTATTACAGTGGACATTTTTATTGATGAAGATGGTGATTTCTTATTTCCGATGGAAAATTTTAATATAAAGATTCTTATTTTACATAAAATGTAATATCCTCGAGCTCAGAAAAACCACAAAAATATCTATCGGAACCAGGAGATCACTAAATTTAACAAAAAAATAAAACAAAATTTGGCCAACAAATCATATCATTTAATAAAACGGTCGATATCTTCCAGATAATATGGAAAATAGCCCAGAGCTCAGAAAAATCCACAAAAATATCCGTTGAAACCGGGAGATCGCTAAATTTAACAATAAAAAAGAAAACAAAATTCGGCCAAAAATCATATCATTTAATAAACCTGTCGATATCTTCCAGATAATATAGAAAATAGCCTAGAGCTCCGAAAAATTTGCAAAAATATCCGTTGGAACCGAGTGATCACCATCATCAACGAAAAAATGAGAAGATAAAATTAGGCCAAAAATTATATCATTTAGTAAAACGAACAATATCTTTCAGAAAATAACCTCGAGGATAGAAAAACTTGCAAAAATGTCTATTGGAACGTGGAGACCGCCATCTTAAAGTGAAAAATAAGAGACGACAAAATTAGGCAAGAAAAATCAATCATTTAATAAAAAATCCAGATTCTCTAGAAAATGTCGAAAATAGTCCTAAGCTCAGAAAAATCCGAAAAAATGTTCGTTGGAATCGAAAGATAGCCATATTCAACTGAAAAATAAGAGTAGACAAAACTAAGCCAAAAAATCAATCACTGGATAAAAGATACCTATCTTCCATAAAAAGTAGAAATAGGCCCGAGGTCAGAAAAATCTGCAACAGTGTCCGTTGGTACGAGGAGATTACCATCTTCACTGAAAATTAAGAGAAAACAAAATTAGGGTATAAAAATCATATCATTTAATAAAAAGATCTATATCCTATAGAAAATGTAAAAATACACTCGATCTTAGAAAAATCTGGAAAAATGTCTGTTGGAACCGGGAGGTCGCCATCTTTAACTGAAAAATAAGAGGAGAAAAAATTAGGCAGTAAAATAATCTATTTCAATACAAAAGATCCAAATCTTCCACAAAATTAGGAAAAATACGCAAAAATACCCATTGGAACTGAGAGATCGCCATCTTCAACTGAAAATTAAGAGAATAGAAAATTAGGCCAAAAATCCTATCTTTAATAAAAAGATCAATATCTTTTAGAAAATTTTGGAAATAGCCCCGAACTCAGAAAAATTAAAAAAAATCATATTATTTAATAAAACATCCATATCTTACAGAAAATGTAGAAAATAATCCGAGCTTAGAAAAATATGCAACAATATCCGATAAAACTGGGAGATCGCCATTAATAAATGAAAAATACGAGAAGACAAAATTAGGATTTAATAATCATACCATT
This sequence comes from Scilla litardierei, assembly GCA_030789695.1. Lineage (NCBI taxonomy): Eukaryota > Viridiplantae > Streptophyta > Magnoliopsida > Asparagales > Asparagaceae > Scilla > Scilla litardierei. Next base: position 117,457,577 of record CM061133.1, on the reverse strand, counting down.
TAATATAAAGTTCCATATTATAAAGAAAATTTAAAATATAGCGCAGAGCTTAGAAAAATCCGCAAAAATGTCCGTTGGAACTGTGAGATCGTCGTCTTCAACTGAATAAAGGAAAGCCAAAATTAGGCTAAAAATCATATCATTTAATAAAAGGATCCATAACTTCCAGAAAATGTAGAAAATAGTCTGGAGCTCAGAGAGTCCGCAAAATGTCCGTTGGAACCAAGAGATTGTCAAATTTAACTGAAAAATAATAGTAGATAAAATTAGGCTATAAAAACTTATCGTTTATTATAAAGATCAATATCTTATAGAAAATGTAGAAAATAGCCCTGAACTTAGAAAAACTCGTAAAAAATAAGTTGAAAACGAGAGATCGCCTTCTTCAACTGAAAAAAGAAGAGAACAAAATCAGGCCAAAAACCATAACATTTATTTAAAAATACAGAAAATGTAGAAAATAGACTCGAGCCCAGAAAAATCAGTAGAAAAGTCTGTTGGAAACAGGAGATATCCATTCTCAAATAAAAAATTAGTTATGACAAAATTAGGCTATAAAAATCATATCATTTTTAAAGATACACTAGTCATAACCCATGTCCGCGGGCACGGTTCATTTAAGATTTTCCTCCGTGAAATCTTAGTTCACAAACATTATTTACACAGTCAAATCTGTTCGGAACAACAAATTCGGCGAAGAACAATAAATTCGGCGAGGGCACCCTTGAGTCGAAACAACAAATTAGCGTAAAAAATTTAGCGGGCCCCTTCGGCACGGGCCCCTTCGAAAAATAAAAATAGTTGTGTTCTAAGTTAATAGATGTGGACCCATCAAGCCAAATGCATGAATTTCGCCACTGACCTTTAAGGTTTTGCTTCTTTTTCAGCATCGCAAGTTTAATAGCTTTAGACTAATAGAACTTTTTGTGGCAGGTAAATGAAAGAACAAAATTTATTAGATTCACTTAATATTTGATATTTTGATATTTTAAAATGTTAAATCAAAATGAACAATTCCAATCGGCCTATATATATATATATATATATATATATATATATATATATATATATATATATATATATAAGCGGTTAACTTTTTCGAGATCCTTTTTCGAGATCGCAAATGACCTAATCATATAATACACATTATTCTCTTTTGATTGATAAAGAAAAAACCAATGACATGGATATGACTTACAAGGTATAAAAACTCTTAAATATTAAGCAAAATAAATAGTTTAAATAATAAAAACTTCAATGACCTATTCATAGATGTAAATACCTAAACAATGGAAACTTCTAAATATTCTTGCATTTCTTAACAGAAACCAATTGTGATTTGATATCATCAATAACAGGCCCTTTATTTATAGGCAGGATAGGAGAGTTACAAGATAAGATACATAGATATGGATGTATCTCTAAGATACCAACAATCCTACCCAACTCTGGTTCGTATCCATTCACAACAGGGCAACTATTTTTGTTTGGTAGATAAAAGCATCCCAATAGATGAACAACATAAACCAACACAGATTTAACAATTTACCAAAATCAACTTCTTTCCAAAAATTAGGTTCAGCTTCATGGACTTCAGAAAATAAAAATAAAAAACATGTCGAATTTGTTTTCCAGTGGTCCCGACAATAATAGTTCATTAAGAACATCATACCTACAAAGAGTAACCATACAACAAAGGAAACATTCATCCATGATGGCAATGCGCCCAGCTGCAGGCGAGCAAACGCATTGCAACAAGTGTTCTCTACTCTTCCATCTGTGTGTGCGCCGCTTGTGAATGAGAAACCTTGACTTTGATCTTTGGAGAGATGAGAGCTTGGGCCACACGAAGCGGGCTTGGTGCTCTGATCGGGGGGATGCTCTGATCCAACTCTTTCGTCGCTTCCATATGCTCCTTCTGTTTCTTCCCCTTCATCCTGAGGTTACTCCCCCAAATAACAAATTCAAGTGAGAAACAGACTACAGTGGCATACATGAAAGAAAGAACGGTAGGAGAAACACACCTCATTTCGTGGTGCTTCGCCTCTCTGCGTGCTCTGACTTCATCAATATACTTGATGGCATTTAGCGTTTTCTGAGCAACATTTCTATCATATCTTTCTGGCCTATTTCTCTTCCGCTCAAACTCAATGGTAGAGTCCTAAAGAAACATAGTGGCTAACGAAAATTTAGTGGCAAGTTCATGGGAAATAATAATAACCAACAAATAAGAAGCAAGCTTGCACTCAATACCTTACCCAAATTTATCATTACTGACTTAGGATTATTGCCAATGTAAATGGACTTAGGATACCTGCCATGTTCTTATCTGTCCTGCACAACACCCCCAAAAATCTGAGATCCCATTATAGGTAGCCCCTTCCACCGATTTCCCCTGCCCTCTGCTCAGTGTCGGGGTTCCGACTGACCGCCCGAGTTTCGACTACATATTACATGCCCACCCCCTCTGATTACAACATGGCAGCCATCGTTGAAGCTACTGTGTGGGCCAACTGAGCGGATACCACCGACGTTCCCAGAACCAAGTTGCAATCCAAAGTGAGCGATATGATTCTGATTATGGTTACCTTGATCAGAGCTTTGTCTCCGTGAGATGCCCAAGCTGGTGCAAAAATAAGAGCCAGTTAACCATTGATGCAAAAATGGGGAACACGCAGGTGCAAAAATGAGAACCAGTTAACCATTGATGCAAAAATGGGGAACACGCTGGTGCAAAAATGAGAGCCAGTTAACCATTGATGGCCAAGCTACTGTACATGAAGAAAGGATCCGTTATTGGTTGAAAATGTTACCCAAAAACAGAATAGACACGGTTTTCTCAAACAATTACCAATCTAAACCAGACCTTTACAACATACAACTTATATCTAGCCACCATAACTATAAATAAGCAAGGGTCACATAATAACCCACATGATTAGTTGTAGGTAAAATCTGACTCGTCTGTCATGTAGATTAAAACCTGAAGACCATGCAACCAAGACACAACCCTCCTATGTGGCCTGAGAAGACAAAGGTTATAATTTGCATCTAGGCATCTGCGATAATCGTTAAGACATCAAAAAAGCTAAGATGGAAAATGAAGTTAAATTCCCACAAACAAACCAAGAAGATGAACAGAAATGCGTCAATTACCATTAAAAAAAGAAAAAGAAAGCTTTGCACAGTTCATATACCTAGAAAACAAACATCCCGAAACTCCCGAACTGGTTTCGGGACATCGCGGCCCTCGACCGTAATCTCTCATTTCATTCGATACTCCTCGACCTCCGCCTCGGTCATGGCGCCACCGACGACGACTCCACGTAGAAGTTCTTTTCGAAAGGGGTTAATCCATCAAGGTCCGCAGCTGCGGCCACCGGCTGCTCTCTCCTGACCAAAGACTCGAATCCCCTCCCGTAATCACTGAAACAAAACAAATTGAGACATCTAGATAGTTAATTTCTAGTATCACGGTTTTGGGTTTTAGGGGAGTTCTTCTTACCTCATGCGATCGCGATATGATCGAAACAAACTGCCATTGAGAGATCACCTCAGCCCGACATTGGATCTGAAGATCCTCCAGCTTTATCCTTTCCATGCAATCGCCGGTATGAATTTCACCTTGCGAGGATTTCTCTTCATTTTGAAGTTCTTATGGCATTTTGATCTGCAGAACCTGAAGATCTGCAAAAGAAGTTGTGTCATAGTGAAAGGACATCCAATAAAGCAAGGACGCAAATGGCAGTTGCTATCCCCAAAAAAGCCCCTTGCTCTCCCCCAAAAGCAGACTTGCTTTCCCAGGTCAAATGCTGGTTACGAAAAGAAATGGGACCCACAAAAACTCAAAAATACAATCCATTCATCTCAATTTTTAATCCCAACCGTTCATCATCCAAGATTAAATCTTGGCCCTCTATCAATCAACCGGCTTGTCCTAGTCAGCCCTAGGATTCAAAAATCACTATCAAATGTATAATAGATATCTTACAGAAAATGTAGAAAATAGCTCGTAGCTCAAAAAATCTGCAAAAATGTCCGTTGGAACCAGGATGTCGGCATCATCAACAAATAAATAAGAGAAGACCAAATTTGGCCAAAAAAGCATATTGAACGATCCATATCTTCCAGAAAATTCAGAAATTAGCCCGAGCTCATAAAAATTCGCAAATGTTTCTCTTTGAATCGGTAGATACCATATTCAACTGAAAAATAAGAGAAGATAAACTTAGACGATAAAAATCATATCAGTTAATAAAGAGATCCATATCTTACGTAAAATTTAGAAAATAGCACATAGCTCAGAAAAATCGGAAAAAATGTCTGTTAGAACCAAGAGATCGCCATCATCAGAATAAAAATAAGAGAAGACAAAATTAGAGCCTAAAAATCATATCATTTTATGCATATACCCATAACTTTCATAAAATATAGAAAATAGCAACAATCTCAAAAAAAATCCGCAAAAATGTCCGTTGGAACCGGGAGATCGCCATGTTCAACTGAAAAAATAAGAGTAGACAAAATTATGCTATAAAAATCATATCATTTAATATAAAGATCCTTATCTTACAGAAAATGTAGAAAATAGCACTGAGCTCATAAAAATCCGTAAAAGGTCCGTTGGAACCGAGAGATTGCTATCTTCAACAACAAAAATAAGTGAAGACAAAATTAATCTAAAAAATTATATCATTTAATAAAATGATCCAAATATTCAAATAAATGCATAAAATAGCCCCGATCTCAAAAAATTGGCAAAATGTCAATTGGAATAGTGAGATCACCATCTTCAACTTAATAGAGAAACAAAATTAGGCCAAAGATGATATCATTTAATAAAAAGATCCACATCGTCCAAAAAAGTTAGAAAAGCCCGGAGCTCAGAAAAAGCAGAAAATGTTAGTAGAAACTGGGAGATCGGAATTTTCGACTTAAAAATAAGAGAGAACAAAATTAGGACAAAACATCATATCATTTAGTACAAGTATTCATATCTTTCGGATAATGTAGAAAATAAGCCGGAGCTGAGAAAAATAAACAAAAATGTCCGATGGAACCAGGAGATCGTCATCTTCAACTGAAAAATAAGATACGCGAAACATTGGTTATAAAAATCATATCATTTAATAAAAAGCTTCATATCGTCAAGAAAACGTAGAAAATAGCCCCGAGCTCAGAAAAATCTGCAAAAATATCTGTTGGAACGGGGAGATCGCCATCTTCAATCGAAAAATAAGAGAAGGCAAAATTATGGCATGAAAATCATATCATTTAATAAAAAGATACAAGTCTTTGAGAAAATGTAGAAAATAGCACCAAACTCAGAAAAATCCGCAAAAAATATCTGTTGGAACCAGGAGATCACACTCTTCAACTTTAAAAATAAGAAAAGACAAAATTAGGCCAAATATTCATATCATTTAATAAATAGATCCATATCTTACAGAAAATGTAAAAAAATTGCTTCGTGCTTAGAACAATACGCCAAAATGTCCGTTGGAACCGGGAAATCGACATATTCAACTGAAAATTATGAGAAGACAAAATTTGGCCAAAAATCATATCGTTTAATAAAAAGAAACATATCTTCCAAAAAATGTAGAAATAGCCCCAAACTCAGGAAAATCCACAAACATGTTCGTTGGAACCTAGAGATCGCCGTCTTCAACTGGAAAATAAGAGACAACAAAATTAGACCAAAATATCATATCATTTAATAAAACAATCCATATCTTCCTAAATGTGGAAAAAAGGTCAAAATTCAGAAAAATCTGCAAAAATGTCCGTTGGAACCGAGTGATCGCCATCTTCAACAGGAATATAAGAGAAGATAAAACGTAGGTCAAAATTTATATCATTTAATAAAAAGATTGACATCTTCAACAGAAAATAAGGGAAGACAAATTTCTGGTAGAAAAATCATATCAATTAATAAAAAGATCCATATCTTTCATAAAATATAGAAAATAGCACCAATCTCAGTAAATAAAATATAAAAATATTTTCAGTTGAAGATAGCGATATCTCGATTACAATAGACATTTATATAGATGAAGATTGTGATTTCCCGATTTGAAATTTTGTCTTTCTTATATTTCAGTTGAAGATGGCGATTTCTCGGTTCTAGCGGACATTTTTATCCTAATTCATCTTCTCTGATATCATTTAATAAAACGATCTCTATATTCCCGAAAATGTGAACAAGAGCCCGCAGCTCAGAAATATCCGCAAAAATGTTCGTTGGAACCGGGAAATCTCCAACTTCTACTGGAAAATAAGAGAAGACAAAATTTGGCCAAAAATCATATCTTTTAATAAAACCATCTACATCTTCCAGAAAATGTGGAAAATGTCCTGGAGCTCAAAAAATCCGCAAAAAGTCAATTGGAACGGAAAGAATGCCATCTTCAACTGAAATATAAGAGGGGATGAAATTAGGCCAAAAAATAAACCATTCAATGTAAAGATCGCCATCTTCAATTAAAAAAATAAGAGAAGACAAATTTAGGCTATAAAAATCATATAACTAAATAAAAAGATACATATCTTCCATAAAATGTAGAAAATAGCCCAAAGCTCAGAAAAATCCACGAAATTGTCTGTTGGAATCGGGAGATCGCCATCTTCAACTTAAAAATAATGGAAGACAAACTTAAACTATAAAAATCATATCATTTAGCAAAAAGGTGTATATCTTCTATAAAATAAAGAAAATAGCACAGAGCTTAGAAAATCTGCAAAAATGTCCTTTAGAACCAGTAGATCGGTATGTTCAATAGAAAAAAGAGAAGACAAAATTAGGCAATAAAAATCATATCATTTAATAAAAAGGTGCTTATTTTCCATAAAATGTAGAAAATATCACCGAGCTCAGAAAAATCCACAAAAATATCCATCGAAAACGGAAGAGCACAAAATTTAACGAAAACCCGAGAAAACTAAATTCGGCCACAATATCATCTCATTTAATAAAACGACTGATATCTTCCAGATAATACAGAAAATAGCCCAGAGCTAAGAAAATCCTCAAAAATATTTGTGGGAACCGGGAGATTGTCATCATCAACGAAAAATCTAAGAGAGGATAAAATTAGACAAACAGACATTGCATTTAATAAAACGTTCGTTATCTTCCAGAAAATGTAGAAAATAACACCGAGGTCAGAAAAATCCTCAAAAATTTCCGTTGGAACCGGGAAACTGGAAACTTTGAGTGAAAAATACGTAGCCTATAAAAATAGTATCATTTAATAAAAAATTATATCTACAATAAAATGAGAAAAAAGCCTCGAGTTCTGAAAAATTGTTTCTAATATCCCATCGCTTGAAATCCTACGCGTAACCTTTTCAAGCAACTCGCTTTCGCCCCTCTCCGTCCATCACCTTCTCACTTGACCTCAGGCCCCCATTCTTCCATTCCGTCTCAGGCATGCCCTAACCTTAAGCCTAAGCCTTCCCCTTCCAACTCCGCCCAACCCCCCAAAAAAACCTTCCCCTCTTATGGCAACTCTATCCCCAACAACCCAACCCTAACCCTTCTTGGAGTGAGCGTTTCAGCTCCTCCATGCCTCCGGACCCCCTTAGGAAGAAACACTTAGTCGACTCGGTTTCCGCCTTTGAGGGGCCTATCATTCTTTCAGAAGAAGAGATCTCTGAGGTACCATGGAAAAAGACTTTGGTGGGCTACACTTTGTTGGGTAAGCGTCCTGCCTTTGATTTCCTCCAAAATGCTGTCTTGCAGATGTGGAATCTAAAAGGATCTCTTTCGCCCCTCCGGCTTTTTTGCATTTATGTTTGGGATGGGTGAAGACTGCACTAGGTTCTTAGAATCAGGACCGTCGGTTTGTTGGTAGTGGACCTCTCCTTCTTCGCAAGTGGGAGGGGGATATGTCCTTTTCTCAGGAGAATCCGAGCACAGTCCCAATTTGGGTAAAGCTCCCGGGTCTGCGTCTTAGCTAGTGGACGCCCAACATCATTAGGTTGTTGGGGAGCAAGATAGGCATTCCAAACTAGGCGCACTCACAGCAAATCGCTCAAGGCTGGCGTTTGCGAGACTATGTGTAGAGATTGGAGTCAATGCTACTCTACCTGAGGCCCTGCATGTTTAGATTGGTGATAGAATGTTGGAACGAACAAAGAGTAGAATATGAATGGAGGCCCGCCAGATGCTCGACATGCAGCACCTTTGAAGACGGGATCACTCAGTGTCCAAAGCAGAGAAAAATAAGGGTCTGGAAGGTGAAGGAGAAGCCAAATACTAAAGAGCAGCTACTCACCATTGGAGATGCTGTCAAGGAAAAGACTGCTGCCGTCGGTTGGAATTCCAGGTTGCAAAAAAGAAGAAGAAAAATAAGCCAGAATCCGCTGGTCCCTCGGCTAGAGGAAATGAGTCTGCTTCAAATATATCTAAGAGAAACAATTGTATCCAAAGAGGATGATTGCTGTCCTATTGATACAGGGGAAGCGGCATGGCAGAAAGATCTGAAGTTTCGGGGGTGGATAAAGATAAGCCACCCATAGCTCTTGCTTCTCATTTTCAAGGCTGGATCTGGTGGAGATCATATTTCTACACCATCTACTCCTAAATGATATTCGGATGTTGGAACGTTAGGGGTTGGGGGTTCGGTTAATGACCCCAGAGCCGGGAGGTAAGTCATTATGTTTTATCTAAGTTGTTTGATTTTTTGGGGCGTTGGTGCATTTGGCGCACCTCTCTGTCGACTTGCCATACAACAGAGCCACTGTTATTCGGGGTGGTTAGGGGGACAATTCCTTCCCCAGCTTCCGAGGAGCATCCTTGATTCAAAACTAACCCCTCCGCTGACCCTCGATTTCGGAGATGAAGAAAAACTCCGTTACGGCGGAGAAGAGTTTCGCCGAAGCAAGTGCCTTAACCTTCATTCTTTTTTTGTAATCGATCTAGCACTTGCCTTTCTTTCTTTACGTGTTTTTTTTCTTCATTTCCCCTCAATGGAATCCTTTTTTATAAGTAATTGTATCTCGGGCTAGTATGTAGGTCGAAGTTGTGTCTTTGTTGTCCCTTAGAGTCTCGTGCTGTCAAAAACATAACAGACTGCTGAGTACCAAGTAAGCAAGAATAAGAGCACCAAGGTGCGTAGCAATAGGAATAGCAAAAAGTAAAGTAACGCTTCTGTAAACAATAGACACGACAATAGAAAGAATAAGAATAAGAATGGTAGTTCAACAGCAAAACGGGTAAGAATAGGGATGATCTTTTTTTGGCGAGTTCCTTTTGATCTTTTTGAGGGAGAATTCAAATGATATATTCTCTTTGCTACGCACCTTCATATCATACACGGCAATCTCGGATTACCTTTCTTCATTGACTTTCTTTGGCAGAAGGAGGACAGAAAGAAATACATTCTTTCACTCTTAAAGTACGTCAATAGATGAGTGAAGTGAAGGGACTATCCACTGATAGGCACGAGAGGAACGGAATGCCTTAGCGCAATGAGCATAGGGCTTCTCGTGGATAAGCCCGATTATCATTATTTGATAAAAATCGACGTTTCATTCACACAATTTGTCTTTAACTAGTTTGCTTACATAATTACTTATAAGAGTAGCATTAGTGTAGCCCCCTTTAAAGAAGCCCGAGCGTAACGCCTTTAAGGGTTGGTACATTCTCCTTCTTTATGTGTCTCGTTAGGTTTGTCATTTTTGAAAAGTGGTTGCCTTACCTGTTCCTGATGGCCCTCCGCAGTGTTGGGGACACTTTTCTGAGGTTGCTTCGAATCAACAAGCAGAAAATGGGGAGTAATGGAGGCCCAATGAAGCAGGAACTCGGAAATTCTGCACCTTATATGCCGAAGTGGAAACACCAAAACTTAGCAGCTTATCTTTAGGCGGCCTTCCTACTTTTTTCCGTCTGGGGGGCTGGAGAACGGATTTCCGTTATTCCTAATGCTGGAGGAAGACGTTGGTGGCCTAGTCTTGAGACGCTGAGCAAAAGGAATGCGATCTCCTAAATCAGCATGACTCCTAGGCAACAGAAGGACATCTTTCATGATTCGCTTCAGGTGCTTCTTGCAGTTCTTCAAAAACAGCTGGTCAGTAATCGTCCCCTCTCGCTTAGTTCTATATGAAACGCTTTACCTATTGACCGAGAGGACAGAAGGGAAAATGCTCCACCAATGACTGACTTCCATGTATTCAGCTCCCTATTTCCACGTATTTCATTCGGGGGCCGGGCAACCCAGGGTCTTTCTTCAACCTCTTTCCGCCGCCAACCAATATGAATATGCTATGTTCCCACCCACACGGACAAAACCAACGTTTCCGGGCATTTTTTAGACTTCCTATTCTCTGATTTCCCCGTTGTCGCCTATACTCCCTTTCTTCTTGACGCCGTGCCTCTGCTTCTGTTTATCCCTATCCCTAGCTGTTAGCTTGCTCTCCTAAGAAGGTTCAGATTTCTGTTCCGGTTGCTTCTGGCCCTATAGAGGTCAGGGGCGCATGGGATAAGCGATCATGGAGGGCCTTCCCGAAGAGCCATACATCCCAATCTTCCGGAACTGACTTTATCACATACTCGGACTTCCATTACTCCCCTAAGAACCCCAGGGTTTCGGATCACTACTTGGCCGAAGCTCGAAGCCAGAAACGTGCCGAGCAGCTTTCAAGGGACAAGCGTTAGTCAAAAGAGTTTGGGGGGTCGAATGATGAAACGTCGAATCCGTAAAAAACGTATGATTATGACATGAAAGTCAAACCAGATTATTATATTAACTTCTAAAGCAATCAAAGTATCCATTTGGATTAATAATTAGAACATGACCACTCGTTTGTATAGAACTTTGACTCCGTGAGAGATCTATATCAGGTGGAGAAGGAGAAGTTCGGTCTCATCCACAGAAAAAATGGACCTCTGAACAGCATCGTAGTGGGGAAGGTCGTAATAACGGAGGAATTCTTACGATAAGACATAGAAGAGAAGGTCACAAACGTATCGGCGGAATAGACAAGATTGAAAGTGGGGAGAAGTAGTAACAATAGAATATGATCCGGATGGAAGTGCAGACATTTGTCTTGTGCACTGCAGGGATGGTGAAAAGACATTGACTTTGCATCCTTTTTTTATTCATTTTTCTGTCCCAGGAGCTCCTACCTACATAAATGAATGGGAAATGCCCGTACGGTTCTCATATAAAATTTATGTAATCGGAAGGTTGGGTTTACAGCAAAACAACAAATGAATCGATCACTTCCCCAACTAGGAGAAGACTCTAATGTATGGGATGAATCCGAAGGGATAAACGACAACGATCTTGTTTAGTAGTTCCAATCATATGCTATCATTGGCTCAAAAGATATAGTAATATGGAGATCATGTCTGGAACAGAAAAACGGGGTGGAGAAACCAAACAGAAAGACAAGTTACTCACATCTGATTGTTTGGTCAGAGGCAAGTAGCCGGAAAAAAGTGAAATATAGAGATTGCATATGGTTTTACATATGTACATAAAGAAAGCCGTATGCCCCCCCCCTGGAAAAAGGGTTATACAGGAAGGGATGTGGATAAATTCAATGCGAGGCTACCCATGATGCTACTAAAGCGACTACTGGATATCAATCTGCTTGGACGGACTCGGATGTAGCGAATCAAACTACAGGGCGATCGTCAGATGGTTGGCTCTTTATTCAGGTGCTCTTCTGTCTTCAGGTGGCTACTGCTTAGTTAGCTCTGTAGTTCTGTCTTGCTTGAGTTGCCACCCCATCTATGCCTATGCAACAGAGAAGAGAACAGCAACTACTGTGCCCTACCCGAGAGACAAGAGCTATGCCCTACCACTGCTACTGAACTGCCTATACTACAGCTAGGAAAGTCAGAAAAGAAACCGGTAGCTACTACCTACCGCTAAGAGAGGTAGCTACATTCGGGAAGAAAGAACTCGCTTTGAAACCTTAAAAGAAGAACAACTACTTGTGTCTTGTTGCTAATCGACAGCCCTCAGAAGAACTCCTTCGTCGAAGGGTAAGCTACTCTATCTACAGACCTACTATAGGGTAGGCTACTCTACCTACTAGAAGACAAACCGGAATATATAGTAGGTGTCAGTGAGCAACAAGTTCAAAGAGAGCCTTAGAAGCTAGTCTTTGCAAGGTCTTGCTTATCGACAATCCCACTAAGGCGATGTAATCCATAACCTAACCCTAAGAAAATTGCATCGAGGACAGAAAAATCGACAGAAATTTCCGTTGGTACCGGGAGATCGCCATCTTCAATTGAAAAATAAGAGAAGACAAAATTAGGATAGAAAATTCATATCATTTAATAAAAATATCTATATCTTATAGAAAATGTAGAAACTAGTCCAGAGCTCAGAAATATTAGCACAAATGTCTATGTGAATCGAGATATTACCATCTTCAATTGAAAAATAAGATAAGACAAAATTAGCCTGTAAAAATCATTTAATATAATAAAAAGATCCATATCTTCGAGAAAATATAAAAAATAGTCTCGAGTTTAGAAAACCCGCAAAAAAGTCTGTTGGAATCAGGAGATCGCCATCTTCAATTGGAAAATAGGAGAAGTCAAAATTAGGCCAAAATATCATATCATTTAATAAAACGATCCATGTCTTCCAAAAAATGTGAAAACTAGGTCGGAGCTTAAAAAATCTGCAAAAATTTCCTTTGGAACCGGGAGATCGCCATCTTCAATTAGAAAATAAGAGAAGACAAATTTAGGCTAGAAAAATCATATCATTTAATAAAAAGATCCATATCATTCATAAAATGTAGAAAAAATAGTACCAAGCTCAGAAAATGATATTTGAAAATCTTTTTAGCTGAAGATGGCGATATACCAGTTACAATGGACATTTTTATAGATGAAGATGGTGATTTCCTGGTTCCAACAAACATTTTAGGCCTAATTTTGTCTTCTCCGATATCAATTAATAAAACGATCCACATCTTCCAGAAAATGTGGAAAATAGCCCGGAGCTCATAAATATCCCCAAAAATGTCCGTTAGAATCGGGAGATCATCAACTTCAACTAGAAAATAAAAGAAGACAAAATTAGTCCAAAAATTATATGATTTAATAAAACGATCCATATCTTCCAGAAAATGTGGACAATATATCGGACCTCAAACAAATCCACAATAATGTCCTTTGGGTCCGAGAGAATGCCATCTCCAACTAAATGAGAAGACAAAATTAGGCCAAAAAATCATATCATTCAATATAAAGATCGCCATCTTCAATCGAAAAATAAGAGAAGACAAACATTGGTTATAAAAATCATATTATTTAAAAAAGATTCATATTTTCTATAAAATGCAAAAAATAGCCCTGACCTTAGAAAAATTTGCAAAAATGTCCGTTGGAACCGGGAGATCACCATCGTCAACTTAAAAATAATAGAAGACAAAGTTAAGCAATAAAAATCATATTATTTAATAAAAAGATATATATCTTTCATAAAATAGAAAATAGCACCGAGCTCAGAAAATCCGAAATATGTCCATTGGAACCGGGAGATTGCTATGTTCAACTGAAAAATAGGAGAAGCCAAATATTGGCATAAAATCATATCATTTAATATAAAGATTATTATTTTTCATAACACTTAGAAAATATCCCCGAGCTCAGAAAAATCTACAAAAATATCTGTTGGAACCGGGAGATCGCTAAATTTAACAAAAAGACAAAATTCAGGCAAAAACATCATATCATTTACTAAAATGGTCGATATCTTCCCGATAATACAGAAAATAGAAAATGCCCCAGAGCTCAGAAAAATCTGCAAAAATATCCATAGGAACTGGGAGATCACCATCATCAACGAAAAAAATATGAGAAGATAAAGTTAGGTCAACTATCATATCATTTAATAAAACGATCGATATCATTTAGAAAATACTGGAAAATAGTCTCAAGGTCAGAAAAATACACAAAATTGTCAGTTGGAACTGGAGACCGCAATCTTCATGTGAAAAATAAGAGAAGACAAAATTAGGCTATATCATTTAATAAAAAGATCCATATTTTCTAGAAAATGTAGAAAATAACCCAAATCTCAGAAAAATCTGCAAAAATGTCTGTTAGAACCGAAAGATGCCATATTCAACGTAAAAATAAGAGTAGACAAAATTAAGCCAAAAAATCGTACCATTTTATAAAAAAGTAGAAATACGCTCGAGGTCAGAAAAGTTGGCAAAAATGTCCGTTGGGACGGGGAGGTTGCCATCTTCAACTGAAAATATGAGAAGACAAAATTAGGTTATTAAAATCATATCATTTAACAAACCGATACATATCATATAGAAAATTTAAAAATTCACTTAATCTCAGAAAAATATGCAAAAATGTATGTCAGAACTGGAAGGTCGCTATCTTCAACTAAAAAGAAGTGGAGACAAAATTAGGCTATAAAAAAGTGGAGACAAAATTAGGCTATAAAAATAAATATTTCAGTACAAAAGATCCATAACTTCCAGAAAATGGTGAAAATAGTCCCGAGCTCAGGAAAAATACGCAAAAATATCCGTTGGAACCGGGAGATCGCCATCCTCAATTGAAAAATAATAGAATAGAAAATTAGGCCAAAAATCATATCATATAATAAAAAGATCAATATCTTTTAGAAATTAAGGCAATAGCCCCGAGCTCAAAAAGTCAGCAAAAATATTTGTTGGAACCGGGAAATCCCCATCTTGAACTGAAAAATAAGAGAAGAGAAACTTAGGTTATAAAAATCATATCATTTAATAAAACATCCAATATCTTCTAGAAAAAGTAGAAAATATTCCTGAGCTCAGAAAATTCTACAAAAATATCTGATGGAACCGGAAGATCGCCATCTAGAACCGGGAAATCCCCATCTTCAACGAAAAAAATAAGAGAATAGAAACTTAGGTTATAAAAATCATATCATTTAATAAACATCCTATATTTCCAGAAAAAGTAGAAAATACTCCCGAGCTCAGAAAAATCTGCAAAAATATCCGATGGAACCGGAAGATCGCCATCTACAACTAAAAAATAAGAGATCAACATCATTTAATATAAAGGTCCAAATCTTACGAAAAATGTAAAAAATAGACCGAGCTCAGAAAAATCGGTAAAAATGTTCGTAGGAACCGGGAGATCAACATCTTCAATTAAAAAAAGGAAAACCAAAATTAGGCCAAAAATCATATTTAATAAAAAGATTCATATCTTCCAGAAAATGTAGAAAATAGTCTGGAGCTCAGAGAAGTCTGTAAAATATCTGTTGGAACCGGGAGACGCCATATTCAACTGAAAAATAAGAGTAGATAATCTATAAAAATCATATCATTTAATATAAATATCCATATCTCTCAGAAAATGAAGAAAATAGTTTCGAGCTTAGAAAAATCTGCAAAAATGTCTATTGGAACCGGGAGACCGCCTTCTTCAACCGAAAAAAGAAGAGAAGACAAAATTAGGCCAAAATCATATCATTTAATATAAATACTTATCTTTCAGAAAATGTAGAAAATAGACTCGAGCTAAGAAAAATCCGCAAAAATGATCGCCATCCTCAAATAAAAAATAAGCGATGAAAAAAATAAGCAATAAAGATCATATCATTTATAAAGATCCATATCTTAATGAAAATGTAGAAAATAGCATATAGCTCAAAAAATCTGCAAAATTGTCTGTTGGAACCAAGAGATTGCCATCTTCAACGAAAAAATAAGAGAAGACAAAATAAGGCCAAAAATTATAGCATTTAATAGAACGATCCATATATTCAAGCAAATGCAGAAAATAGCACCGAGCTCTTAAAATTTGCAAAAATTTCCGTTTGAACTGGGAGACGTCATCTTCAATTGAAAAATAAGAGAAGATAAACTTAGGCGATAAAATCATATCATTTAATAAAAAGATTCAAATGTTCCATAAAATTTAGAAAATAGCACCGAGCTAAGAAAAATCCGAAAAAATGTCCGTCGGAACGGAGAGATCACCATCTTCAACAGAAAATAAGAGAAGACAGTATACACCCATATCTTCCATAATATGTAGAAACCATCACCAAGCTCAAAAAAATTGGCAAAAATGTCCGTTGGAACCGAGAGATCGCCATGTACAACTGAAAAAAATAAGAGAAGAGTAAAGTATGCTATAAAATTCATATCATTTAATATAAAGATCCATATCTAAAAGAAAATGTAGATAATAGCCATGAGCTCTTAAAAATCGACAAAAATGTCTATTGGAATAAGGAGATCGCTATCTTCAATGAAAAATAATAAGAGAAGGCAAAATTAAATCAAAATTATATCATTTAATAATACGATCCATATCTTCCAGGAAATGCAGAAAATAGCACGATCTCTGAAAAATCGTCAAAATGTCAGTTGGAACAGTTAGATCGTCATATTCAACTTAAAAATAAGAGAAGACAAAATAAGGCCAAAGATGATATCATTTAATAAAAAGATCCATATCCTCCCAAAAACGCAGAAAATAGTACCGAGCTCAGAAAAATCGGCAAAATGTCAGTTGGAACCGGGAGATCGGAATTTTCAACTTAAAAATAAGAGAAAACAAAATTAGGCCAAAAAATCATATCATTTAATAAAACTATTCATATATTCTAGATAATGTAGAAAATAGGCCAGAGCTCAGAAAAATCTGCAAAAATGTCCAATGGAATCGGGAGATTGTCATCTTAAACTGAAAAATAAGATAACAAAACTTAGGTTATAAAAATCATATCATTTAATAAAAAGCTCTATATCGTCCAAAAATGTAGAAAATAGCCTCGAGCTCAGAAAATCCACAAAAATGTCAGTCTGAACAAGGAGATCGCACTCTTCAACTTAAAAATAAGAGAAGACAAAATTGGGCCAAAATCATATCAATTAATAAAACGAGTCATATCTTCCATAAAATTTGGAAAATAGACCGGAGATCAGAAAATCTGCAAAAATGTCTGTTGGAATCGGGAGATCGCTATCTTCGACAGAAAAAATAAGGAAAGATGAAATTAAACCAAAAAATTATATTATTTAATAAAACTATCCATATCTTTATGCAAATGGAGAAAAATAGGCTGTTGGAACAGCGATATCAACATCTTCAACTTAAAAATAAGAGAATACAAAATTAGGCCAACGATGATTTAATTTAATAAAAAGATCCATATCTTCCAAAAAATGAAGAAAACAGCCCTTAGCTCAGAAAAATCGGCAAAATGTCAGTTGGAACCGGGGTGATCGGAATTTTCAACTTAAAAATAATAGAAAACTATTCAAATCTTCTAGATAATGTAGAAAATAGGTTGAAGCTCAGAAAAATCCCCAAAATGTCCAATGGAACCGGGATATCATCATCTTGAACTGAAAAATAAGATAAGCAAAAATTTGGTTATAAAAATAATATCATTTCATAAAAAGCTCCATATCGTCCAGAAAATGTTAAAAATAGCCTCGAGCTCAGAAAAATCTGCAAAAATTTCTGTTGGACCGAGGAGATCACCATCTTCAATTGAAAAATAAGAGAAGAGAAAATAAGGGTTTGAAAATCATATCATTTAATATAAAGATACAAGTCTTCCGGAAAATGTAGAAAATAGCAACGAACTCAGAAAGATCTGCAAAAATATTCATTTGAACTGGTAGATCGCACTCTTCAACTTAAAAATAAGAAAAGACAAGATTAGGCCAAAGAATCATATCATTTAATAAAACGATCTATATCTCCAGAAAATTTAAAAATAGCCTGGAGCTCAGAAAATCCGCAAAAATGTTTGTTGAAAACGTGATATCCGCATCAACTGAAAACTAAGAAAAGACAAAATTAGGCCGAAAAATCTTATCATTTAATAAAAAATCCATATCTTCTATAAAATAAAGAAAATAGCACAATGCTCAGAAAATCTGCAAAAGTGTCTGTTAGAATCAGTAGATCGTTATGTTCAACTGAAAAATGAGAAGGCAAAATTAGGCAATAAAAATCATATCATTTTATATAAAGATTCTTATTTTCCATAATATGTAAAAAGTATCCCCGAGCTCAGAACGAAATATAGAGAAGGCAAAATTAGGCCAAAATATTATATCATTGAATAAAATGACTGTTATCTTCCAGATAACAAAGAAAATAGACCAGAGTTAAGAAAATCATCAAAATATCCATAGGAACATGGAGATTGCCATCATCAACAAAAAATCTAAGAGAGGACAAAATTAGACAAAAAATTGTAGCATTTAATAAAACGATCTTATCTACCAGAAAATACAGAAAATAGCCACGTGGTCAGAAAAATCCGCAAAAATTTCCTTTGGAACCGAAAATCCGGAATCTTTGAGCGAAAAATAAGAGAAGACAAACGTAGGCTATAAAAATCATATCATTTAATAAAAAGATCCATATCTACAATAAACTATAGAAAATAGCATCGAGTTCAAAAAATCTACAAAAATTTCCGTTTATACGGGAGATCGCCATCATCAATTGAAAAAGAAGCGAAGAGAAAATTAGGCTTAAAAATCATATCATTTAATAAAAAAATCCAAATCTTACAGAAAATGAAGAAAATAGTCCCGAGCTCAGAAATATCGGTCAAAAATGTCTGTTGGAATCGGGATATCGCCATCTTCAACTTAAAAAGAAGAGTAGACAAAATAAGGCTACAAAAGTAATATTATGTAAAAAGATCTATATCTTCTAGAAAATGTAGAAAATAATCCTTAGCTCAGAAAAACCCGCAAAAATGTCGGAATCAGGACATCGCAATCTTCAGTTGGAAAATAAGAGAAGACAAAACTAGGCCAAAATATCATATCATTTAATAAAACGATCCAAAGCTTCTAAAATGTGGAAAATTGGTTGGAGCTTAGAAATATCCGCAAAAAAATGTCTGTTGGAACCGGGAGATCACCAACTTCAACTAGAAATTAAGAGAAGACAAAATTAGGCCAAAAATCATATCATTTAATAAAACATTTCATAACTTCCCGAAAAAGTGGAAAATAGCACTGAGATCAGAAAAATCCGTAAAAATTTCCTTTGGGACCCAGAGAATGCCATCTTCAACTTAAATATCGGAGAAGACAAAATTTCGGCAAAATTCATATCATTCAAAAAAGGTCGACTTCTTCAACTGGAAAATGAAAGAAAATAAATTTAGGTTATAATAATCATATCATTTAATAAAAAGATCCATATCTTCCATAAAATGTGGAACATAGCCCGGAGCTCAAACGAATCTGCAAAAATTTCTGTTGGAACTGGGAGATCATCATCTTCAACTTAAATAATAGAAGATAAACTTAAGCTATTAAAATCATATCATTTAATAAATAGATCCATATCTTCCATAAAATAAAGAAAATAACACCGAGCTCAGAAAATCCGAAAAAATGTCTGTTTGAACCAAGAGATCGCCATGTCCAACTGAAAAATAAGAGAGACAAAATTAGGCCGAGCTCAGAAAAATATAAAGATCTATAACTTGCAGAAAATGTAAAATATAGCACCGATCTCAGAAAAATCTATAAAAATATCTATTGGAACCGGGAGATTGTCGTCTTCAACTGAAAAAAGGAAAGACAAAATTGGGCCAAAAAATCATATCATTTAGCAAAAAGATCCATACCTTCCAGAAAATATAGAAAATAGTCCATAGCTTAGAGAAGTCTGCAAAATGTTTATTGGAACCGGTAGATCATCATATTCAACTGAAAAATAAGAGAAGATAAAATTAGGCTATAAAATCATATCATTTAATATAAAGATCCACATTTTACAAAAAATATAGAAAATAGCCACAAGCCTAGAAAAACCTAAAAATATCTGTTGGAACCGGGAGATCGCCTTCTTCAACCAAAAAAAAGAAGAGAAGACGAAATTAGGCCAAAAAATGATAGTACTTAATAAAAATACATATCTTTCAGAAAATATAGAAAATAGACTCGGGCTTAGAAAAATCCTCAAAAAAGTCCGTTGGAACATGGAGATCGCATCCTCAAATGAAAAATAAGTGATGACAAAATTAGGTTATAAAAATTATATCATTTATTAAGATTCATATCCTACAGAAAATGTAGAAAATAGCGCAAAGCTCAAAAAACCCTTAAAAATGTCCGTTGGAACCTAGAGATCAACATCTTCAATGAAAAAAATAATAGAAGCCAAAATTAGGCAAAAAAACATATCAAACGATCCATATCTTTAAGAAAATGCAGAAAATATCCCCAAGCTCATAAAAATTCGCAAAAATTTCGGTATGAACTGGGAGACGCCATCTTCAACTGAAAAATAAAAGAAGATAAACTGAGACGATAAAAATCATATCTTTTAATAAAAATATCCAATCTTTCCTAAAATTTAGAAATTAGCACCGAGCACATAAAATTTCGAAAAAAGTCTATTGGAACAGAGAGATCGCCATTTTCAATAGATAAATAAGAGAAAACAAAATTAGAACCTAAAAATCATATCATTGAATTATTTTGACCCATATCTTCCACAAAATGTAGAAAATAGCACCAAGCTCAGAAAAATCGATATCTTCAAGGGAAAAAAATAAGAGAAGAAATAAACCAAAAGTTTATATCTTTTAATAAAACGATCGACATCTTCCAGAAAATGCAGAAAATAGCACCGATCTCAGAAAAATCGGCGAAATGTCAGTTGGAACAGTGAGATCGCCATCTTCAACTTAGAAAATAACAGAAGACAAAATTAGGCCAAAGATGATATCATTTAATAAAAAGATCCATATCTTCTAGAAAATGCAGAAAATATCCCCGAGCTCAGAAAAATCTGCAAAATGTCAGTTGAAACCGAGAGATCGGAATTTTCAACTTTAAAAAAATAAGAGAAAACAAAAGTAGGCCAAAAAATCAAATCATTTAATAAAACTATTTATGTCTTCCAGATAACGTAGAAAATAAGCTGGAGCTTAGGAAAATAAGGTAAGCAAAATTTAGGGTATAAAAATCATAAAAAGCTCCATATCGTCCAAAAATGTAGAAAATAGCCTCGAGCTCAAAAAAATCTGCAAAAACGTATGTTGAAACGTGGAGATCTCATTCTTCAATAAAAAATAAGGGAAGAAAAAAGGGTAAGTAAATCATATAATTTTATATAAAGATATATGTCTTCCGGTAAATGTAGAAAATAGCACAGAACTCATAATCTGCAAAAATATCTGTTGCAACCGAGAGATCGCACTCTTCAACATAAAAATAAGAGAAGGCAAAATTAGGCCAAAATCATATCATTTAATAAAACAGTCCATATCTTCCAAAAATTTAGGAAATAGTTCGGAGCTAAGAAAATCCGCAAAAATGTTCGTTGGAACCGGGGATCACCATCAACTGAAAACTAAGAAAAGACAAAATTAGGCCAAAAATCATATCATTTAATAAAAAGATCCATATCTTCCAGAAAATGTAGAAAAATTGCCATAAGGTTAGAAATATCCGCCAAAATGTTCGTTGGAACAGGGAAATCGACAAATTCAATTGAAAAACAGGAGAAGACAAAATTAAGCCAAAAAATCATATAGTTTAATTAAAAGAAACATACCTACTCCATGATAAGATGCACATGGATGCACCAGAGTCGAAGAGAACCCGAGCGGGACAAGCACAAACAAGAATAACACCTAACAAGCAAACCAGCAATCAAAACATATTCTAGCAAAAAAGTTCTATTCTAACATGCAAGATCAACTAACGAAAAAGTAAAGACTAATCCGAGGGTTACCTGTAATAACGTCATCGTCAGCCTTGGCCTCTACTGCAGTCATCGTGAAAGCATGCCTCTTAGGCTGAACAGCTTGCTGGAATGCCTGCTTCTGGGGAATGAGAGGCACTCCACGTCCAGCGGCTACCGGTGCTTTCTGCGGCTGTCTAGAAAGCGGGTAATCCTTCACTGAATGGTTAGGGTCACCACAAAGTAAGCACTGGCCCAGAAATCTCCTGCACTGGTCCTTCACATCGCTGGTCCTGCCGTAAAAAGGCACGTTTTTTGAACAGACCCTCCTGGCTTCTTGAACTGCACGGACTGATTAGGCTTCATCACTGGCCTAACCACAGCCTTGGCCTGCTCCATAGGACTCTTCCTAGCTCCTGAATAATGTCCTCTCCTCTGATTGGCAATCAGCTCCTGTCTCTTGGCAGCTACCGATAACTTCCAGTAAGAATCTAAGTCCGAGGTGGACATCAGACTCTGCAGCTCCAAAGAAAGTCCCTGTAAGAATTGCTGCGCTCGATCCTCGAGGTTCCAAACCAAATTTGGTGCAAAGAGACACAATCTGGTGAACTCCTGGTGGTACTGATCCACCGTCATATTTCCCTGCTTCAGATTAACAAACCGCTGCATTAGCTCCCTCCTTGCAGCCTTAGGGAAATATTCCTCATCGAATCTCGCCTTGAAAGTGGCCCAGGAGATAGGCATCACTAACGTCTGCTCCTCAGACTCCCAACAGCTACGGGCATTGTCCTTCAGTTTCTTCTTCACCAAGTCAACCCATCCAGCCGGGTTAAACTTCGAGAGAAGTAGATTGTCCTCTATATTCTTCATCCATTCCTCCGCAGCCAATGGTTCTTCCGATCCAGTGAAGGAAGTCAGGCCCAGCTTCCGAAACTGCTTTGCTCCCGGCTCAAAGCGAGGGGCATTCTGGAGCATGCCATGCTGCACGTGCATCATCTGGTACATCATCCTCATCATCTCAGCTGTGGTGGGGTTCTCTCTCAGCATCCTCAGCATGTCCTGCTCCACCACCAGCTCCAGGGGCACTACCAGTCGAGTGACGCGTCTACCCGCCATCTAAGACCAGAAAATGTTCAGATTAGACTTAATCAGGACTCGAATGTTATGAATAATTAATTTGGATGTTATTTATCATTCTTGTTGTTCTGATATTTTGTGAATGCAAAGTGAGGACCTCTATGGGCCACCAACAAAACCTGTTATGCCCAGCTTCCCTAATAAGACGTGAGGAGGTCTGCTCAGACGTGGAGCTGTGAAGCTGCAGTCTGATAAGCGTCTGTAAAAATTTCAAATAGTAGCAGGTCCATTGCATTACGACGAAAGAACAACAATGATAATAGTAAAGCAGATATAAAAGAAAACATCCATCAACAAACATCCGGTAATTATTCCAACATCTTAGAGCAGACACAAAAAGTATAAGTCTGAACAATAGGCCTAAAGCATGGATAAAACAAAAGAAAGGAAAGTCAAGTGCTACGCACCGAAAGCTAACTGCAACTACTAAAAGAAGTGACAACTAAAAAGACTCCAGGTGAGCCTAGGACTGGTCACCAGTGTCCTCGACCTCGGTCTCTGCAGGTACGTCGAACTCAGCGACCACGAACTGCTTGTCCTCAGCGGGTAACTCTAACTCAGAACCAGACATGTGACACCCAAAGAGAAAAGGGCACATGTCAGCAACAGTCTCCCAAAAGGAAGCGGAAGACTTTTGTGCAAGGATACAAATTACAAAATACGACTAGCAGTTCTAATATATATGGAAATGAGTTGACATGACATTTAAGAATGCAGCAGTTAAAAATGACATGATGAACATGCATGCACGACGTAGCAGTAACTACGAAAAACACCATTTCATGAATCACGATCACTATCCTATCACATTGTGCACAGGGTTTACTCCTTACAGCTGAAGGAGCGGATCAGGCATCCTTCTACGCTGCGTGACAGCTTAACCCTACCCCTCCACGTGTATCGATCCAGGGTTTCCCAAGTACATGAGCTCGCTTCTGGATCACGAGCCAGGAAGTGTTTTTGGCATAGGGTTGTGCCCACAAAGCAGGTGCCTAGCCTCAATCATTACAATAAGTGTAGTGTGTGCTACTCAATCACGATGAAACATTGAATGAATGCAATGACATGGCAATGAGTAGATAATTTGTGTACAGTTAATTGAAATTAAACATGGCATGGTAGCATGAATGCAAGCATGATGAAGGTGTCAGATCTAGCTTTGTTGTCAAGCTAGATCTAAAAGGGGCGTCTAGGCGACTATCATTTCACCGCCTAGTCTCTTTTACGCTACTGTACAAAATGGCCTAAGACGTGGCCTAAAGAGAAATCTGGCATGTATCACTTGCCTGAACAATCACGCTGAAGTCACGATCAATCAGAGTCCAATATTCTACCTATGTGCTCACAATGTGGTCCAGCCTACAGTCCCAATTTATTATTCTTGATTAGTGAGTTACAAAACGATTAGCGACTATGATTTTTAAGTTGATTACCAGGCAAGGTGGGGATTCCTATGGAGAGAGACTTACCTTAACACGACGCGAGAGCTACTCTGACGGTACGGAACGACGGATACTCTGTGATAAAACACATGAACGAATAAGTTTGTGACGACGGGCTAAAATTATTAGACAAATCCTAAAACATCTAATGACCCAATTTTAATTAAGTTTTCTATCCTAAGATGGGGTTCATAACATAAGATTACTGTTAGTAACTTGTTAATTAGGTTAACTTACTGTTCATTCATTATCATAGATGAACTAATATAGCAACCTAGAACCAAAATTAGCTAATAGTTGTAAACAGGATATTAACCCTACCGATTATCATACTAACATCATCCTATTAAAACCACTTGCTGTTCATCATCATATAATCATTGCTACTATCAAGTTAATTAGGTTTACTTACTATATCATTATCATTTATAGAGAAATGATGCCCTCGAGGCTATTTATCTATGTGTGTATAGCACAAACGTCTCGTTCGAAATAATAGTAAGCTGTTTGGTAATAATTTATCTAAGTTATTGTAGTTAACATTAGACATTAACTTAGGTAAAGTCCTGAGACTTTATGCAAGGTCAAACATGTATCGAGATGAGTATCTCGATCATAGAGAAATGTTTGACCGTCTGTAGCATAAGTCTAAAAGGGTTCGTCGTCGTAGATGTTTCGAGACTAGGATATCGAAACATCGGATAGACCATTGTGTCTTAGTCTTCACTGTTTAGCGGTGGCGATGATCTCATGATCGCTTGACTTGGCGAAGTCGAAGACAAGACACAGGTGCTCATTAGAGAATGAGTTCACTGAACGATCCATAAGAGTTATCATATGGTTATATTGACCAATCTGTCAATGATGACTCTGAGTGATAATAGGCTAGTTGGTCTTTTGACTTGAGGTCATTTTGACAAACCAATGCGTGAACGGTGTCACTTAGATCAACTGACCTAGATTTGAGGCAAGGCCTATCGAAAGGTCTTTTGATTGGGTGACAATTGAAGCGCATGTGGAGAGTAATGACCAAGAGAGGATTCGTCTCTCCCGGTCAATGGGAGTTAGTGTCGTTGGGTTAGTTCGGTCTTTAGTAAAATCTCTGGCCAGAGTTTGTTGGAAGAATTCCAACATTATTTGACTAAAGATCGATAGAAACTAACCGGAGTCAAGTTATTGTGGTTGACAGTTTGACTATACCCTAGACTTGATCTACACGACATAGTTAAGACGAAGAGACTATAACTACAGAATTCATCACGGAAACAGTCAGGGTGGTCCCGACAATACACATGTCAATGAGTCAACCACATAATGATGATTCCTGAAGCAGGGACGACAACCACTGCTCGTGGTCACTGCCGTATAGCGCTTCGAGCCCAACCTGTTGTAAGGGTTAGGCTGTAGGGTCTCACATAGAGTGTGACCTTCATCTAGTAATCGGTAGAAATTAGTTAGGGAGAAAAATTTGCATTTGATGCAAAAGAAGAGAAAATTGCATATTGATGCAAATGATATTTAAGCTTAGATAGTGACTAAATTGCATATGATGCAAAATAGATTAAATGTGTTTTATATAGTTTAAAACAATATTTAATTATAAATTTAAGGAAAAACTCATGGGTAAGACGGGAATGTCCCGGTCTACGCCCAGGTTCGAACGGCGTCCAAATCGGACGCCAGATGCACAAGATACGCCAAAAACAGCCAAACAGATCAGACCAGGTCAGACCAGGCTGACCCAGGCCAGACTTGGGCGCCTGGCCAGACCTGGTTGAGCCAGGACACCAGCCCAGGCGCCTGGGCTTAGGCCCAGGCGCTGGGCGCCTGAGCCTGCGCCCCGGCGGGCCCGCCCAGGCGCCCTGGGCGTCGGGGCACTGGCCCAGGCGATGGGCGCCTGGGCCTGGCCCAGGCGGGCCGCCCAGGCGCCCTGGGCGCCTGGGCGCCTAGCCCAGGCCCGGGCCAGGCGCCCTGGCCTGGGCCAGGCGCCCAGGCTGGGCGCACCAGCCTGGGTGCGCCCAGACCAGGCGTCCAGCCTGGTCTGGGCTCCCCCAGCTGGTCAGGTGGGTCCCACATAATGCTATTTTTCTGCACTTAGGGCAGATTCGTTTGACGGCTCAGTTTTTGTGAAAAACTAGCCATGTGCTGAACTTTGAGCGATCAATTGGAGGGTCAAACGAACTCCGATTGACGAACGGTTTTTTCCTATGCGTTCACCGTTGAACACCTTCGAATTGGTAGGTTGTATCAATCCCGAAGTTCAACGGTGAGGGAGTTAAAATTCACGGAAGTTTGCACTTTGTGAAGGGCAAACTAAATTGAATTGAATTAACTCTAAATTAGTCTCACATCGGATTTTGAGGGAAGGGGAGCAGTCAGCCGCCTATATAAATAGGGGTCTACTCTCCTCCTCAAAACTCGTCCCAAGCTCTAGATCTGAGCGGCTTTCGTAAATGTTGGAGCACGCTCGGATCTAAGCTTAAATTAATATTTCTCCTCTCCCTATAAATTTCTGCCTTGCTCCTGAGGGCTCTAGCAAAGCCGCAAAGGAGTTCGGATTCAGATCCGAAATCTAGGCGGTGGTTTCACTCGCGTGAAACTTTCTTCGGCGCGTGGTTGGCTCGGCGATACGGGATTGATCGCCTCAGGATGCAGAGCGGTTCGAGGAGCGGTTCGGGGAGCGGTTCGAGGAGCGGCTCGGCGTGGGACGGGGAGCGGCTCGGAAGACGGTGTGGAACATCTCGCCTGTCCCAGGGCCGAGATTCCGGGTATGTGTTTAATTAAGCATTAGTTTAATTTAATCGCAGTAGGCTAGATCCTTCTTGGGATGGTCAGACCCATCCCAAGTCGGCATAGATCTTGGATTAGGGTCTTGGACCTTAGGGTTAAATGTTAATTAGATTAACATGATAATTTTTCCGCTGCTTTTCTGTCTATGTTCCGTCCGACTTAGGACGGGCATATAGTTTTTGTGCCCTAAAGGTCCCGTAAAACCCTACATTGGTATCGGAGCTCGGTCTGTGTAACGATCTAGCCGGCGATTATTTTTAAACTTAAGAATGCTTTTAAATACTTTTAAAAATGTTTTTAAAGTTATGAGATAAATTTTAAAAATGTTTTAGATGTTCAAAAATTCTTTTTGATAAATTTTGAACATGGAAATTTTTTAAATGACGTTTTAAAATTTATGTGATAATTTTTAAAAATAATTTTAAATCTTTTAAAATTTATGCGATAAGTTTAAAGTGCCTAAAAATTAAATATGATAAATTTTTAAGCATGAAAGTTTTTTTAAAATGATGTTTTAATTTTATGAGATATTTTAAAACTGATTTTAAAAGGTTAAAATATTTATGCGATAAATTTTTTAAAAGTAGCATGAAAATTTGTGATTTTAAAAACAAGTTTTTATGAGATAAAAAATAAAATATTTTTAAAATCATATTTTAAATTTAAATGTTAAATTTATGTATGCATGCTAGAATTGTTTATGTGATAAACTTAGTCTATTTAATTGTTAAATAGTTGTGCACTATCTTTAAGCGATAAATTAGTGTAGCTTTATTTTAATGGCTAATTCACCTTGTCCCTTATTTGATAACACAAGACAACCCTTTAGGTTAGCCATTAAGAAATGATTAAAAATTATTACTTAAATTTTAATGACATGCTATGTTTTAATAAAATATTAACAACACTTTAAGGCCTAATTCTTGATTAGGGTAGTCCCTTTAATGTTTCTTAATTCTAATTGTTATTATTAATTTTCATTTAAGGACTTCGCTTTTAGCGTTGTTAATAAAATTTATTAAAATCCTAATAACGATTAGGATAGCACGTGAACCTTATAGTTGATAAGGACTTAATAAAAGTTATTAAACATATCCTAAAATTTTGAATTTAAGGATTCAACTAGTTGATAGGATTAATTAGTTGTTAATAAAAGCTGTTTAGTCTATGGCACACATACAAAAATGACAAGCTTCATTCAATGGACCATGATCCAGTCAATGTGCTTGGCTAAGAGTTCTGGATCACCCTTTAAGGGATAGTGATCCTGGCTTAGTCAATTCCCTGGCTGAGTTCTGCTGGACCGCAATGTCGCGAATCATGATTGTATGACACCCTGGACTATATCTAAGTCAAATACGTTAATGATCTTTTTCAAGATTAGCCATAGCCCTCCTTGTTTTAGGGGTTAGCAACTATAGGGCCCGTGTTACAGTTGTTGAGATACACTCAAGCTGTGACATGGCAACCCTGTAGAAACCAACTCCTTAAATACATAAGATGAAATCTTGACTGACCCAAACCGTCGTCTCGTACCCCGAGCGTCGGCGTAAGTTAAGTCAACGATGTAGTCCGATTAGATGTAGTCTAAGACCTGACCCAAACCGACGTGTCGTGAATACACCGAGCGAATGGGCAAGTCAGGCTAGACACGAAAACAAGGGTCCGACTTGACTAGACATTGTGATTTGGATGAGCACACTCATGATCACAAATGGCTAGGGGCAAAAACCGAATAAGAGAGTCATATCCGATATGATCGATGCAGAGTCATCTTCCGATCGCAGAGTCAAGCAACTTGTTGAGCTACACTCAAGGTTGTTAGGCTCAAGGTGATTGGACCTCTTACCCATTAATTTTAATTCGATTAAATCGTTCGTTATTAAGCTTTGAAACGATCGTAAAAATAGTGGGAGGATATAGATAGATAAAAGCCATTCTACCTATATTTAAATTTTGAACATATGCCAAAACTAGGGCAAGACTATGTTTACCGAAGGAATCAACTTATAATATTTTTAATCGAATTAGTTAACTGGTCGAACAGGTTGATTAATTGAATATTAAGTTAAATTCTAATTGATAGGATTAAACTATATTCTCGTTGACATTAAAATGACCTTCTAAAGAACAGACTTAAGAAATATGATTTCATTAAGTTCTAGGTCCAACAAATAAATTCACGCTACATGTCACTCGTCTCTATATGAGGCAGCTTGAACATATAGGATATTCGAAGTATGTTTCTCCCTACAACTTGTCGAGCTACCCTCAAGGTTATATGGACAAACAATTCTGATCCGCAAAGTTCGAGAATTCGATCAAACTGTTTGAGTCGAATACGAGTGCATGAGCGGTGCAAGGCTATGTATCCCAACCGGATCTTGAGACAAGCAACTTCTTGAGCTACACTTGAGATTGCAACTCTCAGGCGTTTGGATACATGAGATGCTTGCATAGCTATTTATTTATGTTGGGCTATTTAATATCTAAATGTGATTAAGAAAAGGAAGAAGGCACTCCGGAAAGTCAATTGAGAAAGTTAGTTTATTTTATTATTAGTAAAGGCATAAGTAGGAGGAAATGAAAATATGACATATTTTGATGTCGCGATTTCATAATTATTGTTATACAAAAGGTTAACACATTTTGACGAATGTCGTCACATTGCTTCTGAAGCAATGAATAATATGTATAACGATGATATATGTATTAAATGTTAATATGTAAATACACAGGATAGTAGCAAACTTATATGGCAAAATAGACTAGGCCGTATCGAGAGACTAAGTTTCACAAGTCACATAAAGAGGGGTCTGACCTCTCGTATTATGAAGTCTGCGGACACTTGTGAGTCTTATCCTCTTAGATAGAATGGCCGAAACCCATCTGTAAGACAGTGGGAGAATGAGTTGTCGAACTCAGTCTCGTACATACTGATGTATCCGAGTCTAGATTAACCAAAATAAGTTATTCGTATATTTTATTAAGACACGTGTTCTTGATGAAACACAAGTCTGATAAAGTAAAGAACGAAATGACTAAAGTATTTAAACTGATTCGATTAGATCGAATGGTCAAGCTACATTAAATCTTGCGTAATTAAAAGAAAATGTGATTTTCTTTCAGGTCAAGTCTGTTAACACATCCGTGTGTTAAAAGGTATGAATCACACTTAGTTAGACTTGGTGTGATCCATTGTAAGTGACTCTGAGTTAAGTCCTCCTTCTGGGTTAAGTCCCAGATAGTAATGCCTAGGTTTTGATAATGTTATGTGAGGACATTATCAATAAGATATTCATAAAATCAATCATTAAGAAGTTGTATAATTACTCGAATCTCGTGAGACGAAGAGTCGAGTTAGACATCATAATTGATGATGACTTATCCAACTTCTAGGATGAAAATTCGGAGTAGTAACTCCGATTTAAAATTTGATGCAATCAGAATATGTCTGTGTGCGTAAATAAATTTTGGAATTTAGTTTACGTGCCCAAGGAAAATGTTTTCTTCACTTTCTACAAGTAAATCTTTAAGTTGAAAGATTTGTGCAGAAAGGAAAATAGTGAAGTGCAATCATGTTGGTCGAGAACGGTTTTCATCCTAATTCCTATAATTATGGATTATGTTGAAACCGTCTCGCCAGCAGATGTGCACAGATCTACTCGTACCAAGCTCGATGTAAAACGCTCAAAGTTGACCATGAAAATTGGAACGTTCACTTATAAGTTCGTCTTTCTAAATATGATTTAGACAGACCAACTTACATGAATTAACCAGAAAGTTTTCAAGGCCAGTGGGAGCGTATAAATTACATGCGAGGCATCAAAGGGATGGAACATATATTTTGACAAAGTGATCAAAAGAGTTTGATACTTTATCAGAAATAAATATGAGCCATTTGAAAATGACCCGTAACTAATTTAAATGATTATCGTAAGGTACGATGAACTGGATAAGATCCAAGTAAATAAAAATATTATGGATTCCGAACGACCAAGTAAATTATTTGAATGAGATTCAAATGGTTGGTCTAACATGAACATAGAAACCCCTTAAGTCTATAGTGTAGACGGTTTTAGCAGATCCACTCACGAAGGCTCTATCACATGAAGTCCGGAAAACTTATGTGTAAAAATGGTATAAGATATCGAGATAAATGGGCTTGAGTGCAAGTGGGAGATGTAGAGAAATGATGCCCTCGAGGCTATTTATCTATGTGTGTATAGCACAAACGTCTCGTTCGAAATAACAGCAAGCTGTTTGGTAATAATTTATCTAAGTTATTGTAGTTAACATTAGACATTAACTTAGGTAAAGTCCTAGGACTTTATGCAAGGTCAAACATGTATCGAGATGAGTATCTCGATCATAGAGAAATGTTTGCCCGTCTGTAGCATAATTCTAAAAGGGTTCATGGTCGTAGATGTTTCGAGATTAGGATATCGAAACATCGGATAGACCATTGTGTCTTGGTCTTCACTGTTTAGCGGTGGCAATGATCTCATGATCGCTTGACTTGGCGAAGTCGAAGACGAGACACAGGTGCTCATTAGAGAATGAGTTCACTGAACGATCCACAAGAGTTATCATATGGTTATATTGACCAATCTGTCAATGATGACTCTGAGTGATAATAGGCTAGTTGGTCTTTTGACTTGAGGTCATTTTGACAAACCTATGCGTGAACGGTGTCACTTAGATCAACTGACCTAGCTTCGAGGCAAGGCCTGTCGAAAGGTCTTTTGATTGGGTGACAATTGAAGTGCATGTGGAGAGTAATGACCAAGAGAGGATTCGTCTCTCCCGGTCAATGGGAGTTAGTGTCGTTGGGTTAGTTCGGTCTTTAGTAAAATCTCTGGCCAGAGTTTATTGGAAGAATTCCAACATTATTTGACTAAATATCGATAGAAACTAACCGGAGTCAAGTTATAGGGGTTGACAGTTTGACCGTACCCTAGACTTGATCTACACGACATAGTTAAGACGAAGAGACTATAACTGCGGAATTCATCACGGAAACAGTCAGGATGGTCCTGACAATACACATGTCAATGAGTCAACCACATAATGATGATTCCTGAAGCAGGGACGACAACCACTACACGTGGTCATTGCCGTATAGGGCTTCGAGCCCAACCTGTTGTAAGGGTCAGGCTGTAGGGTCTCACACAGAGTGTGACCTTCGTCTAGTAATAGGTAGAAATTAGTTAGGGAGAATAATTTGCATTTGATGCAAAAGAAGAGAAAATTGCATATTGATGCAAATGATATTTAAGCTTAGATAGGGACTAAATTGCATATGATGCAAAATAGATTAAATGTGTTTTAAATAGTTTAAAACAATATTTAATTATAAACGCAAGGAAAAACTCATGGGTAAGACGAGAATTTCCCGGTCTACGCCCAGGTTCGAACGGCGTCCAAATTGGACGCCAGATGCTCAAGATACGCCAAAAACAGCCAAACAGATCAGACCGGGTCAGACCAGGCTGACCCAGGCCAGACCTGGGCGCCTGGCCAGACCTGGCTGAGCCAGGACACCAGCCCAGGCACCTGGGCTCAGGCCCAGGTGCTGGGCGCCTGGGCCTGTGCCCAGGCGGGCCCGCCCAGGCGCCTTGGGCGCCTGGGCCTGGCCCAGGCGCCAGGCGCCCAGGCGCCCAGGCGCCCTAGGCGCCTGGGCACTGGCCCAGGTGCTGGGCGCCTGGGCCTAGCCAAGGCGGGCCGCCCAGGCGCCCAGGGCGCCTGGTCGCCTCGCCCAGGCCCGGGCCAGGCGCCCTGGCCTGGGCCAGGCGCCCAGGTTGGGCGCACCAGCCTGGGTGCACCCAGACCAGGCATCCAGCTTGGTCTGGGCTTACCCAGCTGGTCAGGTGGGTCCCACTTAATGCTGTTTTTCTGCACTGAGGGCAGATTTGTTTGTCGGCTCAGTTTTTGTGAAAAACTAGCCATGTGCTGAACTTTGAGCGGTCAATTGGAGGGTCAAACGAACTCCGATTGACGAACGGTTTTTTCCTATGCGTTCACCGTTGAACACCCTTCGAATTGATAGGTTGTATCAATCCTGAAGTTCAACGGGAGGGAGTTAAAATTCACAGAAGTTTGCACTTTGTGAAGGGCAAACTAAATTGAATTAAATTAACTCTAAATTAGTCCCACATCAGATTTTGAGGGAAGGGGAGCAGTCAGCCGCCTATATAAATAGGGGTCTACTCTCCTCCTCAAAACTCGTCCCAAGCTCTAGATCTGAGCGGCTCTCGTAAATGTTGGAGCACGCTCAGTTCTAAGCTTAAATTAATATTTCTCCTCTCCCTATAAATTTCTGCCTTGCTCATGAGGGCTCTAGCAAAGCCGCAGAGGAGTTCGGATTCAGATCCGAATCTAGGCGGAGGTTTCACTCGCGTGAAACTTTTTTCGGCGCGTGGTTGGCTCGGCGACACGAGATTGATTGCCTCGGGATGCGGAGCGGTTCGAGGAGTGGTTCGGGGAGCGGTTCGAGGAGCGGCTTGGCGTGGGACGGGGAGCGGCTCGGAAGACGGTGCGGAACATCTCGCCTGCCCTAGGGCCGAGATTCCGGGTATGTGTTTAATTAAGCATTAGTTTAATTTAATCGCAGTAGGCTAGATCCTTCTTGGGATGGTCAGACCCATCCCAAATCGGCATAGATCTTGGATTAGGGTCTTGGACCTTAGGGTTAAATGTTAATTAGATTAACATGATAATTTTTCCGCTGCTTTTCTATCTATGTTCCGTCCGACTTAGGACGGGCATAGAGTTTTTGTGCCCTAAGGGTCCCGTAAAACCCTACATCATTAGCATATGATCTCAAAGACACTTAATAAACATAACTAACCATTGATAGGAGATCCCTTACGTTGCTACCGGGGATGCCGAGCGGCGGACAGAGGTGGAAGGACGTCGACAACGGCACGGGGGCTATCGACAACGGCACGGGGCTGCCGAGTGTTGCTGCCATGCGAAGGGATCTCTGGATGACGCTGCTGCTTGCCGGGGGATGCTGTGCATGAAAGGGAGTTACTACCGCGTGAAAACAGCGGCTAAGGGAGGCCGTCACCGGTGGTCTCCGGCGGGAGGACGGTCAGGCTCGTCGGAGGGGGGTCAGGCGTGTGGGGCAGTGCCGCCGTGGCCTGAGCGGTGCTGCAGGCGCTGCTGCGAAGATCAGCAGCTGCTGGCTGGCTGCGGCACCTGGGAAAAGCCAGCAAAGGTTGGAGGGGGTCGACGATAAGTCCGACGATGTGTAGGGCCGCCGTGCGAGGGTTCGGGTCGGAGGAAGTCGAGGAAAACGTTGAAGAAAAAGAACTGGCGGTGCAAGGGAGGGTTTCACGCGAGAAGAAAGCCATAGGGCTTCATGCAGGTTTAAAAAGTTGGGTTTTACTAAATAGGGCTTGATTTTGGGGTACACTTAAGGGGCTAGAAGAGAGTGGAATTAAGGATGGGTTAGAAATTGAGGTGTGAATAGACAAAACTGTTTTGAGTTGTTACGCATGATAAGATTCCTCATTGGCTATTCAACATGGGATTTTTGGGTAGTTTGAGGGTAAGGGAAGAGAGAGTGTGTGTGAGTGGGTAGGGTGCAGTTAAGGGAAAAAGAAGGTGAGCCTAGCTCGAAGAATTAATCATATTAAACTTAGGCTAATTAGTGATTAGTGATGAAATTAGTGCACAAGTGGGTCAAACGGTACCCGATAATTACGAGAAAAATACTGGGGCGACCGTGTCGACGAGAGAAATGAAACTAAAGAGATCGATCACGGCTAGGGCGACGAGAAACGAAACTAAAAATAAAAAGGTCTCACGACAAAAGTGAAAATCATGACGCCTCATAAAACAAAGTCAAATTGTGGGAGAACGACCCATGAAATGACGTTCCAAAATATTTCCACGAATAAATACGCTTCGAGAGGGTCACAACGACACATAACATCATAGGGTTCGGATACAAGAAAGGTCCAAAATAAATACGTGTACGAACAAGGGTACGTGCATGAAAAGCGTACAATCGAAAACAGACTGTGACAGTTGCATAAATTCTCGAGCTGTCATGCAGAGCTTCTGAAAATTTGATTGTCTGGAGCTGACTTAATATTATAGTCAGTCGACAATTAAATATAAGTTCCAGGAACGCATAAATTGTGTATGATCACAATTATACGCATGTTAAGATTAATTCTTAATTAAACTGCATTTGATTCTTAAAGAGTTATTATTAAATGTAGTTAAAGGAAAAGTACAGTGTATGACGTTTGACTGAGTAAGTCAACATCAAAATTCCTATAAACTGGTCTGGATATGACTTTTCATCAAACCCAACCTGACACTGGTATGTTCCATTAGCACTTCTACATTGGTTATACTTAAAGTATATTCTAAATGTGATTTAGATATATAATAGAAGTATTTAACCAGATAGTTCTTAAAGTCAGTGGGAGCTAGCTCATATACTTAGCTCCGGTTTCTCAGACTAAGTAAAAAGGTTTCCAACTTATTTGAATCATCTATATAAGACATTGAATCAAAATAGTTTTGATTTAATCGAACATATAGAGACTTAGGGTGTCACTTATGTACTTGACATATTGACACAAAAAATAATTGAAATGAGCTAAGACTGACTTATAGAAATATTAGACCCTACATCAAGATTGTATAAGCTAATAGTTAGTTATACAAAGAAAAGAAAATTGATCCAAATCATTTTTCAAGGATCAACCTTGTGTGATCAAGAGATGTATAAATAATAATCCATTAAAATGCATTATAGATACTCGTTAGTAAATCTATTCTTAGGTTTGACGTATGTGTCTGATATGATATAATGGTATGAGATACCGAGATAAATAGCCTAAGTGCAAGTGGGAGATGTAGGAGGATATATGCCCATAAGGCAATTTATCCTTAGGATACGTCTTGCTAAAAGTTAATATGTTGTCTATTATCCTAAGTTTGAATTCGTTGAATCTAATACTTAGATAATTTCCTTAGACTTATAGTCAGGTCACTACGTATCAAGATGTAGATCTCGATTATGAGAAGTTAGTGACCGATTAAAAACTTAAGTCTTAAACGGTACATGGTCATAGATATGTCGAGAATAGGATATCGACACATCGGTTAGACCATTATGTCTTAGTCTTACCTTAGGGTAATGATGATCTCATAGTCATTCGACTAGGCGAAGTCGAAGACGAGACACATGTGCTCATTGGAGAATGAGTTCACTGAACGACCAACTTAGAGTTATTAAATGGTTAAGCTTTAACTAAAATGTCAATAATAACTCTATAGTAATGATAGGCTAGTTGGTCCTTAAGACCTGAAGTCATCAGTACGAACCTGTGAATGGATAGTGTCACTTAGATCTATGATCTAGCTTCGAGGCTCAGCCTGCTGAAAGATCTTAAGATGGGTGACACCTGAAGCTCACGAGGGAAGTAGATGACTTAGATGGGATTCGTCTCTTCCATTAAGGGAAGTTAGTGTCACTGGATCAGTACGGACTTTGTGTTAATCCTCGGCCAAGGTACGTTGTAAGATGTACAACATGAATACAACAAAGACCACTGTATACTGATTAATGCTGGCTATTGGGGTTGACGGTATACCATACCTTAGGCCATGCAGAGACACAGTCTTGACGAAGGGACTAAAATGTCAGAATTCATCACTGACACAGTCAGAGTGATCCCAACGATGTTTGTCATTGGGTCAATCATGTAAGTATGATTCTGAAATAGGGACGACACCTGCTGCTCGTGGTTACCATCGTCTAGGGGTTTCAAGTCCTAACCTGTAGTAGAGTCAGGCTGTAGGGTCTCACACTTATTCGTGTCTTAGTAATGGAAAGATAAATAAGAGGAATTCATTCGATGAAATGGAATATTTAAGTTCACAAGCTAGTTGTGAGACTGAGTCGTAGATAGGGACAATGTTGCATTCGATGCAAACAAGATTAAACATGTTGTAAATTGTTTACGACAATATTTGTAGGAACCTGATTGACGAGATCATCTCGGTCTAAACGCAGGTTCAAACCACGTCCAAAACGGAGCTCAGATGAGCCCGGAAACACAAAACAGGTCAAAGGGGCCAAGTGGGTTAGACCCACTAAGGGCCCAAGCAAGGCAGCAAAAGGGACGGGGCACACCCGCTCTAAAAGCAGGCGCACCCGCTTTTCTATGCGGGCCGTGCCCGCCCCTCCATTGTGGGCGGCCCGCATTGCGGGCCGCACCCGCCTAAGGGGTGAGGTGCCCGCTCACTGAGCGGTGGGGGGTGGCCCTGCCCCACCCTATGACCAGCGCCCCACCCTATGACCGGCCCGCCCTTGCGGGTCGGGGGCATTGTTGTGCCCTTGCAGGTGTGTGCCCGCAAGGGGAGCGGGCGCGCCCGCTTTCCTAGCAGGCGCGCCAGCATTTTAACTTAAGCTGAAATAGGTTTTTTTGAAACCCTATGTGACGGCTACGAAAATCTGGTTTTTGTCCATCTTTGGGCAATTGTTTGAGGGGTCAATCAAAGTCGGAATTCGTCGTTGTTTGTTCCTACGCATTCACCATTAGAAGCCCTTCGAAATGGTAACTTATATCGTCTCTGAAGATCGATGGTGAGGGAGAATTAATTAGTTGAAGTTGGCCTTTGTGAAAGGCTTACTAACTTCAATTAACTAAAT
This sequence comes from Scilla litardierei, assembly GCA_030789695.1. Classification (NCBI taxonomy): domain Eukaryota; kingdom Viridiplantae; phylum Streptophyta; class Magnoliopsida; order Asparagales; family Asparagaceae; genus Scilla; species Scilla litardierei. Next base: position 117,419,851 of record CM061133.1, on the reverse strand, counting down.
TAATTTCTCTTTTATTTGAGATTTGTCCCACATTGCTCGTGACGAAAAGGGAGGTGTTGACTCCCTATATAAATAGCTCTTCGTTGAAAAATGCACCAAGTCTTTGATCGAGTAGCTCCGAATTTTGAGCAAGCTTGATCTACGACTTAAACTATTTTTCCTATTCTCCCGACGGGTGCTAGCAAGACTACGAAGGGGGTTTTGGATTCGGATCCAGATGTCTAAGACGCGGGTCTGCTTAAGTGAAACTTTCTTCGGCAAGTGATCGACTCAAAGGTGGCTTGGGTAGATCAGTTCGAAGGCACGAGGCTACTCGACTACAAGAAGCACAAGAAGTTGGTGCGTTACATCTTGCCTGCCCCAGGATCAAGATTTCGGGAATGTTATTTAAGTTTTTTAATGTAATTTAATTTCGTCGCAGTAGGATAGATCCCTCTTGGGGTGGGCTAGACCCACCCAAGTTGGCATAGATCGGACCAGGTTCTGGCTCTCTCAGGGCCTAGCTAAATTGTTTAGCTAGGATGTTTTATTTTCCACTGCTTTTATGCCTCTGTGGTCAGTTCGACTTAGGACGGGCACAGATCTGAGCTCTGAGGGTCTGCCAAAACCCCACAGTTTCGAGCAATATCATTGAGCCTTTTCTCCCATTGTTCTTTTAAGGGTCAATTGGAGCAACATGCTTCTCAAGAGGTCTTCTTAAAAGAATTCAGGATGCATCTATGTGGAATTACACAGAGGCTGCATGAACATCATGTCATCGTTGTAGACAATGAAAACACCTTCAATGGCAGGGGCATCAGGAGATTACTCTCTTAACAAATTTGAATTATATAAGGCAAGTTTAGGAGATTACTCTCTAACACCTTCAATGACAGAGGCATCAGGAGATTACTCTCTAACAAATATTAATTAGAACATACTGTCCTTCATTCTTGCTTAGTTTCTTTTTAATTACAAATGGATTCAGTTTTAACCAACAATTACACTTACTCATATGTATAGACTCCTTTGAAGGTCCATATATAAATAGATAAGTACGGGGAAAAAGAGAATTAATGCATGACCATGTAAAATCTAAAATAAACTTAAATACCACTATATGGTTGGCATTTTGGTAAATTCTTTTGAAGGTGCATTGATTTTGGTAAGTTCTTTTGCTGGTTGATAGGTTCTTTTGAGATTCTTATGAGAGTAAAAGTTAGATAAAATTTGATATCAAGGATTGAAGAGGACAGGAAAAAATTATAGCTAATTATTGGGGGTGGCAAACGGGCGGGTCGGGTCGGGTTCGGGTCGGGTCAGTTTTGACCCGACCCGAATAAGGGTAAACCCGAACCCGACCCGAGTTAAATTCGGGTCAGGGTTCGGATACCCGAACCCGACCCGGCCGTAACCAGGGTGACTCGTACTCGACCCGGTTTGTCTTAAGGGTCGGGTTCGGGTCGGGTTCGGGTCGGGTTCGGGTCGGGTTTGGTGTGAAATAGTAATTATTTTTCAAAAAAGTTTGGGTTCGGGTCGGGTTCGGGTCGGGTCCGGGTCGGGTTGGGGTGAAAAGAGTGAAACTACGGGTCGCATTCGGGTCAACCGGGTCAAGGGGTCAAACCCGTACCCGACCCGGATTTTTATCCGGGTTGGTCGGGTTGACCCAAATTCGACCCGACCCGGATTGGCCCCTACCCATACCCGACCCAAGAGGCCGGGTTCGGGTCGGGCCGGGTCGGGTCGGGTCTATTTTGCCACCCCTACTAATTATTCCATTTGATCAAAACAATTTCATATCAATTTCATGATAATACCTCAATTGATCTTGATTTTGATCTTGATCTCGAATTTTCTTTGGGGAATGAGACTTAGTGGGTCACTGAATATACACACACCGCCATGGAGAAGCGACCGAAGAAGTGGCTGAGGTTGGCATGTGACATGTTGCCTCCTCACCCAACCCCTAAAGGTCATTTTTTCTGTTTCCCCATTTCATTTTGGTGTAAATTTTGTGTTTTATGATGTTAATTTTGCTTTAATGAATTAGTTTACTGGTTTTGGTGGGGAATTTACATATGATGCATCTCTTTATAAATTAATCTTTGTTAAAAAGAAAACCAGAAAATGTGAAGCTCAACTGTTTTGAAGCGTAGTTTGGATTTCACTGCACCAATCAAACCCTGAAAAAAATAATTACAAATTGTTTATTGAGATCCATAGAAAAATTGAATATAGCTTCACATTCTTTTGTTGCTACATTAGGCTTTTTTTGTTTTTTCTTTCTCCAAGATCTACCCTTTTCCTCAAATTCATTGATTTTTTTGATGCTAATTCAAATACCCAGATCATAGTTTAGGTTAATTAGATTGAAGATGTTCGCAATTGGGTCATTACTGCATTTGGGCAACTCCCTGCACATAAGGTTATTTTACTTTATTTCAAAATTTGTTGTTTTAGTAGATTTTTAGGGTGCATGGGAAAATTTAATGCTTAATGGTGAGATCTGAGAAAGGTTTTCAGTAATGTGAAAGCTCATTGACATTTTACCATGCAAGTGATTTTAGTAGTTCCCATGAGTGAGATCAGTTGCAGTATTAGGATCATTTTTTACCGATATTTAAATTTTTTACAGGATATCGACAGTTGGAAAGTGATAATTAGTGTCTTGCTTATCCAGATAAAATAGGCATTTTATTATGCTAATGATGCATTCGGATATTCTGATATGCTCTAGGGAATCCTGCTTGGGTATCTTGCTGCCCATATCCTTATTGGTCCTTATGTGATGTACACCACCCTCCACGTTCATATGATGAAGGCTATATCTGAATTTGGAGTTGTATATTTGATGTTTAATATTGGTCTTGATTTTAAATGTTAATCTTTTTTAAATAGAAATGGATTTTAGTTTGCATACCTGACAGTTAATTTTTAAAACAAAATGTGAAATATATGATTCACACTTTACAGCTTTCTATAGAGGCTATGCTCAATGAACACGTATGCTTTGGGGGTAGGTTTCTCTTAGGTAAATATCCTTGTTCTGTGACTTCCATGAAGAATTCTATTTGCTTTATACTTTGGGTTGGTTTCGCTCATGTACACCCCATGTTTTGTAACTTCAATGAAGAATTATATTTTCTTTTTCATTTAATGATTTTTAATAACTTACAGGTTTTGGTGACATCAGTGGTTGTTTGCTTGGTTGCTTATATTGTTGCTGGTCTTTGAGGCCCGTAGCAATCGTCTTTGGTAATGGGGTGGACCTGTCTTCAATAGTTGTGTTCCAGGTGATTTCTTTTCATGCAATCAAGGGTAGCAATCATCATTTATTTTTTTATGTTTTGTTAAAATAAGTACATACATCAAGAGTAAAGAGAGTGTTTCTCTTTTATTTCTCATAATTTTCCTGATATATTGTTATTCTTGGAATTCTGTAAGTTATTCATTGTGATATGAAAATGTGTGTAATTTATGTAGTCCACATTATAGGGTTGGTTCTAGAGAAGCACTGGAATTTGAATGATTCGACATTGGGAAGCCTTTTGGAAGGGGAAAGTTTGGACATGCTTATGTGGGTAGAGAAAAGAAGGTATTATCTTCAGCTAGGCATTGTGTATGTATAAAAAATTGTTTTCTTTTCCAAATATTCCATCTTTTCTTTCTTAGTAGTAGTATTCTAATACTGGGTGAGAGAAAAAAGTAAATAAATGGTGGGTGATTCAAGCAAGAGTAGGAGAAGTGGTGGCACCAGTACTATAGATGGTAGAGGTATAAGTACCAAAAAAGGAGGTAATGTTGGGTTTAAAGTTGTAGTTGCCGATGTGTCTTTCATTGTAACATAGTCCAGTGCCGCATTTAGAGAGAGATCAAGTAATTGGAGAAAGAGGAACAAGAACAAAAAAGACACATTTTCTATTTTGCTCAGGGAGAGACTTGAGAGGCTCAACTCTTATCCCACCAAGAAGATGCAAATCAAGAAGAATAGTTGTAGATAGTATCTTTAAACCATGTGTTAGTTCATTTCTATAGCATCATTATTATTGCGGAGGGTATTCTATATATTTGACACTAAATTATTGTTTTCAATGCAAGAAATTATTTAAATATTTTACGTTAATTATATCCCAATGTTGAGAATCAACAACTTAGTGCGTTCATATGTTATAAATATTGTTGATGAATTCTGTTTAGTACCATCACTCATTAAGTTGTGCTAATTCATTATGTTGATGAATTGTGTTTTACATCTAGATCGAAGTCAATATCCAAATGAAAATCAAGAGGTAATCAAGAAGTGAGAGATTATACATCTTTTGGAAACTATAGACTCTCTGAGTGTCTCGGACATAAGGTTCTTTAACGGGGAGGAGGATATGCTGCATGAATTTTTTTGGCACTTCATTTGTAAAGAATGGTTCATTGTAGTCTAATTGTGAACTCCCCATTTTTGGGGAATGTATATGGAAGTTAAAAAATTATAATTAATTAATGTCTTACTATGTAAACTAATGATGAATAGTGATTTTGGATGATGCATACGAAAGTTTATAAATGATGAAAGGCAACATGGAAGCAAGTTTAACTCGCTTTTTTGGGATGTTCTATCTGTACATATGAATCTAAATGTTTCCATAATATTGTTATGCACGTGTTATAAATCAAGTACACTTCATATAAGATTCATATATGCTTTTTATCATATTTTTGTTGCTTCAAGATTCACTTGGTTGTAGAACTGCAAACTAAAAATAAAGTGGCATGCAAGTAGTTTTTCAATAGAGTGGGGAATCTGATGCGTCTGATTGCAACTATTTAAAAGATGTTGGGGTCTAAATGAAACTCGGTGATATTTAGAGGGGATCTCAACACCAGTGTTATTGATGTTATTGTTGTTATTAAGAACATACTATTGATGTTGCATATTGCTTATGTTATTCGAAACATGTATACCATTGCTATTGTATAGTCAATATCTATTATATAGTATAGTCAATATCTACTATACAAATAAGTGATGTTTTAAAATGCGTTTGTTGACTAGGACAAAGAGGTGGGCAGAAATACGGTTAAGATTTAATCATAAGGAATGAATGGTTAGGGTGAGAGTTTGTGAAAATTTTGGAAGAAAACCTTAACATTTTGGTGAAACTAAATTTTTGAAGACCAAAAATTTTTAATTTTCGAAGAACTAAATCTAGAATGAACTAAATTTTAGTGGAAACAAAAATTTTACCTTGTAGGGGGGGCTAAAGAGGCTTAATGGTGGGAAAATTAAATTCTTTGAGTGAACTAAATTTTAATTTAAAATTTTGGGGAGAACGAAATTTGGTGTGAAATAAAAATTTAATTTTGGGAGGAACTAAATCTATAAGGAATTAAATTTTGGGGTAATTACAATTTAGGGGTAAACTAAATTCTCTGGGAGAACTAAATTTTAGTGTAAATGTGGATTAAATTTTTAGTTGGGGTATTTTTGAAGATGATTGCATATTGTTTTGGCGGATTTCGAAGGGGTTGAAATTTGAGTTTATGATATTCTGAATGAGGTTGTAAATTTTTTCGGTGGGGAAGGAGATTTTAAATGAGTTGAAATTTTTCAGGGGAATATTTTGAATACCACATGACCGAAGGACACGAGTCATGGCTATCTTTCGATTATACAATTGATGGATGTTTTTGGATAGGTTGCTGACAAGGATAAAATGGTGGATAAAAAGACGATTGGGATTTGATCTTGACAAATCAATGTGTAGGATGAGAGTTTGTTAAAATTTTAGGAGGAAAACCTTAAAATTTGGTAAGAAACTAAATTTGGATGGAACAAATTTTGGGGGAATTAAATTTTAATTTCTCTAAAAGAACTAATTTTTGGTAGAAATAAAAATTTGGGGTATTAAATAAAAATTATTGTGCTTTAATTATTGTTGTTTGTTTAAATTTAGGGGATTTAAGATTTTAAGGGGAAATATTTTAAATGAACCGTGCCCTTAGGGCACGGGTTATGTCTAGTCTTCGATAAAATAAAGAAAATAGCACAGAGCTCAGAAAATCCACAAAAATGTCCGTTAGAACCGGTGGATCTGTATGTTCAACTGAAAAAAGAGGACAAAATTAGGCAATAATAATCATATCATTTAATAAAAAGATTCTTATTTTCCATAAAATGTAGAAAATATCCCCGAGTTCAGAAAATACGCAAAAATATCCGTCGAAAATGGTAGAGCGCAAAATTTAACGAAATACAGAGAAGACAAAATTAAGGCAAAATATCATATTATTTAATAAAACAATCGATATCTTCCAGATAATACAGAAAATAGCCCAGAGCTAAGAAAAATCTTCAAACATATCTGTGGGAACCGGGAGATGGCCATCATCAACGAAAAATCTAAGAAAGGACAAAATTAGGCAAAAAAATCATATCATTTAATAAAACGATCGTTTTCTCAGAAAATAGCCCCGAGGTCAGTCCACAAAACTTTCTGTTGGAACCAGGAAACCGGAATCTTCAAGTGAAAAGTAAGAGAAGACAAATGTAGGCTATAAAAATCATATCATTTAATAAAACAAATCTACAATAAAATGTAGAAAATAGCCTCGAGTTCAGAAAAACTACAAAAATTTCGTTTGAACTGGGAGATCGCCATCTTCAATTGAAAAATAAGAGAAGACAAAATTAGGCAATAAAAATCATATCATTTAATATAAAGATCCATATCCTATTGAAAATGTAAAAACACACTCGAGCTCAGAAAAATCTGCAAAAATGTCTGTTTGAACCGGATGTCGCCATCTTTAACTGAAAAATACGAGAAGAGAAACTTATGTTATAAAAATCATATCATTTAATAAAAAATCCATATCTACCAGAAAATGTAGAAAATAATCCGAGCTCAGGAAAATCTGCAACAACATCCGATGGAACCGAGAGATCGCCATCAACAAATGAAAAATAAGAGAAGACAAAATTACGATTTAAAAATCATATCCTTTAATATAAAGTTTCATATCTTACAGAAAATGTAAAATATAGCACCGAGCTTTAAAAAATCCACAAAATTATCTGTTGGAACCGAGAGGTTGTCGCCTTTAACTGAAAGAAGGAAAGACAAAATTCGGCCAAAAAATCATATCATTTAATAAAAGGATCCATATCTTACAGAAAATGTAGAAAATAGTCCGGAGCTCAGAGAAGTCCGCAAAATGTCCGTGGGAACCGAGAGATCGTCATATTCAACTAAAAAAGAGAAGATAAAATTAGGCTATAAAAATCATACAAGTTAATATAAAGATCCATATCTTACAGAAAATGTTGAAAATAGCCCCGAGCTTAGAAAAATTTACAAAAAAGTAAGTTGGAACCATGAGATCGCCTTCTTCAACCTAAAAAAGAAGAGAACAAAATTATGCCAAAACCCTATCATTTAATAAAAAATGATATCTTTCAGAAAATGTAGAAAATAGGATCGAGCTCAGAAAAATCCGCAAAAATGTTCGTTGGAACCGGGAGATCGTCATCCTCAAATAAAAAATAAATGATGACAAAATTAAGCTATAAAAACCATATCATTTATAAAGATCCATATCTTACAAAAAAAATGTAAAAAATAACTCGTAGCTCAAACATTTGCAAAAATGTCCGTTGGAATCAAGAGGTCGACATCTTCAACAAATAAATAAGAGAAGACCAAATTAGGCCAATAAATCATATCAAACGATTCATATCTTCCAGAAAATGCAGAAAATATCCCGAGCTCATAAAAATTCACAAAGATTTTCGTTTGAACCTGGAAACGCCATCTTCAACTAAAAAATAAAAGAACATAAACCTAAACGATAAAAATCATATCATTTAATAAAAGATTCATATCTTTCATAAAATTTAGAAAATAGTACCGAGCTCAGAAAAAACTGAAAAAAAAATGTCCGTGAGAACCGAGAGATCGCCATCTTCAATAGAAAAATAAGAGAAGACAAAATTAGAACTAAAAATCATATCATTATATATATATACATATATCTTCCATATAATGTAGAAAATAGCACCAAACTCAAAAAAATCCGCAAAAAAATGTCCGTTGGAATCGGGAGTAGCCATGTTCGACTAAAAAATAAGAGTAGACAAAATTATGACATAAAAATCATATCATTTAATATAAAGATCCATATCTTATAGAAAATGTAGAAAATAGCCCGGTGCTCATAAAAATCCGCAAAAAATCCGTTGGAACCGGGAGATCGCTATCTTCAATGAAAAAAATAAGCGAAGACAAAATTAAGTCAAAAAATTATATCTTTTAATAAAATGATCCATATCTTCCAGAAAAAGCAGAAAATAGCCTCGATCTCTGTAAAATCGGCAAAATGTCAGTTGGAATAGTGAGATCCACGTCTTCAACTTAAAAAAATAACAGAAGACAAAATTAGGCCAAAGATGATATCATTTAATAAAAATATCCATATCATCCAGTAAAAAGAGAAAATAGCCCCGAGCTTAGAAAAGTTGGCAAAATGTCAGTTGGAACCGCGAGATCAGAATTTTCGACTTAAAAATAAGGAAAAAAATAGGACAAAAAATCAGATCATTTAATACAACTCTTCCAGAAAATGTATTAAATGTAGAAAATAGCACCAACTCAGAAAAGTTGGCAAAATATCTGTTGGAACCGGGAGATCACACTTTTTAATTTAAAAATAAGAGAAGATAAAATTATGCCAAAAAATCATATCATTTAATAAAACGATCCATATCTTCTAGAAAATTTAAAAAAATTACCTGGAGCTTAGAAAATCCGCCAAAATGTCCGTTGGAACAGGGAGATCGCCTTCAACTGAAAACTAACAAAAGACAAAATTAGGCCAAATATTCGTATCATTTAATAAAAAGTTTCATATCTTCCACAAAATGTAGAAAAAATGCTCCGAGCTTAGAAAAATCTGCCAAAATGTCCGTTGGAACCGGCAAATCGACATATTCAACTGAAAAATGTAAGAAGACAAAACTTCAAATTAAATATAAGAATAGACAAAATTTCGGCAAAATTCATATCATTCAATAAAGATCGACATCTTCAACTGGAAAATGAAAGAAAGGATAGGTTATAAAAATCATATCATTTAATAGAAAAATCCATATCTTCCATAAAATATAGAAAATAGCCCGGAACTCAAAAGAATCTGCAAAAATATCCGTTGGAACTGGGAGATCGTCATCTTCAACTTAAAAATAATAGAAGATAAACTTACGCTATTAAAATTATATCATATAATAAATAGATCCATATCTTCCATAAAATATAGAAAATAACACCGAGCTTAGAAAATCCGAAAAAATGTTTGTAGAACCGGGAGATCGACATGTTCAACTAAAAAATAAGAGAAAGACAAAATTAGGCCGAGCTTAAAAAATATAAAGATCCATATCTTACAGAAAATGTTAAATATAGCGCCGAGCTCAGAAAAATCTGCAAAAATATCTATTGGAACCGGGTGATCGTCGTATTCAACTAAAAAAAGGAAAGACAAAATTAGGCCAAAAAATCATATCATTTAACAAAAAGATCCATGTCTTCCAAAAAAATATAGAAAATAGTCCATATTTTACAAAGATGTCTGTTGGAACCTTCAACTGAAAAATAAGAGAAGATAAATTTTGGCTATAAAAATCATATCATTTAATATAAAGATCCACATTTTACAGAAAATATAGAAAATAGCCCCAAGCCTAGAAAAACCTAAAAATTTCTGTTGGAACTGGGAGATCGCCTTCTTCAACCGAAAAAAGAAGAGAATACAAATTTAGGCCAAAAAATGATAGCACTTAATAAAAAATACATATCTTTCAGAAAATATAGAAAATAGACTTGGGCTTAGAAAAATCCTCAAAAAAGTTCGTTGGAACCTGGAGATCGCATCCCCAAATAAAAAATAAGTGATGACAAAATTAGGTTATAAAAATCATACAGAAAATGTAAAAAAAATAGCACGTAGCTCAAAAAACCCGCAAAAATGTACGTGGGAACCAAGAGATCGACATCTTCAACAAAAAATAAATAAGAGAAGCCAAAATTAGGCAAAAAGATCATAGCAAACGATCCATATCTTTTAGAAAATACAGAAAATAGCAAAGCTCATAAAAATTCGCAAAAACTTCGGTTTGAACTGGGAGACACCTTCTTCAACTTAAAAATAAAAGAAGATAAACTGAGACGATAAAAATCATTTCTTTTAATAAAAATATCAATCTTCCATAAAATTTAAGAAATAGCACCGAGCACATAAAATTTCGAAAAAATGTCTGTTGGAACCGAGAGATCATCATTTTCAATCGATAAATAAGAGAAGACAAAAATTAGAAACTAAAAATCATGTCATTTAATATATTGACCCGTATCTTCTACAAAATGTAGAAAATAGCACCAAGCACAGAAAAATCGCTATCTTCAACGGAAAAAAGTAAGAGAATGCAAAATTAAACCAAAAAATTATATCATTTAATAAAACGATCCACGTCTTCCAGAAAATGCAGAAAATAGCACTATCTCAGAAAAATGGGCGAAATGTTAGTTGGAACAGTGAGATCGCCATCTTCAATTTAAAAAAATAAAAGAAGACAAAATCAGGCCAAAGATGATATCATTTAATAAAAAGGTCCATATCTTCTAGAAAATGCAGAAAATAGCCCCAAGCTCAGAAAAATCTACAAAATGTCAGTTGGAATCGAGAGATCGGAATTTTCAACTTTAAAATATTAAGAGAAAACAAAAGTAGGCCAAAAAATCATATCATTTAATAAAACTATTCATATCTTCCTGATAATGTAGAAAATAGGCCGAAGGTCAAAAAAATAAGAGAAGCGAAATTTAGGTTATAAAAATCATAAAAAGCTCCATATCGTCCAAAAATGTGGAAAATAGCCTTGAGCTCAAAAAAATGCAAAAATATAGGTTGGAACGTGGAGATCGCATTCTTCAATAAAAAATAAAGAAGACAAAATACGGGTAAGTAAATCATATCATTTTATATAAAGATATATGTCTTCGAGTAAATATAGAAAATAGCACCGAACTCAGAGAAATCCGCAAAAATATCCGTTGGAACCGAGAGATCGCACTCTTCAACTTAAAAATAAGAGAAGACAAAATTAGGCCACAAAATCACATCATTTAATAAAATAATCCATATCTTCCAAAAATTTAGGAAATAGCTCGAAGCTAAGAAAATCTGCAAAAATGTCTATTGGAACCGGGGATCGCCATCAACTGAAAACTAAGAAAAGACAAAATTAGGCCAAAAAATCATATCCTTTAATAAAAAGATCCATATCTTCCAGAAAATGTAAAAAAATTGCCACAAGGTCAGAAAAATCTGCCAAAATGTCCGTTGGAACTGGGAAATCGACATATACAACTGAAAAACAGGAGAAGACAAAATTAGGCCAAAAAATCATACAGTTTAATAAAAATAAACATATCTTCCAGAAAATGTAGAAATAGCCACAAACTAAAAAATCCGCAAAAAATGCCCGTAGAAAACTGGAGATCACCATCTTTAACTAGAAAATAAGGAAAGACAAAAAAATCAGGTGAAAATATCTTCTCCTTTAATAAAAAAATCCATATCTTCCAAAAATATGGAAAATGGGCCAGAGCGCAGAAAAATCTGCAAAAATATTCGTTGGAATCAGATGATCGCCATCTTCAACTAAAATATAAGAGAAGACAAACTTAAGCCAAAGATCATATCATTTAATAAAAAGATCGTTATCTTCAACTGGAAAATAAGAGAAGACAAATTTAGGTCAAAAATTCATAACATTTAATAAAACGATCGACATCTTCTAGCAAATACAGAAAATAGCCCCGAGTTCAGAAAAATCCGCAAAAATGTCCATTGGAATTGGGAGACTGCCATCTTCAAGTGAAAAATAAGAGAAGATAAACGTAGGCTATAAAATCATATCATTTAAAAAATTTCTATATCGACAATAAAACGCAGAAAATAGTGTCTAGATCAAAAAAATTCGCAAAATGTCCATTGGAACCAGGAGATCGCCATCTTCAATTGAAAAATAAAAGAAGACAAAATTAGAATAGAAAAATAATATCATTTAATTAAAAGATCTATATCTTACAGAAAATGTAGAAACTAGTCTCAAGAAGATCGTCATTTAATAAAAAAATTATATCATTTAATTAAAAGATCGCCATCATCAACTAGAAAATAAGAGAAGATAAATTTAGGATAGAAAAATCATATCAATTAATAAAAAGATACATACTTTCATAAAATGTATAAAATAGCACTAAGCTCAGAAAATGATATATAAAAATTTTTTCAGTTGTAGATGGCGATAGCTCGGTTACAACGGACATTTTTATAAATAAGAAATTTCAATGTTCCAGATTTTGTCTTCTCTAATCTTTCAGTTGAAGACGGCAATTTCTCGGTTCAAACGGACATTTTGGCCTAAGTTTGTCTTCTTTAATATCATTTAATAAAACGATCCATATATTCCAGAAAATATGAAAAATATCTCGGAGCTCAGAAATATCCACCAAAATATTCATTGGAACCGAAAGATCGCCAACTTCACTAGAAATTAAGAGAAGACAAAAGGCCAAAAAATCATATCATTTAATAAAACGTTTCATATCTTCCAGAAAATGTGGAAAATAGCTCGGAGCTCAGAAAAATCCGCAAAAAGTCTGTTGGAATCGGGATCACCATCTTCAACTGAAAAAATAATAGAAGATAAACTTAAGCTATAAAAATCATATCATTTAATAAAAAGATCCATATCTTCCATAAAATAAAGAAAATAGCACAGTGCCTAGAAAATCAGTAAAAATGTTAGTTAGAACCGGGAGATCGCTATGTTCAACTAAAAAAAATAAGAGAAGACAAAATTAGGCAATAAAAATCATATCATTTAATATAAATATTCTTATTTTTCATAAAAAGTGGAAAATATACCCGAGCTAACAAAAATTCGTATGTTAAACGAAAAAAAGAGAAGACAAAATTCGGCCAAAAAATCATATCATTTAATAAAACGATCGACATCTTCCAAATAATACAAAAATAGACCTTAGCCTAGAAAAATCCGCAAAAATATTTGTTGGTTCCTAGTGTTCGCCATCACTAATAAAAAAATAAGAGAAGACGAAATAAGGTCAAAAAATCATTACATTTAATAAAACGATCGATATCCTCCAGAAAATACAGAAAATAGCATCGAGTTCAGAAAAATCTGTAAAAATATCTGTTGGAACTGGGAGACATCCATCTTCAAGTGAAAAATAAGAGAAGATAAACGTAGGCTATAAAAATCATATCATATAAAAAAATATCCATATCGACAATTAAACGCAGAAAATAGCACCGAGGTCAGAAAAATTCGCAAAAATTTTCGTTAGAACCGGGAGATCGCCATTTTCAATTTAAAAATACGAGAAAACAAAATTAGAATAGAAAAATCAATTCATTTAATAAAAAGATCTATATCTTACAGAAAATGTAGAAACTAGTTTCGAGTTCAGAAATATCGACAAATATGTTTGTTGGAATTGGGTATTGCCATCTTCAAATGAAAAATAAGAGAAGACAAAATTAGCCTACAAAAATCATATAATGTAATAAAAGATCCATATCTTCGAGAAAATGTAGAAAATAGCCCCGAGCTTAGAAAAATCTGCAAAAATGTCCGTTGGAAATGAAAGATCGCCATCTTCAACTAGAAAGTAAGAGGAGACAAAATTATGCCAAAATATCATATCATTTAATAAAACGATTCATGTCTTACAAAAATGCAGAAAATAGGCCAAAGCTCAGAAAAAACGGCAAAAATTTCCATTGAAACCAGGAGATCGCCATCTTCAATTGGAAAATAAGGGAAGACAAATTTAGGATAGAAAAATCATATCATTTAATAAAAATATCCAAATCTTTTATAAAATGTAGAAATTAGCACCAAGCTCAGAAAATGATATACAAAAAGCTTTTTGGTTGAATATGGCAACAACCCTGTTAGAATGGACATTTTTATTGAAGAAGATGGCGATTTCATGCTTTCGAATTTTGTCTTCTCCTATATTTCAGTTGAAGATGGCGATTTTCTGGTTCTAACAAACATTTTTTTGCCTAATTTTGTTTTCTCTGATATCATTTAATAAATTGATCCATATCTTCCATAAAATGTGGAAAAAAGCCAGGAGCTCAAAAATATCTGCAAAAATGGCAGTTGGAACTGGAAGATAAAATAAGTGAAGACAAAATTAGTCCAAAAAATCATATCATTTAATTAAACGA